>CM040238.1:319808218-320249341 GCA_022545495.1 Chrysanthemum lavandulifolium
GACATACGGTGTGACATTTAAGTATCTCATTAGACGACCAAAGCACCTCGATAGACTTGAAAGATGATAGAAAATATGATGCAAGACCCTCTGCGTCTTCTATCATAACAATCCTTGCAAAAATCCAACGGGATTAACATACACCCAAAGGATAGCAACGTTAAACAAGGATGGAAGAGGAGTAACTGTCCCCAGACCACAAATGTCTTCGCCATCAAAACAACTAGTCTTCATCTCACACCATAAAAATCGAAGGAAGACAAAATGCCCTTCAGAAAAACACAATGAAAACCTACGAAAAATCTTTTGAAAGAAGGTTTTAGGTTAAAGAATTATGTGAAAAATGGGAAAAAATAAGGCACTTTTATTTCAAGTTGTAACCTCCTCACCTTTCTAGCCCTATTTATAGGCAAAGAAAATGAATCAGTGAGTTACACTTAGCAAACGCCCACTGCGTCAAAACACATTTAATGAGGCGCGTGATAAACACCCTGCAAGGGCGCTAATACAGCTGACGTTAACACACACGTCATGTACAGTCGAATGGACTAGCTATACACACCGCTCAAGAAAATGTCAGGATGACGCCGTCTATAGTCTCAAAGGCAATAAAGACGCGTCAAATCCCAGAGATAGCGAATAAACCCGAAGCGGGATATTCCTACACTTCCCCATGAAAACATCGAGTACACGTCTTTCCCAACTCAACTGATCGAGGTAAAAAACCTGCAGCTAGTCATTATCACACAAAATAAATGTGACCATCATCCTGGCAATAAAGGGCCTAGGAGCGAACCACAGTAGCAGTGTGCATGCACGGGGACTCGTGTACAAAAGTCCAAAGAAGACATCATCAGTGCATGATCTAATACTAGATTGGAGGGACCTGATAGCGTATCAATATTAATGACCCAAGCCTATTAATTACACGCTCGGATCAAGCACATCACTAAGGCCCATCAACACTTTATAAAAGCCCGGCTTAAGTCCCAAGCCACATCAAGCCTGGAAAGACCTCTCAGGCCTGGCTGAGTAAAACAAATGCCACTGGTCCCTAATTGTCACTAGCAGTTAAGATGTACCATCTGACACCGTACAGTGGGGACGCACGACAAGCACCACTACGTACGAGCTAAAGGACGAATGATATGTGTCTTCCTTATCTGCTCCCGGATGATCAACACCTGAATCCCTTGTAGTCGTTTATCTCTAAACCCTACAAGACTCTCTATAAAGGAGAGCAACACACACAATCACATAAGTTTTTCACACACTTGGGCAAATACTGCCTCACAGCAGTGCAACATGGTTCTTGTTTAAGTGTTATCCGAGCTTCTTAATCTATATCAATTTCATCAGTTCCTTACCGTTCAACACGGGAAACCAAACAACAAAACCATTTTCATCCCATCTCTAAACCGATTTACATACCATACGTAAAAGATACATCAAATTTAATTTATATATATTTTCAACTTTTACGTGATAATTCTCTATATTTTGAAAGGCATTTACATATTTTGACTGACTATAAGACCTTATAAGCTTGTTTTAATTGGTTTGTGTTTATAGAGATTTATGGCTTATAAAAAATTTCATAAGCCTGTGTAACAAATAAAGCTTATCATATAAATTAGCTTATTTTAAAAACTCAAGTCCTTATAAACCTTGCGTCAAACACAACATTAACGCACTTAAAAAAATACGGAGTAAGATACTATCATACTATAGTTGGGCTACAAAACAAAAACTTCAATTAATTATGGGGCCTTTGAGGTATTTAAGATTACTTTCGCATCCGTACGTGCTACTACATTGGCCCAAATGCATTATTCGTGAGAATATAATTATTTTATCGATTGACAACATGATACGCGTTTTAGCTTTCTTTCTAGTTCAACCTTTTTATTTCACATGACTAACATTTGATGTTAGTGATACTTTTAGGACAAACTTTATAATAAAAATTACTCTATATATCATGTCTAAGACAAAAAAAAATTGTAACTTATTGGAAATGTCAAGATTCTTACTCAAATCATTTATATTATCTTGATGTGTTGCCGATTTTAATTGACAAAAAGAATTGGTAAAATATATTCAATAATAAGTAATAAGTTGCAATGATGGCCCTTCGATGTATAGTATCAATGCCGGCCAACGTGTAGTCTAGTTTATTTCACAGATGAGAGCACTTGGAAGTGTCCTATGCTTAATCTTCGTCGAGCTAAGAAAGAACAGACATCTTTAAGAAGATTCATTGTCTTAGCAAGAGTAATTATAGATGATCTAGAAACCCTCGAGTATCCCCATATCGCTATGTGAGATTTTACCACTCATGTGATGCATTTTGGGTGGAAAGTTAAGCTTTATTAGTTTATTAGATGATAAGATGAGTATGGCCCAAGTCCGGTTGTTGGTGTATGGTAAGCTCCATTAAGGTTTTTATGTAGCTTGTTGTATAAATAGTTCATGAATAAACATTATGCAGATTTATGATTCCTCAGATCTAGATGGATATGTTGAGCCACTTCTTCTAAGCCAGTTGTCAAACCTTAGTCGACACCCTTTATCCCTTATTAAAGGGGAAAAAATCGGCTAAAACCTTAGCTGCTTATTGTTTTGTCTTATAAATGGTTCATGAATAAATATTATGCCTGACGGGAATTCATGATTTAACAAGCTTGAGCAATTGAAGTTGGTTAAAAATCAAGTAAATATATTGACAAATGTCCTTGTACTTATGTGTGTAACTCATCATTAAATTTGCATGTTTATGTAAGGAAACATGTATCATATGGCACATGTTAAGGTGAATAACATGAACATATATGGGTTCTTGACAGTTGATAATCATAGCTCATATATCAGTTCGATAATGAGACCCAAACGCGTTTTATATTTAGTGAAAAGCGGCCACTTATTGTTCAAGTCAAATGGATCATCATGTGTGATTCAAGATGTAGCTTGCTTAACAATGGGTATGCATTTTCAACTAGCTTAATGAACAGAGTAAATTTTATCAGCTTAACTTAGTTATTTCTTTCTCAAAGTCGACCAATACTTATACCGAAGCCCCTTGAACGATTGATCAAGGGCTCGAGGTTGTAGTTTTCAAAAAGTGGTAGTCGCACATGTATACGCTTACCTAAATCTTCTTGCATTTAACAAACTAACAACCATCAAGATATGTGCGGAGCCGTGATTTTTAGTTAAAGGGGGACTGCGTGTTTAACGCAAAAGTCATAGTTATAAATATCGCTTCAAAAATTAATTTATAATGTTGTCTTTTATTGTTTAAGTTATTCATTTATGAATTTTGTATGTATGTCATATGTAATAAGAGAAACCGAAAGTAAAAAGTAGTAGAAAAGCCATTGTAGTCTAAATAACTAATGTATGAATCGAGTTGATTAGTGTAGTTTAACACCTACTAGTTACCCCTACTAGCTCCGCTGATGCGAAGTGATTGATCTTCACTAGGTACAACAAACCATCACACCATCTTTCTGTTTGTATACTTTGTGTGCCACCTCTAGCCATGTAAACCTTTATTCGACCACATATGTAGACATGAACAACAAGCACACATTATAATAGTTTATGAATCAAATTAGCACTTAACTTAGTTAGTTCATCAAATGTAACGAGGTCTATTCATGATATCTTTTACCTAGATTATATGGGTTCACTTAATTAAGTTTAGAGTTGACACTGTAGCCTCACCAATGAACAAAGTGACCATGCATTAGTTGGTGTAGGGTTCTACCGTTTAAATAGTGTTGATGGATAGTTAAACATCACTATTCAAAGTTAAATACAAATTTAAGTGTAGTACTTAGGTGGTGTTTGATAATGACTTAATTAGTCTTAATTGTAAAATAGGTAATTTAATTAAGAACTAATTGAGTGTTTGTTTGGTCTTAATTTAAATCACGACCTTCAGAAAAAGCGGCGAGAATGGCGTTCTATATTAAGTCATCACTTATATCTTACTTTACATATTTACCCTTTCACTTCTTAACCACTAATCATCACTTATTTTAAATAAAAGGGTATAACAATAATTTTATTAATTCGACACTTTATTCAAAGATACAAAACAAACAATCATTTATTCATTTACATACAGACAACATATATCCAGACATACACTTTAGTTTAACAGAACTTAATATAAAAACTAAACAAACAGGCCCTTAGGGCCCGTTTGGTATCCAGTTTTAAGAGGTTTGGGCTCATTCTTTTCTCAAATCAGTTGTTTGTTGTATACATGATATTCTGACATAAGGGTTTCATGCTAGATATTTAGCATTCTACAAATCCAGGGTATATGGTCGGATTTTGGCCAGCTTTCTTTAAATTGTGGGCCCAACTTAATTACAACCACTTATTTATATCATGAGATGGGGTCCTTTCATCAGTATTATAAATTTTAAGTATTAATTAATAGATAATTAATTTAAACATCAAATATAAAACAAATGTATATTTATAATATTATATTTTCTCTTTCCTACATCAAATCAAAATCCAAACCTAAATCCAAATCTTAATCCTAATCCTAAACCCGTCTACAAACCAAACGGGCCCTTAGTCTAATACACAATAGTTAACTTTTTTTTTATGAATCAGGACTCCATGATATATGGGCTCAATCAACATGTCACACTTTGATAATTGTTGTAGGGTTCATTTGCTTAATAGCCATCAAATCATTAATAGACTATTTATGAGAATCTAAAAAAGATAAAACGTGTTAGAATTGTGACGTCTAAGCACTATTGGTTGGTATGGTTGAAACATGGGGCACATATGTTTTCTAGCTTAGGATTTATTGCAAAGTGGGTAAAATTAAAAAGTGTAAAAAATATTTATAGTGTGAGACGTGTCCCCCACTCTAAATTATACATAAAATCTGCTCAGGGGTAATATGGTCTTTTGACACATTTTTTCTTTTCCACCTCAAATTTCAAACACACATATCTCTTAAACCACAAACTTTTAGAAAAAATCGATTTCACCATAATTTTTAAAATTCGATTCTCTTTAATTTGGTATAAATCTTTTTAATTATTTCAAAAAAAAAAATTTGACATATTTATTTGGTCATGATTTTCTTGATATTTTTGTTATTTTCGATCCTATTTTTTACCTTAAAAATTGCCGAACCATAAAATACTTAAAACACAAAAGTTTTAGATTTTGATTCACTTTTTACCCAGGAATTTGAATCACTCAAATCCGATATGATATGAGTGAGATATCGCACGTTAAAGATTGCGTTTAGTCATATTTATCGCATTACATGCTGTTTGATGAAATGTCTCAAATTTAGATTTTTAGTGTTAAAATTGAGCTAAATGAACTAATTTTTGTCCCACAACGCATCATTAATCATTTTATTAATGTAAAACTCAAAAAGTGATGTTTTTTAATAGTTAAAGTTTTTAATTATTAAATCGATGAATCGATGAATTAAATCAAACCACGAACTAAATCAAACATAGTTCATCAATTTATTTTATTTCATCAATCATAGTTTCAAACTAATATGTTGGTGTTTGTTTTATTTTGTTCATCGCTTTATTTTGGTTCATCAATCATAGTTTCGCTTTTGCCGGTTCATCGCTTTTGGTTTGGTTCATCGATTTGGTTTTGGTTCATAAATCATAGTTTCAGCTTTTGTTTTGTTCATCGCCTTCTGGTTTGGTTCACCGCTTTTTTTTGGTTCATCAATCATAGTTTCATTTTGGTTTGGTTCATCATTTTGGTTTGGTTCATCATATTTGGTTTTATGCTTTTTTTTAAACAGTTTGATTTAGTTCATCAGTTTTGGTTTGGTTCATCAGTTCTAATAGTTAAAAACATTAACTATTAAAAAACATCACTTTTCTATGATTGTTGTTATGAAATTTCAAAATAGGTTGCTATAATTATTTTTGAATGGGTAGGCGTTTTTTCAATTTACTAATTAAAATAAACGTACATCATGTGTTCGATAAAATGGTTGAATTGAAACTTACATTAATACAATGATTAATGATTCGTTGTGGGACAAAAATTAGTGCATTTAGCTCAACTTTAACACTAAAAATCTAAGTTAGACATTTCATTAAACACTTTGTATGCAACAAATATGAGTAAAACACCATCTTTAACATGTGATATCTTACCCATATGACATCGAATTTGAGTGATTTAAATTTCGGGTAAAGAGTGAACAAAATCTATAACTTTCATGTTTTAAGTTTTTCACGATTCAATATTTATGAAGGTAAAAATAGGTAGAAAACGCCAAAAAATCAAGAAAATCGAACTATTTGATATGTAAAAAAAAGATGTTCGAAATATTTATCAAGATTTATACCAAATTAAAGAGAATCGAATTTTAAAAATTATGGTGAAATCGGTTTTTCGTAAAAGTTTGTCGTTTGAAAGTTATTTGCGTTTGAAATTTGTGGTGAAATATAAAAACGAGTTAAAATGACAAAAATACCCCTAACCAAATTTAATAAGAAAAAAAGAAAGAATTGAATAAGAGACACTTGTATAAGTGAATTTTTAGCCTTTTTAATTTCCCTTACTTTATAAAGGATCGCATCTCGTTTCCTATTGTATAACTTAATGTTAATCATTGTGACATTGCTATATATTCAAATTATTTAGATGTAGATGTACGAGCGCCATCTGTGGCGTTGCAACGAAATTTATTAATATTTAAATTAAATGTGATATCTTTGACTCATTTCATGCCGAAAGGTATTGTTGGTGTCGCTATATATAAACAGTATTATTGGCTCATTATTATAGTTTAATTCGTAAATGTGTAACCAAAAGGTTAGCCAGCAATAAGTTATGGGAAATGCTAGAACTACATAAATAATCCACAAAAAGAATTTATACGCTGATGTGACAGGGGCTGATTGGTTTATTTTGGCACACTTTCTCTCTTTTCTCTATGATTAGACAAATCACGCTCTGCCACATCAGCATGTAAATTCTTTTTATGAATTATATATGTGGATCTAGCATTTCCCATAAGTTATACATCAGGCTTATGATTCTTAAAATAATTTATGTATAGTAAGGCTGTTTGGTTCAAAACGGGAATGGGAAAGGGAAAAGAACGAACGCAGCGAATCGAAGGAACGAATGGTGATTATCATTATCTTTTATAGTCTTGGCGTTTAAAATACATTAACCTCCAAAGTGGTGGTAGGGTGGTGGTGGTGGTGATGGTGGTGGTGGTGATAGTGGTGGTGGTGGTGGTTAGTGGTGGTGGTGGTTGCTTTTGGTGGTGATGGTGGTGGGTGGTAGATGGTGGTGGTAGATGGTGGTGGTGGTGGTGGTGACGATGGTGGTGATGGTGGTGGTGTTGGTGGTCAGTGATGGTGGTAGTTCTTGGTGGTGGTGGCTGCTAATGGTGGTGGTTGGTGGTGGTGGTGGCTACTGGTAGATGCTGGTGGTGGTTGGTGGTGGTGGTGGATGCTGGTGGTGGTGGTGATGGTGGTGGTCGCGAATGGTGGTGGTTGGTGGTGGTGGTGGTATTGTTGGTGGTGGTGGTGTTGGTGGTGATGGTGGGTGGTGGTCACGGTGGTGGTGATGGATGTTGGTGGTGGTGGTGGCCGCTAATGGTGGTGGTAGTGGGCTGTGGTGGTGGTGGTGGAAGTGGTGGTGGTGGTAGTGGTGGTGCGAATGGTGGTGGTGGTGGTGGTGGTGCGATTGGTGGTGATGGTGGTGGTGGTGGTGGTGGTGGTGGTGGTGGTGGTGGTGGTGGTGGTGGATGTTTGGTGGTGGTGGTGGCTGGCGGTAGTGGTAGTGGTGGGTGGTGGTGGTGGTGATGGTGGTGGTGGTGGTGGCTATCGCTCATTGCTGTCAGTGGTGGTGGGTAATCATTACTATACCTCCTAATTTACCTGTAATGCCCATTACCCAATACTAAACAATGATCAGATTCCTACTTCTAACCAAGATGTTTAATCATTACCTTCGCCATTTCCCACCCCCATTACCCCAACCAAGCACCCCTAAGTTTCGGTTTTAAGATAATAAAGTATAGGAATATTATCATTTCAATCAAATTTTAAAGGCTCTTTTATTGATAAGTTCTTTATAAAAATGCTAAATATTTATTATATATTTGATAAATATAACTTGTTATACGAAAAGGTCAAAAATAAAATGATTTTTTTGTAAGTTGGTTTTTAGTAAAATTCATTAGCTATTTGCTAAATACAATTTGTTATTAAAAAAAAATCATGTTTTATGTAAGTTTGTTCATACTTTGTGGTTTCTTTTGCAAAATTGCATATACATACATTAAAACGACGTCGTTTAAGACACCTAATGTATATATTTACAATTACAATTATAATTGCGTATGGTAGATACATATGCATTTGTGTGATTGTGTATCCATGCATAAAAATGCATACATAATTGAACCTGTTTTTGTTTGCATATGTTAGTGTTTTAAGATGATGGAGACTTTGAGAGGGACAAAGGTATAACTAATGTTATACATAAAATGTGTGTCACGCGTTAATTGACTTTTTAAAGCAGTACCCGCACAACGCGAAATGCAGACCACGATATTATTTTTATAATGAACAAACGCTTACGCGACCTTTAAGACAAAGAAACGATCGACATCTTCTTTTTTGACCGACATCTTCTTTTTTATGTTTTTTTGATAAATTCTACAGATATCGTTAATTTTTAGCCACTGTCCGTCGGGCCGAGACCATTCTTGCTCAGTTCTATTTACCCTGCCGCCTGCTCGAGATTGAATATTTTTATAGTTCCGCTTTTAGTATATTTGAAAAATAAGTATGACATATAAATAAGCCGAGTCCGAATCGAGCTTGACTCTCTGAAATAACTCACAATCTGATCTTGAAACTTTTACAAAGTAATGAAATCGTTCAAACAAATCAAAGTTTTTCAAAACTCCAAAATCCAAAATGTTGCAATTAAATAGTAAATGGATCATAATTTTTAGCTAATGGGCCGACCCACAAACCAAAACTTTTAAAAACAAAAATTGGGCCTAACCCATACCCGAAACTATAAATCCTATTTAGGGTTTATATCAAAACCCTTTCCCCAAATCTTCATTCGTTGCCCCAACCAACCAAACAGGTACACAAACTTTCTTTATTTTCATAAGAATTGATTTTTTTCATATTTTTTGTATTATGATACTTTAATAAGAAAGTTTGGTGCTTTTATGTTAGGATCTTAATTATGTTATTTGGGTTTTTTTATATGTATTTTATGTTTTGATTGTATGATAGAAAATATAAGTTTAAGTTAGGTATCATGGTACAGTTGTTATTGGAAGATTAATCTGCTAAATGTTAGGGTAGGTTAAGTTTTGCGAATAGTTCGATGAAAGTTGTGTTTCGGGTACAAAAATGGCGATGGGGATGTTCGCGCATGTGGCATTGTATAATTTTTGGGGTGTTTGTATAAGCTTATTAATGGGCTTATAAGCTTATCTGTTTTTGGTTTTCGGTTTATGTTATAGAAGCTCAGTTATTTCAGCTTATTTTGAAACGCCTATAAGCCCATAAGTTTCAAAATAACCAAAAAAAAAAAATAGAAATTATAAAACATAAACCGAAAGCAGATAAGCTCATAAGCCCATTAATAAGCTTAAACTAACACCCCCTTACAAAAAACTTATCTAAGCATAAGCTCTATTTTTTTTTTTTTTTTTTTTTTTTTTATATATCACATAAGCCGGAAACAGATAAGCTCATAAGCCCCTTAATAAGCTTAAACTGACACCCCCTTACAAATAACTTATCTAAGCATAAGCTATTTGCGCATGTGGTATTGTATAGCTTTAGTTGTTAGATGACCAATTATACACACGGGCTTATGAATCGTTATAGATAATGGAACCCTAAAACTTAGGTATGACCTATTTTCGTGACACTGCCTATGTTTGGATGTAAAACGATGGAAATGTTTTTTTAGTAAGTTTGCGGGAAAATAAAAGTGCTAGCACCAAAAAAACTATGTTAATAAAAAAATCCCTTTTCCTCAACAGTGTTGGTAGATACTCCGTATATCATTACTTGTTTATCACATGGGCGTTTTTGCGTAAATGATTCCGTCTACATCAATCACTATTACAATCTTGAATTTATTAAACAACTCTATGCATCCAAATTGAACTTTTGTTACGCTTTCATATTAATGGAGAATAAGTTGGGCTGCTTATGCTCACTTTCTGAATGAGTCAAATAAACTGAAACTAAAAACTAAAGTAGTAAACAGAAGGTGAAACTGGTCTTGCTGGTTTTGTTTAATGCCTTAATCTATGCTTCGTTTCCTTACATACGCTTGTGTTATATCTCTTGCAGAAAATTTGGGCTCATTGTAAGACTTTGCGATGAGGTTGGAAAAGTGTTGGTTTTGTTCCTCTACAGTATATCCTGGACATGGTATCCAGTTTGTGCGTAATGATGCAAAGGTAGTTTATCTTTCGACTTTCGTTTAGTCTAATATTGATTTAATTGGGGTCTAAAACAAGAATGTGTGCTAAATTTGGAAAATGCTTAAAGAGGGTCAGATTGTAACTTAGAAATGTTTGATATGGCAGATCTTTAGATTTTGTCGATCAAAATGCCACAAGAATTTCAAAATGAAGAGGAATCCTCGTAAGGTGAAATGGACCAAAGCTTATAGACGGTTACACGGCAAGGACATGACTCAGGTAACAAAATTCACTAAGTTATATGGCTTGTTTTTCGCTAATCTATTTTGTCAGTAGCTTACGGTTTATTAATTCAACTTTGAAGGATGCTACTTTTGAGTTTGAGAGGAAGCGTAACAGACCAGAAAGGTATGACAGAAACCTCGCTGAGAACACACTCAAGGCAATCAAGGTGATCGATAAAGTCAGAAGCCGCAGGGAGGAGAAACACCATACAAATAGGTCAGTATTCCTCACCCCTTGTCTAGTTTGAAATACCTTGTCCTGTTTTTTTTTTCCTTGCTAATCTGATGTATATGATGATAATGATGGCGCAGGTTGAAGGGTAAGGTTGCAAAGGAACGGAAAGAGGCTAAAAAGGAACACGAGCAGCAAATCCATATGGTGATTGCCCCAGGTGCCATGGCTAAAGATCCATCTGCTTCAACTTCTAAGACCAGTGTCAAAGTTAAGGTTCAACGTGAATTTGATGATAACCGGATGGAAGAATGATTGTTATCTTTTATGCTTAAATGTTTTTGTGCTCGTATCTTTCTAGCTTGTAAACACCATACATTTCCTGATATTTGAAACTTTAAAACGATTGGAGCTCTCAAGTTTTGACATGTTTTGTTTAGTCTGCAAATACTTTGTTGAGCATCCCTTATGTTATATATTTTGCATTATATAGTGCAAATAAGCAATCTTAAGCTAAAACAACATATACCAGTCTGAGGTCATATATGAGTAAAATTATAGCACTATTGGTCTATTATGGTGCACAAAAAATTACGATCAGCGTTTACATTCAAGATGCTCGAACAACATATTCTAAGCATAAAAATATTTACAGCATGAAAATGTTATTGTACACTTGTTTACAAACCCGAAAAGTGCGAA
The DNA here is from genome assembly GCA_022545495.1 of Chrysanthemum lavandulifolium. Lineage (NCBI taxonomy): Eukaryota > Viridiplantae > Streptophyta > Magnoliopsida > Asterales > Asteraceae > Chrysanthemum > Chrysanthemum lavandulifolium. The sequence goes on from CM040238.1 coordinate 319,819,827, forward strand.
AATCCTCTATCTAGGCTTAATCTGAAAAACCCTGTTGTACCAAATAGAGTGCAAAGTCATGTGAAATAAATCATATTTCAGAGGCTTAACATTCCACAGAAAATGCCTCTGAACTTTCTTCACTCCATACTGCAACTCTTTATATTTCTCATCGGTGATTGCTGCGAGTATGCTCTTTAAATCAGGAACATCTTTTTCGGCTATGATAACTGAAAATGCATCCCAATTTAACACCTCAAAAAACGGAGGGACAAAATTGTCAGAAATAATAACGGGCACACACTCGTAAAAGATTGCCTCCACAACCCGTGGGCTGTTAACTTCGTACCCTTTCGGGCATATGCAATACTTGCTGCTCTTCATATGTTCAATGTAGTTCATCTTGCTAGCAACACCAGGTGGCATAGGACCCATTATCTTCATATCGACATCTTTATTGTCCCAATATTCTAGTAAAATTTTGCGTAAATAGCCGTGCATGTTTCCAGCATAGAAGGCAAAAATATGCCGATCTGAAGCGGGTTTCCCCCCAAGATCTCGATGTGGGTTTCGAGCCGAACGGACATAGCATTCAGGTAGTGAGACGTCTCTTCCGATCTTGAATCCCATGGTTACATCTGCATTGCAGAGTGCTTTGATGCAGTATTCCATATGGTGCCTTGTCTCATACGGAGCCTGCAATGTAAACGTAAATAATACATAAAACAATCATCAACCCACCTAGAGGTGCACAATCAGCCTTAATTCCGAGCCCGGTTCTACGCCTGACCCGGAAAAACCTGGTCCTAATTCCCAAAAAAACCCCATTTGGCTACCTACTGCTTTTTCTAAAGCCATTTTGAACGGGCTTTCTTGAGCCCGGTCTATAGCTAGGTCGGGGCTGAGCTTTGTGCACCTCTAGTTGAACCGTTCAAAATGCATACAAAACTCGAGTAAAGTTACCCAGTCATGGCATGCAACAAGAAAATGATCTGCACCACCTGTTCGGTTCCAAAACGGGTATTTAGCAGCCAGTTTTTCTGCATAAATCTTCAAGAAGTCACGTAGATTTGTTCGGTTGTGGGAGTTACGTACATATAACTTGTGTTCTAACATCCGTGCACTAAACGGCATATAAAACAAGTGAGCTTTTTTAGGGTCCTTCACCACAAACTTCTTATTGTTCTCCATCAGCTTCATAAACCATCCCTCAGATGCGTATAACCCTTTCATTATCGGCTGATGGAAGATTGGTTTATCTCCATCTTTATATACATATACTTTTAGTGTACGTTCCATAAGCTCATAGCTCTTCTTGAACATGGATACATTACGATACAAGGGAGCATAAAGTTCTTGATCAGCCATTCGTGATGGTGCATTAGTGATTTGCACTTTTGAAGCAAGAATCTCTTGGTCCCGTGGTGAAGACCAACGTGGCCTCTGCAAAAGCAATACAAAAGTGTAAATTATTGTTCGGTTTTAACCAAGTTGCTTGGCTTCTTGTTGCAAACTAATGAGCAAATATGTAAGAAATGCCAACGAAAACCGTCCTACTTGGCAAACACCAACATGATGTTCAAAATCAACTCTATCATGCTATACTAATATGAATGCGTATAATGAATACAAAAAATTTGGCATACCATGGCTCGAGATGACCTGCGATTGCGAAGTAATAAATTGTTCATTTGGTCATTATACATGACTGATTTTGGTGGCATCAAACACCTCATTCTCTTTGTACCATCAGTTTGGAACAACGCATACTTCTCGTTGATTGGAAGAATCCGAGCTTGTATTCCATCCCCGGATTTATTGACACCAGGCTTATTAAAGGACTCCACATTAACCTTCATTATCTTTGGTTTTATTTCATTATTAGAAACATTATTATTGATCGAAACCCCATCCTCAAGATTGCTACTTAGGTCTACAGATAGTAGTCCATGCCTTGTTTCACCAAGATCATCAGTCACAACCTGATCATTCTCAAGCTGATTTTGAGCACTCGTATCATTGACGATTTCATCTAAAGCTACTTCTTCGAAAACCTCAAAGCTTTCTTCTTGCAATTCATCTTCTAAAGTCTCAGAAGTTGATATTTGAGTGGAATATGAAGTGTTTTCATGATCGGGCAAAAGAGATAAAAGTGCAGTTCCGTAAGGAAGCATTAAGGTTTGACAAAAGAGATGGACTGTAGCTACCAAGACCACTATTATAAGCCATTTTCTTTTGTCTATTTGATTAAAACTTGGAAACTGAATCGGGTTTTTCTTCATTCCAGACACTTTCAATAGAGTAATAAACAAGAATCCGATTCTGAGTGTCCTGCCCAAAGATTATATAAAAGTACTGAGAGGACTAATCGACATTCAGACTTATTATAAAATTAACTTTTTATAAGAACTCCAACAGTCATTCTTTTAAACGCGCATCCAAACATTTGTTAGTTGTCTAGCTGTAAAAATGTCACTGCGGTAGCCGGGAAAAAAAACACGATTATTGATAAATTTTACCTTGTCACCTATTGTACTTCCAAGCTTATAAAAACCAATGTAATTACCGAAACTAGGTAGCAAATCGTTCAGAAAACTTAGAAGCTAAAGCAAAGTACATTGTTATAACATTTAGCAGAGTAAGCATTGAGGGAGTGTTTGGCATTGCGTTTCTAAAGTGATTATGTGCTAATCAACTATAAGTCTATGGATTAATTTGTGATAAGAAAAAACCGGCTATTTGAGTGTTTGGCAAATTCTGATTATTAACGTATTCACATGTCATATGACCACTAGGATAAGAATCAGTTTTTCGTGCACCTACTACTAAACTGATGATGACATAATTAAAAGATCAGTATCACTCAATCAGAGTACTCCTATATGTTCTTAGGTGAAGCTCAGTAATATAACTCTAAAGGGGTGTTTGGATTAGCTTATTCGTACGTCTTATGAGCCTCCGATTTTGGGAAAGCTTATATTATGACCTTATAAAGTTGAGCTAATGTTAACTACTCGGGGATGGCCTAGTGGCAAAAGGCCTTGTGACTACCATCACTAAAATATGGGACGTCTCAAGTTCAATTCCTACCACGTGCAAACGATCCTGCAGTGTGAACCTCCTAAAAAAGGAGGGCTTTTATCCCGTTTTACGAGGGTTCAAACCCCGTGGATTAGTCGGCCAAAAAGTTGAAAGTTGAGCTAATGGCTTAAATAAGCCAAAAGCTTAACTTGGTAAGCTCAAAAGCCGAAAAAAGTGAGTATAAGCTTTTCCAAATTCAAGTAAGCCCATAAGCTAAAAAGATAAGCTAATCCAAAGACCTCCTAAAAGAAACTACAGATTACTAACAATGGATCAACATGCATATATAAAGATACAGAAACTAGTAAACCACATAGACTAAACTGCATTTATATGCTAGTTACTTACCTAGCATAGGATCTTGAAGTTGATTATAAAGTTCAGTTAATGAAATGATTCTTTTGTTGTTGCTGAAACAGTAGCTGATAAAAGGAAAGTAAATTATTTAGCACACGGGACCCTCTATGCTTGTTTTGGAACAGGAGTATTAGTGATTGGGTCAAGGTTGACTTTCTTGTTTTTTTACTGATCATTGTCGGTTGAGTTTTATGATTGAAATCATTGTCGGTAACTATTGTTTGGTTCTAAGAAAGGTTTTCAATATCAGGATCATACCCAAGATTATTTTCGTCTTTGCAAGATCGTGATCGTAAAATTGAATCGGGATCTTAAGATCCTACTCTAATGTTATTTCTTAATAGTTTTTGTAATATTATACAAATCTACAAATTATTATATATTATAAACACAAAATAGTATGAATATTTCAAAGAAATGTTGTCATCAATTATGATTATTATATGTTTAAAAAGATTAGCATGTCGTTTTTTGAATTTTATAAAAAATAACGCATAAATTTGTTGTTTTTTTAGTTTGTAATCTGAGAAAAGTAAAATCGGATCGGATTAGATCTTAAGATCGTATGGTCAAGATTGAGATCCTATAAGATCTTAAGCAGAAAGATCCTACATAGGATCCGGATCGTTTTTGCGTTCGCAAAGATCGTAAAATCGTGAAGATCCCAAGATCGGGATCGGGATCCCGACAACTATGGTTCTAACCCATGTTTTAAAAATCGGTTTTCTAATTAACCTAATCGAGTTTTTGGTTCACAGTTCGGCCCGGGTTTTTACTCAAAACCAATTTTTGATTACCCGACCGGTTCACAGTTTAACTGGTTTAACTGATCAGATGAACCTGGACTTTAAAACATTGGTTGTAAGTATTGAAACCAAAGCCGAACCAATGTATAATGATTTTCGGCTCGGTTTCATTAATTTTAAATTGGATTCGACTCGCTTTTGGTTTAAAAAGATTTCAACCTGAACTGAAATAAGTCGAAAAACCAGAAACTCATTGGTGTTAATTTTAAAAAGTTAGTTTTAGTGAATGTCGAAAAGTTTTCAAGTTCGAATTTCGTTAGCCTCAAAGTCCTGAGGCCACATGCCTTGGTCACGATATACGTAAATGTTGAGGGTTAGTGATTTATTAGACCTAATGTGTCGTGCGAAATGAATTGTGGAGTTTAAGATTTACCTAACTAGTAAAAAAAATGACTTAAAGTGTAAAGTAAAAAATAAGATTATTGTCAATTACTGTATGATCATGATTAGTTATAGGGCTGAGCATCGAGCCAAAACCGACCCGTCCCGACCCGATCTTGACCCATCCCGAAACCGACAAGCTGAAAAATCCTAACTGAATCTCGACCCGAGTCTAGTTCGGTTTGTGTCGGTCGGATTCGGTTTGTATGGTATTCTTTGTGTTTTCTCTGGTAATCCCGATTCCCGACCCGACCCGAGTCCCGAAAAGCTGGAAAACCCAAACCGAGTCTCGACCCGAGTCTAGTTCGGTTTGTGTCAGCCGGTGTAGGTCGGAGTCGGGCGTTGGTCGGTTTTCGGTCGTCGGTCGATTTTGCTCTGCCCTAATTAGTTATATGAATTTTTCTAACTTGTGCCATACGGGCACATGCTAAAGAGGGTCTCACAAAATGAGTGTCACCCTCTGACTAACCAGTTTTGAAGGATAGGATAATGAGGACCACTCAATGGCTGCGGGCCATTTAAAAATTCACCTAATCTGTAAGACCTTTTTTAATATGTGTTTTTGGGAAAGTTAAAAAACCCTAGTTATATAGTCCATTTATATATGAAAAGTTAAGCAAAGATGAATTTATTGTTGTGAACATAAAAAGTTAAAAACAAATAAACATATGAGTAAAAGCTTTTTTTTTTTTTTTTTTTTTGAACTCATTATGAAACTAAAATATCTAAATAAATATACAATGGTACATAAAAAACTTAACCACCAACTTTAAATACTCTATTATTCCAAACTGAGTGAAGAATCATATGAAACAAATCAAATTTTACAGGCTTCTTATTCCAAATAAAATGTTGTTGCACCATTTTAACTCTCTTCTGCATTTCTAAGTACTTTTCATCTGATATCGACCGGAGAATATTACCTAAATTCGCCACATCTTTCTCCAAAACAAACACCGCAAACGCCCCCCAATCCAAAACCTCAAAAAACGGGGGTACATAGTTATCGGATATGATCACGGGTACACACTCGTAGTATATTGATTCCACGATTCGTGGGCTGAATACTTCATAACCACGAGCAGAAATACAGTACTTGCTACTCTTCATAAACGTTCGGTATTTAGCTTTACTTTCAATATCACGAGCCATTGGCCCAAATATCTTCATGTCGGGTTCTTTGTTGTGCCAGTGTTGAAGTAGAATTGGTCTGAGGGTTCCGTGCATTCCACCTGCAAAGAATGCAAGTATTGGTCTTTCTGAAGGCGGGTTTCCTCCAAGATCTTTTATGGGATCTTCTGCACTACGGATGTAAGTAGCAGGAAGTGTTGTGTCCTTGCCTATCTTGAACCCGCCTGCAAGATTCGAGTTGCATAGAGATCTAATGCAGTTTCCCATATGGTCTTTCGTTAGCTTCATCGCCTATTTATGTCAGCAAAAAGAAAGAAGATTCAATAACGGTTAAAAAAGAGAAAAATGTACCACTTTTCCAAGTTTTCCGAAATGACCCTGTGGTTCACAAACCACCTAAGCACAGTTTCAAAAATATTAGATACATCGCAGAAATATTGTAAAAACTTTCTAAATGTGCACTTTTTTAAGAACTGTGTTCCTTTCCTAACATTTTACATAAACAAATTATACCTTATAAACTTAAAACAAGGGTACATTTGTAATAGGACCGACCCCAAATCAGCCGATTTGCAATTTTTACTTTGAAGTATTTGAATAATAAATGAGAAATATACCCCCATATGAAGCGGTAATAATATGAATTTGTAACGTAAACAACATATACGGGCATAACAAACATACATAAACATACTGCATACCCAGTCGTGACAAGCAACAAGAAAGTGATCGGCTCCATTAGTTCTGTTCCAGAAAGGATATTTGCTGGCTATTAAACTTTTGTAATTCTTTAGATGTTGTACTAAATCTTTCTGGCTCATACGATTTTGCTCATTAGACGTGTTTCTCAGCTTAAGTGAACTAAATGGTAGATAAAATAAGTGAGCTTTTTTGGGATCTTTCACAACAAAGTTTCTATTCTTCTCCAGTAGTTTCATAAACCATCCTTCTGAAGCATAAATTCCTCTTAATTTTGCATCATGAAATATCGGCTTTTTCCCTTCTTTGTAGATGTAAACTTTTAGAGTATTTTCCATTAATTTGTAACTCCTGCAAAACCGTTAAAAATACATAAATCTTCTACAAACCATTCTTCAATAAGGTCTACAGGAGTGTGGTAAGTTCTCTTTTTGATATTATCAAGTATTACTATTTGGTAAGTTCTCTTTTTGATAAAGTAAAACGTAAAACAAGGGTATATAAGTACATTTATCTCGTCTTTGATAATAAGCTGTATTGCAGCTAGTATAAGACAGACTAGGCAGAACTAGTTATTTAACACCTAACAATACGCAGATCCAAACACCCCTAATAAGGTACTCTTTAAATTTTGTACCTTAGAAATCGGGAAACATTACGATAAAGAGAAGCATGTAGTCCTTCGGTGCTCCCTAACACAGGTGCATTCTCGATCTGCATCCTTGCAAGTTGAAGTTGTCGGTCTCGAGCAGATCTCGACCTGTCTTTCTAAAATAAGCAAAACATTTTCAGTCAAAGCCCATCTTTCCAAAAACGAAATATCATAAAAACAAGTCCCTACATTGAATTGAGCAGCAGCAACCGTTGATTCAAGAACCGAAATCATGTAAGAAAGCCGTGTTGGCTCCAAAGCAACTGATTTAGTATGACCTGTTTGATCACTTTGACCAGAATCATTTTGTTCCGTTGTATTTTGTGAGAGTAAAGAATCATGATCACAATTAAACCCTTTGCACCCTTCTTCTACTTTCGACTCATTCAAACCACCCTCGTGTGTAATAGAGACATTGTCAAAAGTATCCACTTCGTGGACTATAATACCCTTCGTGACAGGTGAAAGACTCAATGTGTAGTTCTTGTAAGGAAAAGCGATTAACTGAGCTAGAACTACAAGAACAACCACGAGGCTTATGACCAATACTAGAAGTCTCTGGATATGAAGTCGACATAATCTTTGCAATGGTCCGGTGTCCATGAATGATTATGCAATGAAATGCTTTACACACATTCTGGTGAAGCTATTCAGGCTCGGGCATAGCATCTTGTGGACTAAACGCTTGACCTACATTACAAAATATTGAAAATAACAGGTCATATGATGTTAAATAATCCGTATCGATCATATATGATTACTTGTATTAAAACCTGATGTGGTATTTGAACCCTTAGAGGGTGTTTGGGATTGCTTATTTTTTCTGCTTATAAGCAGAAGCAGATAAGTAGCTTAAAAGTAGAAGTTCAGAAATAGTGTTTCGACTTGCTTATTTCACATTTCTCTTATTAGTTTTGGAGAAGTAGAGAGAAAAACATTAGATGGGCTGCATACTTCTTATAAAGGGTTTTTAGGATAGCTATGGGGTAAAAAGTCACTTTTATCCAAAACAAGCACATAAGCAGGTCTCTAGCTGCTTATTTTACCCCAAAATAAGGGGCTGTTTGTTTAAGCTAATATGTGGGCTTACGAGCTTATTTGATTTAGGCTTATATTTCATAAGCCCAAATTTTCTGGCATCTTTTGAGACTTATGGGCTTCTATACGTTTATTGTATCACAATAAACTTATTAAGTCTCAAATTAAGCCGGAAATTTGAGGCTAATGAAATACAAGCCTAAATCACGTAAGCTCGTAAGTCCACAAATAAGCTTAAACAAACATCCACTAAACAGATAAGCAGAAGCAGTTTGGAATATCAAAACACTTCAAACTGCTTATGTACTTAAAAATAAGCAGCTTATCAGACAAACGCAAAAAATAAGCAATCCTGAACAATCTCTGGGCCTAGAATAAAAATTTAAAATCGCAACCGTCAGCCTGTTTACACTATTCTTTCAGCTCAAATTCACTTCATGTTCAAAGCTACAAATCAACACATTATACTTACATTACATGAACAAAAGCCAAATGTAAACCAACTACTGAACTTAATGTATTCCTAAAACAATTGATTCAATATTGATTAACATAAACTTAATACATAAAAAAATGAAATACCCATATAGATTAAGTTCATAAATTAGCAAAAAAATAAAAACTTTAGTGAAATATGAGCAAGAAGCTGAAGTTACCTGATGAACTATGTATAAAGGTGATCAAGAACACATTTTTATTGTGATTTGAGAAATACCCATTAAGGATTTCGACTTAGAATTATTAAAGTTTATAGCTTGATTTCTGGATTCAAGATTTAAAGCTGACTGTAAGTGTGTGGACTTTGGGGTAAAAAGTCAAAGGGTTCAATGGAGGGTAAATCATTTCAGGGGTGTTTGGGATTGCATTCTTATTTCAGCTAATTTTAATGCAAGTTTTTTCTTATATTTTTTTAACGGCTACTGGATATCTCACATGATTTAAGTAGTACTTTGAGCACGTAACTGTTTGATTGAAAACACTCACACAACAAGAGATGTCGTTGTAACACATGCCTTTAATCGCTTTTGTCTTATTCAATTAGCTTTTGCATGTCTATTTTGAGATCAATGTAAGCGATTTTGATAAGCAGCAGTAAATCTTAATTGTGTCATAAATCTTGTGGTCACCCACGCCACATCAACATCACATCATCTCTCAAGACTACACCCAACCACACTTTCTTAATAAAGACCGCAAACAACAACAAAAAGATACGACAAAACAAATAAAAATAAAACTACACACAAAACAATTGAATCTTGCGGTTCATGCCAACCATAACTTTAAAAAGATTGAAGGGTGACCGGTCATTGTTCGGTTGAGCTAATGGAGATAATGCGGTCATGTACTTGGTTGGTTGAGAGACAATTAACATCGACCTTATATCAAATTGGTCAAGAATGTCAATCTCTTACACATGACAACCGCTTGACCCGTTCACAATGTGACACGTGACAAAAATCTGACAACTTTATATTTGATCGAGCAAAAGTAAATAGAAACGTTGTTATAGTTTTGCCGCGTTTCACTTTATATCTTTTGATAACCATGGTTTCGATCTTCTACCGACTAATCTATGCTTTATACCCACCCGTTTTGCGATAAGTTACCATTAAGTGTCCAAGTGTTCTTTTTTTTTTTTTTTTTTTTTTTGTGATATTGGAGACAATTAAGTATTCTTTTGGTGATGTTTGAGACAACAAAGATTATAACTTTTACTGATATCTTTGAAATTAGGACATTGCTATACTAGTACTAATTGTGTAAGCACAAAAGCAATATATCGGATATTTTTGTCAAATAACGAATGCAAACATAATACAAAACACGACGATTGAACATTCCTTAGACAACATCAAGAAATATGATACAGTTTGTATAATGTAAAAGATTATTCCGTTGAAATCCAAACACGATATGGAATCTGGTCGAATGAAAATTTTTAACTTCATTCTACCAGATTCAACTAAATCAAACGTCTTTACGTGTATTTTTAAGTACGTAGAAACAATACTATGGGAATGAATCTAAACATCTATAAAAAGCAACCTTAAAAATTATAGACATTTAGACAGGTTTCATTCCTTTTTCTGTAGAACGATCTTCTGGTGCACAATAAGATTTCCAAAACCAGTGATTTTGCCACAGCAAATAAGTCTCTTCAATCGGAACTTGTTTAGTTTCTGGCAAGAACAAGTAGATGAAGATGCTCATGACAACAATCAGCCCACCAAACAACAAGAAAATGCCGTATCTTAGGTGACATAGGGACACGAGGAAGCATTGTGCAACTAAAGCCGTAAAAAACATGTTGACACATACCACAATACTTTGACCGGCTGATCTTGTCTCTAATGGGAACAATTCACTTGGAACTAGCCATCCTAATGGACCCCATGATCGCCCATAAGCTAAAACGAAAATGCAGATCATTATCACGAGAAAAATCCCGATTCCTTTTGGTAGCTCGACTCCTTGTCCAAATTTGAGAGCTAGAGTTACAGCTACAGCCACCTGAAAATCAAGACCATAGAAAAAGTAAACTACTCTGGCCCGACAATAAAAAACTCAAAATTCTCGAGTGATATTGATTACCATGCAGATGATCATCTCAACGCCAGCTTCCAAGAAGAGAAATCGTCTACCAAATTTATCAGCAAACGCCATTGAAATGAAGGTTGCAACAACAAGTGTGCCACTAGTGATGGTCGATGACCATAAAGATGCGCCAGAACCAAAACCTAAGCTTTGAAAGATCACAGGCGCATAAAACAATACAGAGTTCATCCCTGTGAGTTGTTGAAATGCTGGTATACCCAACGCTCCAATGATCAATTGGGGCCGGTTCTTCCTCTCGAGAAGGTTTCTAAAAGGATGTTTGATTGCTTTTGCAACCTCACTTGCGTCAAGAAGATCTTGAAATTCAGCTTCAACATTTTTTGTACCTCTAACTTTTTCCAAGACTCTTCGTCCTTCTTCTAATCTTCCTTGTTCTACTAAACTGTTTGGTGTTTCGGGCAAGAACCATCCACCAACAAACATTAATGTTGCTGGAACTGCAGCTAATCCGAGTGATAAACGCCATCCCCATGAGTGCTTCTCAGTTGCATTGTTTATAAAATTGGCTACGAAGATACCTAAACAAGTTGTCAACTGAAACAACTGGTTCACTTTTCCTCTGACCTTTGCTGGAGCCATTTCCGACAGGTAAAGAGGAACCGCCTACATAATCAAGAAACCATTATATATTTACTCTTTGAGGCTCAAAATGTAACAAGCAAATATGAATGTTTAAGTAGCAATCCTAACTGAACACCAACCTGGTTACCGAATCCAATTCCAACACCAAGAAGACACCGACCAATGATAAGCATTGCAATGTTCTGTGCTCCAGCGTTCATGAACGCTCCAGCGAAGAAGCTGACAGCACCACAGAGAATACTAGCTCTCCTACCTTTGTTCCTAGTGACATGGGACGCGAAAAAGGTGGAAACTAGAGCGGCAAAATAGAGTGACGAGGTAAAAAGAGTGAGGATTTGGTTGTCGTATTTGCAGTAATCGGTTTCTTTAAGATGTTCTTGTTTTCTTCTATATATTTTTGGGAAAAATTCCTTCAAGAAATAGTCCATAGATGTTACTCCACCTGAAAGATCATCATTCATCAATGTAAGATTTTTTAGGGGTCATTATGTGTATGTTAGATAGTTAGAGGATCAAAACTAAAAATATTTATTGTCTTAAATTCTCATATTATCTTTGACGTTTCTTAAGTCAATTTTGGCTGTGTGACTTTAAAGTAAACATTTGTTGCTATGTCTAAAAGTAGGACCAGTCTGTTGAATAAATTATATAGAGTTGATGAAAACAGCATATTCTTTGTATGGTTGTAATTGTAGTCCATGCATATATAGCTGTAGTTCATGATAATCTTACTTTTTTTATGGCAACTTGATAAGGAAAACATGTGAACTCTATGGAACCTTGAATTAAGTTTTGAGTAGATAACTCATCTTATTAAAATGATCAAAAAAGTAATTTAACTTAATTAATGTTTATCTTTACTGAATTTGGCAATAACACTAATAGTCAATGTTTATCTAATATTTGTGTCTTCATTTCACTTGAAAGATAGAGTTTAACAGTAAGTTTTACAAACTTTATCCACAAATTATAATCAAAATCAATTACTCGTAAGGGCACTGATTGACATGACTAATTAGTATGCCCAATTGTATGTTTAAAATTATATGGCAACATTTTGTTGTCAACAGAAAGACACATACATTTAAGCATAAAATTAGTCATACATTTAGTCCTTTCATCTATTTTTCTACTCGTAAATTGTTGTAGCTGGCTATTGAAAGTTTTTCTGGTTTAAAGATGTGATGAAATAATCTAATTTTTGAAGTATAAGTATTCTTATTGCTACTAGATAATAATAAATCACTGGACTTTGGTTGAACATAGAACTAATAAAAAAACTCAACTAAAAAACAAATTCTCAAATAGTATAACTCATACTGTATTTTCTAAAATTAATATATTGACAAGCACCAAATACAAAGATACAAATTTTCTAACCAATGAAAAGAAAAACATTGGTGTTATCTAACTTTACCAAAATACCCTCACAACTCATTAGATCCACTGACAAAAGTACAGAGTATCAAGAAAACATAAGTATCAAACAAAAAACAACCCACATGCATACAAGACAAAATTACTAAAATATCCCCAAACCCGTAACAAACTCACCAAGTCAACATCTTATATAATATGAACACAAACTAATAACATATTTCCCGGAAACTTAAAATGCTTTTTCGATGATAAAGTAAACCGTTACATAATACATGTATTATATTAACATAAAAAAAAGATGCAATTATTACGGTTTTAAGTGGTAACACGGAACTAAAAATGACCCATTTCGTTAAACTTAAACAAGACTTGTAACATAAGCTTTTTTGACAAGGTTCATTTCATAAAAATCAAGATATTGTTACCATATTATACACTATGCAAAAATAATAAACAGTTGTTTTGAAACAAACTAAAATAGTAAAATAAACGGCCGTTATAAATTATGACAATAACAATAGCGAGATAAGGGAGGTAGAATGTAGACAGATTATACTTATACCCTTGATAAACCGAGGGTAAGTAGACTGCTTAAAGATAAACCTCAGGCAAAGTGTTATAAATTATGAGACAAGTAAATAAAGGTGGTAGAAAGACTAACCAGAGACACCAAGATCATATCCAAACAAAGATCCACCAAGAGCAGCAAAGATACATGCGAAAACAAAGTACGAGGTTATCTTATGTTCATAAAGCTCCGCCCTAGCGCCGCCTTTGCCGTCAACCATTGCTCCTCCGGCCATTGTGGTGGTTTACTCAATAGTCAACTTAATTACTATCAGAGTGACATGAAGAAAAAAAAGAAATGAGGAAACTTATAATATCTGTTTGGTGATGGGTGTTTGAGTTTTTATATGGGAATATGGTTGTGAGAGTTGAATTTTATTCATGGTTACTATTATTTAATTTGTGTATTCAATGATTATCCATAGATGGATTTGTGAAATGGTGTCTTGATTATGAGTCAAGTAACAAATGTGGTGTGTTGGTTTTGGATTATGTATATTTAGTCCTTTTGTATTGTTTTGTGCATAACATGAAAATGAGAGTTTCTTTATCATATTTGAGTATGCATGGCGCTGAGTTCAAACTTCGTGAATTAGATGGCTAAAAACTCGGTAACCACAATTATAAAAAAGAAGCACTTGCCTTTTAAATCAAAGACTAATGTTGTGGAGAGCTTCGTGGTGATAGTCTTATATGATATGATTCTTTTCCACCGGTTGGGGTTCTCGATTTTCATTACGTCTTGAAAAAGATGACAATCGGCAAATTGGTTTGATGAGTATGAACCCAAGTTATTTGGCTCAGTTTATGCTACGTAAAGACAAAATAATACGGAGTGTGTCCTAAAGTTAGTATACTCCGAGGCAATAATAACAAGAAGTCATTTGGGTAAGAAGAAAACTCAACCTAAAACAAAACAATCTTTGAACTCAAGCGTTAACAAAAGAATATAGCCCTAAGAGTTGGGAAAACACTTATCGCATGTTTGTTACATACATCGTCTAGCCTAATGTAAATATAAAGTATACACGTCACTATAAACGAATCAAAAGTTATATTGTCTTTGTACTTCATATGAAACTAACTCGATTTTGAATCTGCCTTGTATCATAAATCACATTTCATGTTCAAGTGAGATAATTCATTTACTTTAATAATCTAATAAAACTTTGTGCAACTTGTTTTCTCCTTTTCATTTTTTATATGTAAAAATACTAAAATGGATAAATATAGTAATTTTGGGAAAAAAGAAAGAGACAACCTCAATATAGATTACCTGAGTCACTTTCGTTATCTTGAGACCTTTTTTTCTTCAACGGAAACCATGTTCATACTTTGATATTACTAGTTGTCTGTTAAATATACGTAAAATATTATCGGATGCATCATGTTTGACTCAATCTATAGTATTATTTTTTGCAGTAAGATGAAAAAAAGGTCTAAGAATTTTATTATATATTTGCAGTCATAGTAGCTTGTTTTTTCTTTCACTTGAAGTACTTTATTTATATATCTTTCACTTTTGACCCTATAATTACATCATGTATCATTTGTACAAGGTATATGAATGTGTTATGTATAGTTATTGGTATTTCTCACAATCTTTATCAACGTCAAAAAGATATGTACATTATCTGGTTTACATAATTTAATTACACGTACGAATTATATACGCTAGCTACCGTGTTATGATCTTTCTAGAAATCAAAAGTAGAAATGAAGAAAGATCATGATAACAACAGGAATTCTTAAGATTGAAAGATAAGAACTCGAATTGAAATCAAAGGGATTTGTTATTCAGAAAGATGAATTGTACAAGATAGAGTTTGGATTACAATTGATTAGCTAAATGTAAAATGAAGCTAAGTGAAGGTATTTATACAGAAATGATGAGTGTGAATTGTTGGCGGGAAATGCAATTATGTTGTTTGACTTTCCTTGACTTTGACTTTGTTTGACCCTTCTCATTTGTACCCATAACAATGCTTCCTCCTTCAAATATTACTTGTCCACAAGTAATCAGCATCAAGCATCCATATCAAATGAAGGAAATCGTGCAGCTATGTCTTCATATAACTCCCATGTTGCATCAGCTACAGTACTATTAAGCCATTGAACAAGGACATAAACTGCAGCTGCATTGCCTTTCTTAGCCATTCTTCTATCCAAGATAGCATAGGGTTCTACTGAGATCACCCAATCTTTGTTAAACACAGGTAACACCACTGGAGTAGTAGGAGGATCACCTCTGTGTAACTTCAGCTGTGAAACATGAAATATGGGATGGATTTGTGCAGAAGCTGGTAACTCAAGTTTATAAGCCACTTTTCCCACTTTTTGAATGACTTTAAAAGGACCAAAGTACTTGGGAGATAGCTTGTGATGCTTAGTCTTCCTGATGGTGGACTGCCTGTATGGTTGGAGTTTAAGATGACTAATGCACCCACTTCAAATTCTCTATATGTTACGTATGCATGCGCCATAGCATTCATTCTTCCTTGAGCCCTTTGCGGATGAAACTTAAGCAACTGAATAGCTTCTTCCCTAGCTGATAAAGATCTATCCACAACTTCTACCCTGCTCTCCCCATGGATGTAAGTAATGTGGGTGGGTGGTGGTTGTCCATAAACTATCTGATAAGGAGTGGTGTTAATGGTTATGTGAAATGTAGTGTTGTACCACTATTCTGCCAATGAAAGCCACTGAGCCCATTCCTTTGGTTTGTCTCCAGTCATACACCTCAGATAGCATTCCACAGCTTTATTCACTATTTCAGTTTGACCATCACTTTGAGGGTGGTAAGCAGTTGACATGTGCAATTTGACTTGGAGCATACCAAATAATTCTTTCCAAAACTTACTTAGAAAACAAGATCCCCACAACGACAATCACTTTAGGTAGTCCATGGAGCTTATAAATGTTATCCAGAAAAAGTTGAGCCACAGTTAGAGCAGTATAAGGGTGGATTAGAGGGATGAAATGGCTATACTTACTGAGTCTGTCCACAATTACTAGTATAACTGATTTACCCTTAGAGAGAGGCAAACCATCAATGAAGTCCATGGATATTTCTGTCCAAAATTGTTCTGGGATGGGAAGGGGTCATAACAAGACTGGTGGTTGCACAAGTTCTGGCTTGAATCTTTGACATACTACATAATTTCTCACAAATAGTTTGACATCCTTTCTCATTTTCTTCCAGTACAATTGAGCACACAATCTCTTGGTAGTAGCCTGCATTCCAGAATGTCCCCCCTTGAGAAGTAGCATGAAAGTGATACAATAACTCCTGTTTAAGTGCTTCATCATTCCCAACCACCAGTTTACCTTTCCTCATTAACCTGTTGCCAGACCAAGTATAGTGTTTGGAAGTAGGATTAGGGCCCTGTAGTGTATGAATTAAGGATTGAAATTTGTCATCTTTAGTCCAACTATCCACTATCCTTTGATAAAAATCACTAGAAAGTGTAGTTGTGACCATCTGCAGAATTTCACCAGTCTGTGGTAATCTTGATAAGGCATCAGTAGACACATTCTCCGTCCCCTGTTTATAAACTATCTCAGAATCATAACCCATGAGCTTTGGTACCCATTTCATTTGAGCTGGAGTAGTGATTATTTGATCCAACAGATACTTGAGGCTAAAGTGATCTGTCTTGATAATGAAGTGCCTATCCAATAAGTAACCCCTCCATCTTTCAAGAGCTTGGATAGGTAGATAAAGTTTGGTTTTTTGGTGCCAAAGTTTTGCTTAAGAATGCTAGAGGGTGACCTCCTTGTTGAAGGACAGCTCCAATTCCACTCCCAGAAGCATCAGTTTCAATGATGAAGGGCTCATCAAAGTTAGGCATCTTTAAAACTGGAGCATGAGTCATGGCTTTCTTAAGTTCTTCAAATGCAAACTCAGCTGATTCACTCCAAGCAAAAGCATTCTTCTTTAACAAAGTTGTGAGGGGGCTTATAGCAGCATAGTCTCTAATAAATCTTCTATAATAGCCAGTAAGACCCAAGAATCCTCTTAACTGTTTCAAGTTCTTTGGACTTGGCCACTTTTGCCTAGCCAAAACCTTTGTAGGATTTGTAGCCACTCCCTTATCTGAAATAATATGGCCCAAATACTCTACCTGTGATACACCAAAATACACTTGCTCTTGGCATAAAGTGGTTAGTTCTCATGGTATGCAAAACCATCCTCAAATGCTCAACATGAGTTTCTAAGGAAGGGTTGTTGATGGATCTAAACACACACCTTGTGTTAGTGATATTTTGAGTTATACTAATAAGCATGCGGAATATACTTAGTAATACTTAGAAGACAGATTATATGTTATAATGTAAGTAAGAACAATAAACACAAAGCTTCAATATTATTAAGAAATAATACGAGTGATCTTGCTTATCACTAGGGTTACACCTTGAAGCTAATATGAATAAATACTCTAAACAATGACCTAGGATCTCCTTTTATAGCACAAGGAGTCCTTTACAAGATAAGTATAAACCTAACATATAGAATATACACAAGATCTTTTCTATACTTATCAATACACGGATACATAACATTTATCCTAATAGCAGTGGTAATATTTGTACTAGCAGTGGTAATGAGTTTCCACTGCTAGTGTAATCTTCAGCAGTGTTAACCACAAGACTTTCAGTGGTAACTGTTAGTATTATTCCCAACAATCCTCCCCTAAACTCATGATTTCTCTACAAATCAATAAGTTTCTTCAATCTTCATTATCTGCAAGGATTTGAGGAATTCTTTCAAACACTTCATCTTCTTCTCAATGCTTGAATAGCTCTTGAACATTGATCTTGAAACCTGTGTAATAATGCTCTGACCTTCTCACTATCTTCATGAACTCTTATAGTAGTACACAACATCACGGTGAGAGTTCCACTCGAGTGGATATTCTTTCTCAAAGAATCATGAATGCATCTACTCCATTTTTGTAGAAACATGATGAACTTCACATGAATCATAGTAGAACCATTTAGTACCGGGACATGAACATGAGAATTTCAAATCATCATTAACATCGGTTCATAGAGCCTTCTAAGATTAACCCATAATTGCATCTCCTTCATATCTACGAGATCTTGACATCAAACCTTTCTTGAACTAATTTCCATAATGTGTCAAGATCATATCAGTCACAAGCTTTGATGAGATCTTCAAATTGAATGAATGATGAAGTTTCACCACCTAGCCTTGTAATCTTCCATGTTGGAGCAAAGTTGCTAGCAGTAAACACTTCCCAGTCAATGATAGGATGTCTGACTTGCAGTGGTTCAGGGTAAAAATCTTCTTCTTCTATCACAATCATCTCAGTCAGTTGTTCTTCGGTGAAATTCTTAGTTGGAACTGCTTGTTCTTTAGCAAACTTTGTCTTCTTAAATGTATGAGATTCACTATCTTTGGCCTTTCTCTTCAAATTAGGATACCTTCTTGCTTCTTCTTCAGAGTCCATTGGAATGAAATCTTTATCTTGTCTTTGAACTCTGTAGTAGATACTTTCAACTTTATCATCAGGCATTCCTTTGAATTGATGTCTCTTCCACCACCAACCTTGCAACAATAATCTTTCATCATTGAAATCACATGTGCCTTTGTTGGTTGTCTTGGTTTCTTTTGGCCTTCTTGATGAAACAATAGCATCTTGAAGTGCTTGATTATTCTTCATCCGAATAAAGTCCTTTAAGCGTCTTTGTTCTTTAATATTCGATTAAAGACTTATCGACCACTAGGTCAATTGCTTTCTTCTTGATCAACGGATCATTTGCAATCACGAAATCAATTTCTTCTTGATGGGTACATAAGCGAACTCGGAGTCTTCTCTCACGAATCTTGTAGGTGGAACAGTAGAAAGTGGATCTTCCATTCTATCCAACCTTTTAGCCTCCATAAAGCTTGCAATCTCTAATTCTTCAAGCTTTTCTTGCAACTTCTTCATCATGAGCAATCTGAACTTGTTCTTTCTTTGAAATTTTCCTTCTTGTTTGCTCCTTGCTTTGCATAACAGCTTTACCTTTGTCTTTCTTCTGGATATCAATTTCTTCACTTGCAGTGGGAACATCATGTCCGGCGGTGGAAATATTTAGCTACTGCAGGTGGAAATTGGATCGATGGTAAAATCATCGATTGCGATACTAAAAATGTCTTGCTCTAGTTGCTCTTTTTGAGTATCGACTTCCTCGCACCTTTACTAGAAACACCTTCATCTTCAAAATCAATTTTCCTCCCCTGAGTTTCAGCATGTGTTTTCCTCCCATGTTTGGGAGAATTTCCCAAATCTTGATTAAAATCAGTTGTGTTAGTGTGGTAACTAGGGGTGTAACCGAGCCGAGCCAAGCCCGAGCTTGACAAGGCTCGAACTCATCTCGAAAAAAAATTAGGCTCAAGTTCGGCTCGATAGCTCGTCAAGCTTTAACCATCTAGGCTTGAGCTCGGCTCGATTCAGTTTCGAGCAAAGCTCGAGCTTTGCTTGAAAAGCTCAAATATATGTATATGAATACATGATTACACATTTACACCCCTATTCCAACTCCTGAACAGGTTGATTAAGGAGTTGAGACTTGAGACTCGAAAAAAAGAACAAATACAATACATTACCCAATGAATAAAATCATATAAAGACCCTACAAAAGGGACATACACCCAAACCAATGAATCATATCTAACTTGGACAAAATGTGACTAAATTGTCACCTGATGCCACACATTCAAGAGTCAAGAGTCAAAATTCAAGAAGATGAAACAAGTCTAACAATAAAATGATACATAATCAGTAAATACTAGTTAAGGTTCGAATGTCTAAAATAGTTCAACAAAATATTATTCGCGAGACGTCATAAGCTTCATAGATCTTGAATACTTGAGCAAAATGATTTTCATAACTTGAATACTTATTTATAATTAGGTTAATAATTAAATTAACCCTTTTTTACTTAAAGCTCGAAAAAGCTCGAGCCGAGCTATCAAAAGCTCGAGTTCGACTCATTATATGTTTCGAGCCAATATATTGGGCTTGAGCTCGATAAAAGCTCGACTCGATCGAGCCAAGCTCGAGCTCGAGCTCAAGTTGCTTGATAAAAGCTCGGCTTGTTTGCACCCCTAGTGGTAACTGTTATTATTATTCCCAACAATTGTATACCAGAATGTCATCAAAAAACACAAGGGTGAACTTTCTCAAGTAAGGTTTGGATATCTGGTTCATTAAAGATTGAAAGGTGGATGGTGCATTTGTAAGGCCAAAATGCATGACCAGGAATTCATAATGACCTTCGTGTGTTTTGAATGTTGTCTTAGCTATATCATCCTCATACATTCTGATCTGATGATACCCTGATCTCAAGTCCAATTTAGAGAAAACTGCAGATCCATGAAGTTCATCTATCAGTTCCTCTATTATGGGAATGGGAAATTTATCTTTGATGGTGTATTTGTTCAGCATCCTGTAGTCAACACACATTCTCCAGGTGCCATCTTTCTTCTTAACCATCACAATTGGGGAGGCAAAAGAACTTTGACTATGCCTACAGAGCAAGAACTTTGACTATGCCTAATCTCTGTATCACACATATAACCTGCAAGGTCCAAGTAAAGTTTGGGCATATAGTATCACACATCAATGTTCTCCCTCCAGCTACAGAGATTTGCAATGGCCATGTTTTTCTGATCTCACATCCCAACTTCTTAGCTGTACCAATGTCTAAGAAATTATGTGTGCTTCTTGAATCTACCAAAATATGTAACTCAGACTTCCTTACATACCCACTGACTCTCATTGTTTGGTAATTGTATACCCCTGATATAGCATTCAATGAAATATGTGGGACTACTTCTTGGTCTAATGGTTGTGATGGTTGCCAAATAGGTTCTTCTTCCCAACATTCCTTCCCAATTTCCTCACAAACAGATTGTTCCTCCTCTTCAGTCCCAACAGTAACCTCCAATGAATACACCTGACCATTGCACTTATGGCCTGGTGTATACTTGTCATCACAGTAAAAACACAAATTCTTAGCCCTTTTCTCTTCCAATTCTTTCTGAGTTAAATGTTTTCTAAATGGTACAGATTGTGAAGTTGAAGGTTTGTTTCTCCAATTAGCATTAGGGGCAGGTAAAGCTAATGGTTTGGGACTGTTAATCACATTATTATTAGAGTAATTGTATCTAGGTGTAGGTAGCAATGGTGGTCTAGTTTTCAGTTTAACAGCATTCAATTGAGATTCTTGTAGCCTACACAAACCATACAATTTAGCTAAATTCTTAGGCTTAAACATTCTAACAACCAATTCAATCTCACTCTGTAAACCAACACAGAAAAAACTCATTGATTGTTCCTCTGTCAAGTCTACTCTACACAGCAATCTATCATAAGCATCAATATACTGATTCACTAAGCCTGTTTGTTTCAATTTCTTAATATCAGCCAAAGGATCATCATATTGAACCCCAAATCTTGCTAAAATTGCTTCTCTATACACAGGCCAAGTGACATTATCATTCAAAAGCCTCATTAACTGTCTATGCCACATTAGTGCAATATCATAAAGATGTATAGAGATCAGAATTACCTTGTTCTCATCAGGCACATTATCCACTCTAAACAATTGTTCACACTTAAACATCCAGTTTCTCACATCATCACCACTAAATTTAGGGAATTCAATCTTAGTGGCCCTGATAAACTGCATGTTTTGCCTCTGATTATCCCCAAGATTCCTAACCACCAGTGCTGGATTCTCAGTAACAATTGCAACTCTCATTTCTGCCCTCAGTTTTTCCATCTCTTCCCTCATAATCCTAGCTATGGTGTCCCTTAAGCCATCTTCTTCACCATTACTGGTACTGGAACGAGTTTGACTAGGCATGATTATTGGTACAGAATCAAGAGCGAGCAGAGTGGCGGTTGTAACAAACGTAACTAAGCATGGCGATTAATGAACGGGTTCAAGAAACAGAAAAATGGATCATTATGTGTGTGTTTGTGATTGGGAATTGCAAGAAATGAAGTGGTGGTTCTTGGTGGATGAATGTGGTATTTATAGGTGATCAGAAAATTTGTAACAGAATTTGGAATGGATGAATCTAGCCAGAAAAGTGGCTCTGATACCACTTGTTATGATCTTTCTAGAAATCAAAAGTAGAAATGAAGAAAGATCATGATAACAACAGGAATTCTTAAGATTGGAAGATAAGAACTCGAATTGAAATAAAAGGGATTTGTTATTCAGAAAGATGAATTGTACAAGATAGAGTTTGGATTACAATTGATTAGCTAAATGTAAAATGAAACTAAGTGAAGGTATTTATACAGAAATGATGAGTGTGAATTGTTGGCGGGAAATGCAGTTATGTTGTTTGACTTTCCTTGACTTTGACTTTGTTTGACCCTTCTCATTTGTACCCATAACATACCGGTGGTTAATTTCTTATGGATCGTAATCACACATTGGTGGGTGATTCATGCATCACGTGCAAACCACGATTTCATAAGAACTTTGTAAAGTATCCCAATATCACGAAAGCAGGTTAAAAATTGCATATTTGGATATGATGAAGCTTTATCACAAGTAGTAAAACACTAAAACAATAAAAAGTTAATTAGAGAATAAATTGTGGTGTCATTAAACAAAGATAGCTATGCCGACAATAGTTTGCATAAGCTTTAGAGTAAAAATCATAACTGTCGGAAAATTTTAGTGAAACATTTGAATTTTCACTAACTTTGGACATAAATAACTATTAGTAAATATAGTTGTTATAGTGTAGCTTTATATGGTTACCTAGTCTATTGTCAGAGCTTCGTAACGAGCCTTTATATGTTCAAACAGAGCTAACGTGAATGAGATATCGATGCTTAAAGTAGGTGATTGGAACAAAACTGGAAAAGTTCAGTTACAACTTGTTAATGATTGAAACTTGTAACATCACACTTATTGTTTAGTTACAAGTTTTCTTTTAATCATTGTTAATAGCAGTGATGAGGTTTGAATTGTGTATTCATTCTATTGGTAGTATAACTGTATAACTACTAGCTCCAATGTTGTGCCAAAAGACACACTAATTAACTTGAAAACTTTTCCATCTCCCCTAAGTATACATACACAAATTCTGTCAAAAGTTTAGGCAAGTTTGATCATCTCTGGTAGTACTCCTGCTCCAACCATTGTACCCTAGGAAACCTAGGAAACAACCATGGTTATTGACACCAAATTGTTTTAAGAGAATCGTGTTCAA
Organism: Chrysanthemum lavandulifolium; assembly: GCA_022545495.1. Taxonomy (NCBI): domain Eukaryota; kingdom Viridiplantae; phylum Streptophyta; class Magnoliopsida; order Asterales; family Asteraceae; genus Chrysanthemum; species Chrysanthemum lavandulifolium. The sequence continues at coordinate 319,843,348 of CM040238.1, forward strand.
CATGAGACTCAGTCACTTGTACTTCCTTCTTGTTTACTTGTACATCAACATTTTATGGTTTGTATCTGTCTTTTTGTTCTAGAAATTGGTTTGAGTATTTCATATTCAATATAAACGGTACCACTTTACTACAATCTTAAAACAATTCCGTGTTATCGTTTATAAGGAAGAAAAAGATTTGAACTTATTTATTATAATCTACAACTTGTGTTTAAAAGTGATTTTAAGTTGATTATTTTATCAAAAGAGTGCAAACTTTATATTTTGTCCTAATTTTTATTTAGCATATTGTGCAAAATTTATATAACGTGTGGTATTTTATTATCGTATCATATTCAGATTGTTCTGAGGAAAACTAAAAGGGGGCTTGAATAGTTTACCGATTAAAAACTTTGTTTTGAAACTTATTGAAAGATCAACTGATATTGATCTTAGATATGTTAGTGAACAATATGCAAGCAATATATATAAAGAGTAAATAAGGAAAGAAACAATCAAACCACGACAAGTTGTTTATAGTGGTTCGATCTACAAGGACTCTTTTTCCTTGCCTACTCCACTCGCCGAGTCTCACACTCGAGTTTAACTTCACTAGTCAACAAGCTCCTTTCACGGTGGAGAAACCTTTGCACTTAACACACACTATTTCCTATACTAAGCTAGATGTCGAGTTCTTTTCAAGGGTACAACCACTCCCACACACAATGTATTTTAAGGACTAAAATATTAACCACTCACACTCACAAGTTTATGATGGTTTGGTACAACAATGATGTATGAATAAGACTAGATCATACAGCAACAAAATAAATAAGACTTCCAACTATTTGTTGAAGCTTGAATATGCCTTGATCTTCTTTGCTACAAAAGAGGATAACTATAATGATATGAAACTGAGTTAGAAATGTTAGAGAGAACGAATGCATGTGATTATGCTAGAAAGGGATGAGAAAACAACTTGGTTTGGCTTGCTATTTATAGCCAAAATGTACAGCAGTCACCACGGACCACACACCCCATAAAAGGGTTCCGCCCGTGTAATATTTTGGTGCCTCCGGGGTCTGACAGCAAGATTACCAAAATCTTACCAAAGTCAACCAAATTCATCCAAGATTGTGTAAGATATGTAGATTCCAAATCCACACAAAATATCTAGTGAAATCCTCTAGAGATTTCAATGATGCACCACATGATGTCATATGTTGTTTTCTATTTTTAGAAATATGTTAAATGTAAATACATATGTAGTGTTTTGTTTTAAGAAATCAAAACATGCTTGATCTAAAAATGTTAACATACATTATGGTTTAGAGGCATATCAAAAATATGATTAATCAAAATGTAAATGCTTGAGTGATAAATATATTATTTGAGGAAAAGCTTGTTTTAATATCTATTAAACTTGACAAGCTTTAAGCTTTATAAAAATTAAATTTACTTTTGTCGTTAACCAAACTTAATTAAAGATCATAAAATATAAATAACGTTTAATGACGATATTTGTATTAACAATCTCCCCCTTTTAGTTGAGGACAAAACATAAATTTTATTTTTATAAAAGATGTAAAGTTTGTACAAGAGTTATAAAAATATGAAATTAATTTTCGAACTTGAAATAACTAGTGAGTTAAATAAAGATGATAATAAAAAGTTTATTTTATCTTATGAATAGTTTGTCCAATTTTGACTTTTCACAAGTCAGTATGATGTTGACTTTTCAAAAGTCAAAGAATGCGATTGACTTTTAAGAAAGTCAAAGTCAAGTTCTATAATATTTCTCCCCTTTTGTCGAAACAAAAGAAGAGGCGGGCGGAATATGTAATGAGCCGAGCCATTATCTCCCTCGCCAATGCTCCCCAAAATAGGTGCCAAGAGAAAGATACATGGATTGTGAAAAAGCTACAAAAAAGATGTTAGTAATAAGCATCATCACAAGTAAATAAGCATTTCCAATCGCCATGTAACAATCAAAAACAATATAAGAAACACCATTCACTTGTTAAAATTTTCATGATATGAAAATCATGAAATGGAACACAATGATGTGTTAGTACATAAAGAAAATCCTAGAAAAATAAAAAAGATAATCCTAGAAAATTAGAAAAATACAAAGAAAATCCTAGAAAAAATAAAAATACTTAAAAGATAAACTAGGAACCTCCTATTGAGGTAGTAGATGAGCAAGAGCATTGATTCGCTCTAGGATGTGGTTGAGGATGAACCTCATTTCATCTTGAAGCTCATGGACCATCACCCGGGTCCGTTCGCTAATGTGGGCGGTCCACTCACAATTTGAGCAACCGTGTCTAGGAGGGTAATATGGTTCATGATTTTGTGGTGGTGGAATGGTGGAGTTGTTGGTGTTGGTGGTTGGAGTGGTGATTAGGGAGGCTAGTAAAGCATTTTGCATTTGCATGGTTTCACTAAGGTGAGAGTCCACCATATTGGAGAAGTTGTGGAGATGGTTTAGTTCGGCTTCTATCTCCGCTTTAAAATGTGGGTGATCTTCCCACATGGATTCATCGATTTCCTGTATATAAGGAGACATGGATGTTGGAGGTAGGGCATGATCCCCATACAAAGGTCCATGAATGTCATGGTGAATAGGATGGAAAAGATGAGGTTGAGGCCCTAACGGGGCATTTGGGTCAAAGGATGGACGTGGAGACTCATGAGCTATTCGCTCAATTGTACCAAAGGATGGTAGTGGAGGTGGATTATTAGGCCTAGGAGGCAAGTCCTCCAAAAATGGATTTGGAGATGTAGGTGGTGTAGAGAATAGCTCTAATGGTATGAGAGTTGAAGATTTAGGAGGTGATGGTGATTTGGATGTTTGGATGGGAGCCGGTGGAGGTGAGCTAGTAATGGGAGTCTTTGTTGGTGGTGGAATAGTGACTACAATAGGTTATTTTGGAGGTGGTGTAGGAGTAGTCAAAGTGAGGAAGTTCTCATCTCTTATGGGAGATGAGATGGTTAGGGGAGAGGAATCGGAAGAGGAGCTAATGTTGACAAAGCAACATGGTCTAACGCTCATTCTAGCCGTTCTCTTGCAAGGTTTGTTTGATGGAGAAGACTTAGTCATTTTTGCTTAAGATTGTGCTAGTAGATGAGAAGAATTGAGAAGGTGTGAGGATGATCATCTTAGAAGCTCTTAATTTATAGGATTATGAAATTATGGAGAAATGTGTTTGATTTGATGTTAAACCATAGAACAAAGGAGGTTTCTAATGATTTGGAATTGTTTTTAATGCTAGTCATATTGATAACGCTACACGCGTCGTTCGGGGTCAAAGGAACTTCCTTTTCTTCGAGCAAGTTTTATAACACCCTAGGCAGTGAACCTAATCGTTGTAGTGTAGTATTAGGGTAAGCCACGGGTATTGATATCGTTCTCTAGGGGAATAGGAATGCTAGTGATAAGTTACTACGCTAAGGTTGGGGTTGAGGATGATTATTTTTTATCTTTTTTATATTTTTAAGGAAAAGGAAAGGTATGAATCTCGGGGTTTGGATTTGGGGGTTGGTATTTCTACCGATTACTCTACTTATCTAATTATCTAATCTAAGGTGTATGTAGTCTATGTCTAATTATTGTGTGCTCGTATGATGGTTTAAAGATGTGTTTACTTAGGTTTTATTACTCCTTAATTATCTCCTATTGATGGTTGAATTGTCACGTCCTTATTCTTAATCGCTTTGTGTGTCTAAAGTCGTAGGGTATGCGTTTGTCCCTAACTCTTTGAAACTACCAAAGGTTCTTGTCTACAAAATCTCTAGGAATTATAAACTCTAACTCTAAGGTACTCTTTGGATGGTTTAGCCTACAACAACTCTAGGTGTTATAGTCTAAGGTTCACAAAGATTAATCAAGCATTAACTACACAACAAATGACCTATCGCATTACTAGATCATTAAAAATTAAGATAAGAGACAACCAATCAATATTCAATAATTAAGTTTCATATTTCCTAAGCAAACACACAAGTAAATTAGCCGGATATGGAGAACATGCAAGCATACACACAAATAATTGAAGACATAATTGAATTAATGAAGTAAAACACTTATCTTGATGTAAGATAGGGTTTGGAACCCTAAAATCTTGTACAAAGACGACCTTGGTTCGGTTTAGGTTTTTACTCCAAAAGACTACACACTAAAAGCGAAAAATTCGGATTCTATATATAAGATTACAATCGCGACGGCTTCACCTTATGATTTGTGGCCGCCGGTCGTCATCGTTAGGGTTTCATCTTGGCCACGTTAGTCTTGCGGCGTCACCTTATGCTTGTGGCCGTCCCCTTCGATCTCGGCGCCGTGCGGATCAAATCTAGGCCGTGCGAGTTGCGACGACCTACTCTTTTAAAGCGACACGATCGGCGAAAATAAGCAATTTGGCTCTTGGTCGTCACAAAAGTGATGCGACGGCGTCAAAATAACACCGACGCCGTCCCTTGTATTTCAAAGACTTGAGTGTCTCGATTCTTGACTTTGGCCATTTTCTTCGTATATTCGCCTTTTCGTCCAAATAAGTGCCATTCCAAGAATTTACCTTCTAGAGACCTAAAAGTGAAAAGGAACGATATTAAGTAATATGAGATACAAAAGTGATCAAATAAGGGCTTAAACGACCCTCCAAAGGTACATTTAAAACATTAAGACACGGAAAATTCCAAAAATTTATAAGTAGCTCGAAAAGCGAGAAAAAAGTAATCATTGTTTTACTCCTTCAGCGCGTCAGTTATCTGAAAAAAAGCGGTGCGATTTTGGAAAAAATTCGGAAAATTTACATCTTTAGAATCGGAAAAATTTCGCAAAACATCTATTATGACTCGATACAAGCATTTGACTCGAACAAACACACATATATATCTTTTAATTAATTTTTATTCTCATGTTTACGTTTCTTTTAAAAGCGTGTAATCCTTCCTACACTTATCCTTTATGTAAAATACCTTTATATGCAATTAAGGCGAGGTTAAAACAAAATAAAGCATTTTACAAATTTAAACATGAGAATAAGCAATCAATAAAAGATATATGACACTAACAAACAAACAATTAAGCATGGGTTGCCTCCCACGAAGCGCTTTTCTTTATTTATGAAACTTGTAGCTAGACTCGTAGTCGTGCTCTTATGTAACTTCATTACCGTCATCTCCTTCCTCATGACGGTCTCTATTGGGGAATTCCATGTTGTAAGAGTACCCTATGATGCACCTTTCTAAGAGGTCGTCCTCTCCCCAATTGGTTCTATATTTCGGTCCTAAGTTCAAGCAATCCTTATAGAATCCAAAAATCTTAGCCATAACATAATCTACTCCTTTTCCTTATCCTCATTATTCCTATAATAGACCAAGCGGTTTAAGTTCCTTTTCATCATTAGAGTGATGACAACTTCTCAATCTTAAGCGGCATTTGGTAAGCTATGTCATCGGTCTCATCCTTGAACCATACTATTCTAGCGAGGGATCATAGGTCATCCCGGTGCTTTCTATGAAAGGTTTCCCTAGAATAACGTGGAACAAGTTAGGATCTATGGTCGTACTAATATCATCCACTATTATGAAATCCGTAGGAAACGTGAAACTACCTACATAAACGGGCAATCCCTTAACTCTTCCAAGAAAATTCCAACTAACCCTAGGATTATCGGGATCTTGCCTAGTTGGGATAGGCTTCTTCATCACCCAATTGTAGTAGGTGCTAGTCATTATCTTAATTGGGGACTTGCGATCAATGTAGGCCTTTGCCACGAAAAGGTGTCCTATGCAACATGGTATATTAAGGTTCCAAGGGTTCCCAAACTTGATCCTAGGGCTTTTCCTAACATACATGTGACGAAGGTCACGCACTAAGTGAGGGTGGTGAGATAGCTCTTCTTCCGTAGGAAATTTATTGAAATAGTCATTGTCTACTTCATCTACTTCCTTGGTTGTTTCATTATCCTCAAGTATATGGTCCTCTTCGTCATTTGTTCTATTAGGTTTCTCTAAGATGATGGTATTGACGAATTGGACGTGTTTAGCTAACTTACTTGGGTCCTTAATCTCTACACCGGAAGGCTCGGGAGTTGATATAGCATTAACCTTCCTATCACTATTGGTCATGGCTTTCAAGAGGTTATCTATCTTCTATCCATCTCGACTTTTGTTGGTTAAAAGCGGTCCGAGAGCTTAGCTATTTGAGCTTCTTGGGATGCGACTAGGTGTTGCAACATCCCCTCAATGTTTTGTTGGTTAGGGCCATGAGAAATCATTGGAAGTGAATTCTTTGGTTTGTCCCCAATAGAAGTCGGGCTTGCCCTTCCAAGCTTCTCGGGTATCATTGAAATTCCTAGGTCTGGGTGTTGTAGAGAATCTTCCTCCTGTTCCATTAATACGCAAGGATGCGTAGTCAACGAAAGCATGTTCGGGGAATCGGGTGCAAGTGTGCGTGTCACTATATGGTTCATACAAGGAAGAAACTTTGTTCACATGGCGTGAAGACTTAGGATTTTCGTAGGAACTCATTAGGAATTTAACTTGATCTTCAAGTTCGAGCATCCTACGGTCGGAAGGTTGTGAGTCAATGGGAGGCAAGGAGATTGCCTTAACGGTTTTGGGCAACTCACGGGGTCATTCAACTTTTGTTGTCATAGAGAGCAAGGTCCTCTATTATACCCCATGATTCTTCCGGTGAGATCACTAAGTTTTCCACCGGCCGCTTGGTCAATGGATCGCTTTGTGGGAAGTTGACATGATCATAAAGAGTTGGACTTGGAGCCAAAGATCAATGCCGTGATGAGGACTTTATGGAGTATGTCCTTGAATCGAGTCCATGCTTCAGTAGAGATTCACCTTGACGTTGTTGGAACATCAAGATGTCATTCCTAAGCTTAGTGGTTCTCCCGGTGGGAAAAATTGAGCAAGGAAGCGAGAGGTAAGATCATCGACTTGAGATGGGCCGTGAAGTCGCTCAAGCCAATTACTAGCTTGGTCCGTAGAGAATTAGAAGAGCCAGACGCGTGGTCTCCGAGTAGTAGCATCAAGGTCGATGGAATCAACAATTTTAAGGAAATCCTTAGGATCTTGATTAGGATCTTGAACGAAGTCCATGGAATGCACATCCGTTTTGCACCAACCGGATGGTGTCGGATTGCAGGGCCGTAGTTTGGGCTTGGTCGGGAAGCTCAATGGTGTTCCTATAGCCTCGGAGGCTTGGTCTCGAGTACTCACCAAGAGTACGGGCTTTTGGCGGGTCATTTGGTGGTAGGTTGATGAATGGTAGTTGGTTATCACCTTCCATGATGAAAAGTGATGGGATTACGAACAAAGGTCACGAAGAGGGGATAGCTACGAGAAAGCTAAAATGAGAAAAAATTTACTTGATAGGAATCAAGCAAAGAAACCTAAGCGAGGTGGACTACTAACTAGCTATTCTATTCCCGACAGTGGCGCCAAAAACTTGATAACGTTACGCGTCGTTCGGGGTCAAAGGAACTTCCTTTTCTTGAAGCAAGTTTTATAACACCCAGGCGGTGAACCTAATCGTTGTAGTGTAGTATTAGAGTAAGACACGGGTATTGATATCGTTCTCTAGGGGAATATGAATGCTAGTGAAAAGTTACTACGCTAAGGTTGGGGTTGAGGAAGATTATTTTTTATCTTTTTTATATTTTTAAGGAAAAGGAAAGGTACGAATCTCGGGGTTTGGATTTGGGGGTTGGTATTTCTACCGATTACTCTACTTATCTAATTATCTAATCTAAGGTGTATGTAGTCTATGTCTAATTATTGTGTGCTCGTATGATGGTTTAAAGATGTGTTTACTTAGGTTTTATTACTCCTTAATTATCTCCTATTGATGGTTGAATTGTCACGTCCTTATTCTTAATCGCGTTATGTGTCTAAAGTCGTAGGGTATGCGTTTGTCCCTAACTCTTTGAAACTACCAAAGGGTCTTGTCTACAAAATCTCTAGGAATTATAAACTCTAACTCTAAGGTAATCTTTGGATGGTTTAGCCTATAACTACTCTAGGTGTTATAGTCTAAGGTTCAAAGATTATTCAAGCATTAACTACAACAAATGACCTATCGCATTACTAGATCATTAACAATTAAGATAAGAGACAACCAATCAATATTCAATAATTAAGTTTCATATTCCTAAGCAAACACACAAGTAAATTAGCGGGACATGGAGAACATGCAAGCATACACACAAATAATTGAAGACATAATTGAATTAATGAAGTAAAACACTTATCTTGATGTAAGATAGGTTTGGAACCTTAAAATCTTGTACAAGACACCTTGGTTCGGTTTAGGTTTTACTCAAAAGACTACACACTAAAAGCGAAAAATTCGGATTCTATATATAAGATTACAATCGCGACGCGTCACCTTATGATTTGTGGCGCGTCGGGTCGCCGTCATTAGGGTTTCATCTTGGCGCGTTAGTCTTGCGATGGCGTCACCTTATGCTTGTGACGCGTCCCTTCGATCTCGGCGCGTATGGATCAAATCTAGGCCGTGCGAGTTGCGACAACCTACTCTTTTAAAGCGACACCGTCACTTGAAAATAAGCAATTTAGCTCTTGGTAGTCACAAAAGTGATGCGACGGCGTGCATAAATAACACTGACATTGTTCCTTGTATTTCGGACTTGGTGTCTCGATTCTTGACTTTTGCTATTTTCTTCAGATATTCGCGCCTTTTAGTCCAAATAAGTGCCATTCCGACAATTTGCCTTCAAGAGACCTAAAAAGTAAAAGGAGCGATATTAAGTAATAACGGATACAAAAGTGATCAAATAAGGGCTTAAACGACCCTCAAAAGGTACATTTTAAAACCTTATCACATATCACCTAAGTCAAGCCATACAAGAAGGATGGAGTGAAGAGACAAAGATATGCAATAAATGTGTTCTAATGATTGTAGGATCTTGAGAATCAGATCACCCACGGATTACAAGGAACCAAATTTTTGGTTCCTTCTTTTATGAAAAAGGGTTCCTTGGGTGATTTTTTAGAATTTTTGAATTTTGGTGGGAAATGGATATCCTATGTGTCTAAGTGTGTTAAACTAGTTCTAATATGGATAAAAAAGAGTAAAAACTATCCTAGAAGCAAATTATGGTAATTTGGAATGTTGAAATAAGCGAAATTTAGAAAGTTATCTTCAGCTTCCACGACACCAATTTTTTACACAGGCGGAACCAAAATTTTGGCCGCCTGGTCCGCCTGTTCAGGTTTGGCGGTACCAAAAATTTCAACAGACGAAACCAAAAAATTGGTGCCGTCTGATCCGTGGTGACCAGAAATCTTCACAGACCCAATTTTTAACCATCGGGGACTTTTTCGAAACCTGAAATTTTTCTTAAAACATATGGCATTAATTATTTCTAGTTAGGAACAGTCAATAACGCATACACAAACATAGTGGAGCATTGATTTTGACCAAGGGCTAATGATTTTCACATATAAGTGAAAATGGGTAAAATTTGATAACACTCGTGTGCTATCCCCCTGCATAAACCGGTTATCATACAACATTGTTTCAAGTTAGTTTATCATCCTACAAAGTAAAAACAACCAAATAGTATCATACATCATTGTTTTTGTCTTGTTCCAAACACTCCTTTAAACCTCACTTATCCAACTTTTTGTAAATATTTGTCATCATCCTTCCAAGGCACTTGAACATCCCCTTGGTTTGCTTGAACTCCGTGATTCATTCTCAATCTCGGGAAGAGATGCATAGTACTTTAAGGTGGTAGCCGAGAATTTTGGAGACCGTCTTCGGAGCTATTTGATGATGATGATGAAGGATTTGGAGGTTTTTCCCTTTTACCTTTTCCCTTGGTCTTGGCCACTCGCTCGTCACTCAAAGGTACAAATATGTGAGGGATGAGAGAATAGTCTAGCATCAACCCTTTTGGACTTGGTGGAATGGGTGCAAATGCTCTATAGAGACGGGTAAGTAGCATCCCGTATGGAAGAGCAACCGAGCCTTGAGTAGGGATATCTACCATTCTCCTAGCAATGTAGTAAGCTAAGTTGAATGGTTGTCGAGTGGACAAGTTGTAGAGCATGTGACAAAGGCAAGCATTCATATGGTCTTTATTTCCTATGGTGCTAATGACATTGGCTCTAAGGAGTTCCTCCCACTTTTGAATTCGGGCTTGAGCTCATTGAGTTCCATACCGTATGGATCTCGGTTTACTTCCTTTCCCGCCGGTGACACGGGTTGGAGCTACCCTTCGTTAAAAGGTGCTCACGAATGATGTCTTTGTCCACCAAAGGAGTTTGGTAGGGGCGAGAGCGGTCATTGATAGCATCAAGGATAGTGAATGACCACTTATCCGAGTAAACACATGTACCACGGTTAGGAATTCCTAGCACTTGAGCAAATTGGTTTAGGGAGATGGAGTAGTCATTTTGATTGATCCTAAACCTAAGAGCCATTTGATTATCCTCATTTGTGAAAGAGACAACACTAGCATAGAATTCTAGGACAAACCTAGGACAAATCGGTTCATCGATGTCAAGGAGACAATCGAAGTTAATAGTGGCTAGCTCTTGACAGAGATTAGTTCCGTCGAAAAAAGAAGAATGAATGGTCCTACCCTCATGGAAGTACCTTCACTCTGGACTCTTAAAGATTTCAACTTGGTCTTTAGTGAGGCCCTTGGTTTTGTGATGTGGAGGGATATAGTTAAGAGTTTCCTTGTGATCATAGAATTTTGCGGCTACCATGGTTGTTCATATGAGCAAGAATTTATATGTTTTAGTAAAAATGAAAACAAACTTAGCGTTTCTGTTCTAGTGTGTGTCTATATGAAAATAATTTGGAGTTGCGATTATCTCGACTCAATTTCATGCATAAAATAGTTTTCAATGGGGGTGTTTGGCAAAAGGCGGGAGATAACCCAAACGCTCCTAATTCAATGTGGCTTCATTTGAATATACCCGGGAATGTATATTAGTTATGCATTACCTTTAGTATTCAAGAGACATTATGCAAGTGATGAAAATTTTACGTTTCAATTTGTATTAACAATGAAAAATTGTTTTTCTACAAGTGAGAAGCTTTTCAAAATTTTGACATGGGGTTTTTGTTTAATTAGAATAAGGCCTTATAGTAATTATCTTTTAAGTAGTGGAAAACATGATTAGTTTATGCAATGTGACAATGTAATACCTAATTTCAGTAACTAGTTATGCAATTTGCCAATTGAATTCATGTTTTGTACAAGAATATACATAATCCCCATGTAATAATTTTGTGCATAAATTAGAATCCTAAACTAAGAATTAGGAGAAGTATTGTAGTTAGGATACTTACAATGATGTTTTCTTCAGTGATTAGTGGGAGAGAAAGTCTTAACAATGAGTTAGGTGTGTTGTTGATACGTCTTGGTAAAGTGAATTGTGAGGAAGAAGATGTTTTGAAATTAGAATATTTGCTACTGTTGTCACCACGGACTAGGCGGCACCAAATTTTTGGTTCCGTCCGTTTGGTCGTTTGGTGCCGTTGGAACAGTAGCATATTTATGCTAATTTGTTTTGTTTTGGTTGTTCTAAGGTTTAGACTATGTTTTAACTACATATTTGGTTTCATTAATCCTAAGCCAAGTCTAAGAAGATTAAATGGTTCTCGTTTGAGAGGTTTAGTTAGGATGTCGGCAATGTTGTCTTGAGGATACTTTCTCAATTGAGATGTTTCCTTTTTGAACATTGTCATGAAGAAAGTGATGGCGGTTCAATATGTTTTGTTCGAGCATGTTGGACGGGATTTTGTTGAGATCAATAGCTCCTTTGTTGTCTCAAAGTATAGAGATATCGTTGAGATGAATTTCGTAATCCACGAGAGCTTGCTTCATCCAAAGAGCTTGTTGACATGCTTTTTTGGCTGAGACGTATTCGGCTTCAGTAGTTGAGATAGCTAGAGCCGTTTGTTTCTTTGCAAACCATGAGGTGAGATAATGTCCAACAAAAGTACAAATATCACTTGTACTTTTTCTATCGACATAGTCACCGACATGGTCCGATTCGGCATACACTATAGTTTCTAGACTCGTTCCTTTGGGATACCATAATCCTAAACATGTCGTTCCCTTAATGTATCTAAATATCCTTTTCAAGGCTTCTAAGTGTGATGCGTTGGGATCTTCTTGAAAGCGAGCACATAGCCAAACACTAAACATAATGTCGGGTCTACTAGCTGTGAGATAGAGTAGGCTACCGATCATTCCTCTATATTTAGTGTTATCTACCGATTCACCTTCCTCATCCTTGGTGAGTTTTGTGTCCGAGGGCATGGGTGTTTTAGTTGGTTTTGAGTCTTCAAGACCAAATTTCTTAAGCATATCTTTTATGTATTTAGATTGGTTAAAGAATATGCCATCTTCAAGTTGTTTAATTTGAAGTCCTAAAAATAAGTTTAACTCACCCATCATACTCATCTCAAACTCGTGGTGCATGATTTTAAAAAATCATCACATAGCTCTTGACAAGTTGATCCAAATATGATGTCATCAACGTATATTTGAACTATTATAATGTGTGATTCCTTTTTCTTGGTAAAGAGAGTATTATCTACTAATCCCATGGTATATTTTTTTTCTACTAAGAAAGTCTTAAGCCGATCGTACCAAGCTTTTGGTACTTGCTTAAGTCCGTATAATGCCTTCTTGAGTTTGAAGACATGATGTGGCTTTTCAAAGTCGGTAAAACCTGGAGGTTGAGCAACATATACTTCTTCGTTAATAAACCCATTTAGGAATGCACTTTTAACATCCATTTGAAATAATTTAAAGTCATAAGCACATGCATATGCAAGTAAGATTCTAATAGACTCGAGCCTAGCTACCGGTGCATAAGTTTCGTCGTAATCAATCACTTCTTGTTGATTATAACCTTGTGCAACAAGCCTAGCTTTGTTTCTAGACACTACACCATTTTCGTCCATTTTATTTCAAAAAACCCATTTCGTTCCAATTATAGTTTGATCTTTAAGTTTTGGAACCAATTTCCAAACATCAGTTTTAACAAATTGGTTTAGCTCTTCTTGCATAGCAATTACCCAAGATTCATCTTTCATTGCTTCGTTTATGTTTTTCGGTTCAATGGTTGATAAAAAGGAAAAGTAGTTACTTTGATTTTGGGCTTGTGATCTTAACGTTCTTTGATTTAGTTGTCCTATAACTTTTTCTAAAGGATGACTTTTGGATTCTTTGATGTTTATAATTTCATTATTTAATGGTTCATCTTCCTTGTCATTTTCAATTATTTCTTGACTTTCTACAAGTTGACTTTCAACTAAGTCATCATCTACCAAAAGTGATGTCTTTGAAGGAGGTGGACTTTCGTCGAATGTTATGTTCAACGATTCCTCGACTCTCGTTGTTTCTTTGTTTAAAACTATGTAAGCTTTACTAGTTTTTGAGTACCCAAGAAATACACCTTCATAAGACTTTGGGTCAAATTTGGTGAGATAGTCTTTGGTATTAAGAATGAAACATTTACACCCAAACACTCTAAAATATCCTAAAGTTGGCTTTTTGCCTTTATATAATTCATATGGAGTTTTGTTCAAGAAAGGACTAATTAAGACTCTATTTAAAATGTATGTAGAAGTATCAACGGCGTTGCACCAAAAATTTTGAGGTATGTTTTGTTCATTAAGCATTCTTCTACTCATTTCTTGAATAGTTCTATTTTTACGTTCTACAACTTCATTAGATTGAGGTGTTCGAGGAGCCGAGAAGTTATGTGTTATACCATTTGTATCATAAAAGTTTCCAAATTGTGTTTCATTGTCAAATTCACGGCCATGATCCGTCCGGATTGACACAATGTTGATACCTAGTTGATATTGAATTTTCTTACTAAGTATTTCAAATTTATCAAAAGCTTCATTTTTAGTTTTCAAAAATAATGTCCAAGTGAACCTTGAGTAATCATCTACTATGACCAAAGTGTATAGGTTGCCCCCATAACTTCTTATAGCGGATGGACCAAATAAGTCCATATGCAAAAGCTCTAGGTACTTAGATGTGGATACCATTGTTTTAGCCTTATGGCTACTCTGAGTTTGTTTGCCAATTTTGAAAGCATCGCAAATATGTTGGTCATATTTTAGTTTTGGTAAATTTCTAACTAGCTCTTTTGAGGATAGGTTTTGGATAAGTCTCATATTAGCGTGACCTAAACGTCTATGCCAAAGAGTGGAGTTATCATCTAAGATTCTTAGGCAAAGTTTGTCATTAGATGTTTTATCTATTTTCATGACGTATATGTTATTTTTCCTAACTTTTTTAGCAACATGAGCAACATTTTCTTTAGTTAGGGAGTTATGAGCGATCGTACCTTTGCCAATTATTTTGCTTTTGAGATTGCTACCAAAAGTGACATTACCTCCGTCATACTCTTGGTATGTTGAGAAGAGGCTTTTTTTGCCTGTCATGTGTCTTGAGCATCCACTATCTTTTATCCATTCACCAGGTTCCAATCCAACTTTCAAGCATACATCATTTGATTCATGTGCCATTAGAGCGATCTCATCATTGCTTGATTCTTCATCATCCTCACTATCACTCCAAGCACCACTTACAAAAGCTCGTTGAGTTTTGCTTTTAGGTGGCTTGGGGCAATCTCCTATTAGATGACTTGTATCACCGCATCTAAAGCACTTCCTTTCACCTTTTCCTCTTTTGTCATTTCGGTCTTTTCGGAATGGCTTCTTTTCATCTCGAGGTTGCCTTACGAACTCTCCTTTTCTTCTAAAGAACTTTTGAAATCTCTAACGGCCATAGCATACTCCCCATCTTCACTACCGAAGCAAGATTCTTCATCATCACTAGATTCCGTTCTTGCCTTTAGAGCAACGGTTTGACTTTCTCTCTTTTCCTTTGATGATCTCCAAATCTTTCTCCATCACCATTTCGTGTACTTTGAGGTTTCCGATTAGCTCGTCAGTGACATTATTGAGAGATCTTTTGATTCCTCAATAGCGTTACTTTAGCTCTCCACCGGATGGAGTGCTCTAAGAAATTTCGACAAAGTTCTTAATCTGAAAGATTCATCAAGTGCTTTAAGAGAAGTAATAATAGTATTAAAGCGAGCAAATCCACAATCAATGGTTACATCTTCGAGGATAACAAATTGTTCATATTTTTGAACAAGAATATCAATTTTGTTATCATTGACTTGTGAATTTCCTTGATGCGTGATAATCAAAGATTCCCAAATCTCTTTATGGTTTCACACATAAAATTCTTTCATATTCTTTTCTAGGTAAAGCATTATAAAGCATCATTTAGCTTCATTATTTTTAGCTATTAATTTCTTTTGATCATCAATAGAAATATCTTTTGTTGTAGAACTAAAGTCTCCTTTAAGTATAACAAACCAAAGATCTATATATTTTGACTTTACATATGTTTCAAAACGGTTTTTCCAATAGATAAATCCATTGGTTTCAAAGAGTGGTGGTCTTTGCATAGATTGCCCTTCTTTAAAGTTTTCAGAATCCATGGATCGTTTCACGTTTATAAAATACAATATATTTTAGAAATTCTTGAGCAACGAGGCTCTGTTACTAATTGTGAAAAACTAGAAGGGGGGTTGAATAGTTTACCGATTAAAAACTTTGTTTTGAAACTTATTGAAAGATCAATTGATATTGATTTTATATATGTTAGTGAACAATATGCAAGCATTATATATAAAGAGTAAATAAGGAAAGAAACAATCAAACCACGACAAGTTGTTTATAGTGGTTCGGTCTACAAGGACTCTTTTTCCTTGCCCTACTCTACTCCCCGAGTCTCACACTCGAGAGTTTAACTTCACTAGTCAACAAGCTCCTTTCACCGGCGGAGAAACCTTTACACTTCGCTTACACACTATTTCCGACACTAAGCTAGATGTCGAGTTCTTTTCAAGGGTACAACCACTCCCACACACAATGTATTTTAAGGACTAAAATACTAACCACTCACACTCAAAATTTTATGATGGTTTGGTACAACAATGATGTATGAACAAGACTAGATCATACAACAACAAAATAAACAAGACTTCCAACTATTTGTTGAAGCTTGAATATGCCTTGATCTTCTTTGCTACAAAGAGGATCACTATAATGATATGAAACCGAGTTAGAAATGTTAGAGAAGGAATGTATGTGATTATGCTAGAAAGGGATGAGAAAACAACTTGGTTTGGCTTGCTATTTATAGCCAAAATGTACAACAGTCACCACGGACCACGAACCCCATAAAAGGGTTCCGCCCGTATAATATTTGGGTGCCGCCGGGGTCTGACAGCAAGATTACCAAAATCTTACCAAAGTCAACCAAATTCATCCAAGATTGTGTAAGATATGTAGAGTCCAAATCCATACAAAATATCTAGTGAAATCCTCTAGAGATTTCAATGATGCACCACATGATGTCATATGTTGTTTTCTATTTTTAGAAATATGTTAAATGTAAATACATATGTAATGTTTTGTTTTAAGAAATCAAAACATGCTTGATCTAAAAATGTTAACATACATTATGGTTTAGAGGCATATAAAAAATATGATTAATCAAAATGTAAATGCTTGAGTGATAAAGATATTATTTGAGGAAAAGCTTGTTTTAATATCTATTAAACTTGACAAGCTTTAAGCTTTATAAAAATTAAATTTACTATTGTCGTTAATAAAACTTAAGTAAAGATCATAAAATATAAATAACGTTTAATGACGATATTTGTATTAACATGTTCTAACCAAGTTCACTACAGATTCTCATGATCAAGTTTGTCCAAATTTTCATCTTTGTTTTTTATTATCCAAACAACCCCTTCAAGGCTCTTTCTGTCTAAACTGTCCCTCAGAAGGCTTGTCCAAACAACCCCTCAAAAGGTTGTGTTCAACCAGCCCCTAAATTAGTTTTTATATAGATTTTTCTGCATTTTTTTGTTGTAAAACAACTCCTCATAATTTTCTCTACAAATAGCTCTGAACTCAGATTTCATAACGTTTTTTTTCTGCACTGTCTAAACAGCCCCTTAAAAGGTCTTGTCCAAACTGCCCCTAAACTGGATATCGTAACGTTTTTATGCACGTCCAAAGCACCCCTTTCGTTTAAGGACTTTTTCAAAAGATACTTTTCACAAAACTTCCTGACTTTCCTAGTTTTATAGTGCAAATTTATGCAGAATTTTCTGCATGTGTTTAGTGCCTTATAAGTTGATGGAATCAGTTCAAATAGGATTTTGTTTGCTTCAATATTGGTGCATTAAGTTTTCTTTGCATAAGTTTATGAAAGGAATTTGTTTCCTGCTAACTTATTTGTGCACAATTAGAATTATTTGTTTGTTTTTGTCGATCTAATTTTGTCCAAGAAATTGTATTATAATCAAGAATCGGGAGGTTTAGGTTTGTGAAATATCAAATACATAATTAGTTCCTAGAGTGATAAAGTAGAGAGGGAAAGGTGAAATAAAACAAAGTGTTTATTAATAATGAATGAAGTTACACTAATGATTCCCCACACCCCTCATGAAGAGTCATGAGGGGTATTTATAGGCCTATTACAACATAAGTTTGTCCTGTGTACATTAGTTGTCCCTGCGGGTGCAACTATATTACGTATCTAGTCCAATTCACGTGTAAAATGTTATCTTCACGAAATAGCAAAGCTAACAAAAAATTTCAACAAAAATATATTGCATCTGTTGGATATAATACAAAGTATCAGTGAAATATAAAAGTAGTGCGGAGTGTGTTTCTGCCTAGTTTTAGTTTGAGCCGAA
The DNA here is from genome assembly GCA_022545495.1 of Chrysanthemum lavandulifolium. Classification (NCBI taxonomy): domain Eukaryota; kingdom Viridiplantae; phylum Streptophyta; class Magnoliopsida; order Asterales; family Asteraceae; genus Chrysanthemum; species Chrysanthemum lavandulifolium. Next base: position 319,861,144 of record CM040238.1, read on the forward strand.
ATATTGTACTTTTCGCATTATCAGGTTTGAGCATAAACTAAATTTTGTGGTATATTTTCGGAATGGTTTCTGATCTCGTTGTTGTGATATCAAAGGTGGATCCTTTGGGTTTAAACACAAAAGAGTGTTGGATTGACACGAGTGCTGCCCACCATGTGTGCTTGGATAAAAGTATCTTTAGTTCATTTAAAGAGGTTATCAATGGTGAACATTTATCATGAGAAATTCCATCACTGCTGACATTAAAGGTGAGGGCTATGTGATATTGAAATGGACATCCATAAGAGAACTAAAACTCAAGAACGTTTTGTACGTCCTGGAGATTCGAAAGAATCTTGTGTCCGGGTGGTTGATCAATGAGTATGGGGTTTGCCTTGCATTTGAGTTAACCAAGAACAAAATGGTTATAGGTACGGGTTACGCCTGTGATGGAATGTTCAAGTTGGATTTAATTTTTACGAAAAACAATTATTCAAAAATGAACAATAATTCAACTTATGCAGTTGAGAATTCAAATGTGTGGCATGGTCAGCTTGGTCATGTCAATTATAATTCCATTCGTCATTTAATGAAATTAAATTTTATACCTACATTCCATATTGACTCAAATCACAAGTGCGAAATATGTGTTGAAGCGAAAATGACAAGATTGTCCTTTCATTCGGTTGAACGAAAAAATCACTCTAGATCTAATTCACACAGATGTGTGTGATTTAAAATCAGCGTTAACAAGTGGAGATAACAAGTACTTCACCATTTTTATTTATGACAATACAAAATATTGCTATGTATATTTACTTAAAAGTAAGATGAAGCAATAGATAAGTTCATTCTATACAAAAATGAGGTTGAGAATCAACTAAATAAAAAGATCAAGGTAGTAAAAAGTGGTAGGGGAGGTGAATATGTATCTCCATTTACTAAATTTTGTTCACAATGTGGAGTTAGACATGAGTTCACAACACCCTATTCGCCTCGGCCATAATGGGATTGCTAAAAGGAAAAACCGAACCTTGAAAGAAATGGCAAATGCCATTTTAATAAGTTTGGGTTTAAATTAAAACATGTTGGGAGGGGGAAGCCATTTTATCGGCTACTTATCTTTTAATAAGAAACCTCGCAAGGAAAAAGAAGATACCCCCTATGAACTATGGATGGGAAGAAAACCATCTTATAAATAATTACGAGTGTAGGGGTGCCTTGCGAAAGTGGCGATTCTGGCACCTAAAGCTCAAAAGATACGATCAAAAACCATTGATTGTATATTCATTAAGTATGCTCATAATAGCAACGCTTATCGATTCTGTAACCTTTCTCAATTTATGATGTTATTTACGTCATTTAAATAATTCAATTAGTAAATATATTACGAGTTGCATTTTTATTTTTCCATTTCTATGGAAATATTGTACGATTATTATTCCACGTAACCACGAACCAACAAGTTTAGGTTTTAGCAACGTCTAGGAGTTCAAATAAACGTATATATCATTTAATATACTAAGTTGTAGTATATTGGCGAGTTTCAACATCTTCAAAAATTCTATAATTTACCTCATCCGATTTCGTAATTTAAATTACGTAACAAATATCAACCCCCGGGATCAAATCATAGCACAACAAAACACCACTTAAAAACTAAAGCTAAGAAAACAAAGTGTGTTTTCTTGTTTTCACCTCATCATTTTCCTCCCCCTCCCCTCTTAGGCGTTTAAATGGGAAGATCACCAAGACTTGTTAATCTTGGTGATGAGTCACAACTACATAAACTAATAAACTATATGTCCTTTGTCCCTAAGTTAACAATAAATGATTACTTACAACTCATCCCTAAGTAGAAGTAACCAGTGTGATCTTCTCTTACACCTAAATGACTCATTAGGACACAAGTCATGCAAGGGTTTAATCTTGCATAAGATGATCACACATATGTTTTACTTAGCACGTACTTATCATCCTTTCTAAGACAACAACGGCTATATAAGCCCTCCCTTGTCCTCTCCCTTTTGACGCCAACATACATACACAAACACACTCATAAATTGTTTTCCTACTTCAAGTATTTCAAGAAGATTAAAGGTCAAAGTAAACTACATCAAATCACTACAACCTTTGGTGATCCTCTTGAGTTTAGATCCACTCAAGTCACCAAGGATCCATCACAGGTCTTGCAAGATCACAAGAAAAGTTGAAGGATTCTAAAGGAGATGAAAAGAGTTCTAGTCCTTGTCCATGTTCTTGTTCCATTGTTTAAATGCCAAAAGTTGTAAGCCAAACCTTGTACTCATCGCATACTCTTGTTTATTTTCTTATAGGTCTATATACATGCTTAGTATGTTGATCATATGGGTACATGCCAAAACTTAAAAAGAAAACCTAAGTTAAAACCTACTTGTGCAAACTAGTGTGACTAGGCTATTTCAGTAATAAAATTTGACCAAAATAGGTACATATAACCTTGGATAAACTTACGTAATGATAGAAGAACTCACAAGCAACCTATAGCAATTTAAATCACCCAAAACAGACACTCGAGTCAAAAGTTATGATCAAAAGAAATTAGCGAAACCAAAATACTGAAAAACTGAATTTGTCAAAACCTACTGCACGTATTTCGAAATTTTTTGAGGCATTTCTGGTCCGATTCATCAAAATGTTAAAGCATAAAATTTGTCCGAATGATGTTTTATGTCTACTGCGAAGAGAACTCGGCCTGAAAACACCATACAAGGGCATCTTTCTGCCTCAAATGGTAAGACAGTTTTTCGGCGTCAAAATTTGGTTTTCACTTGTCAAGTAATTAAGAACCATGATATTTTCAAAACTAATTACTTACTAAACATGATAAGATTTGTAAAATAACAATCTTCAATGAAATAAACTTTCCTAAGTTTATTCGATCTTCGGAATAGGGACTTTTGTAAATTAACGAGAACTTATAAACCATTTAAGTTACTTACCATAAACCAAGGACCATATAAACTCTTGTTAGACATTTAAATCAACTAAAACTCACTTGCGAATTATGACCAAACTTATTTTGCAAACCATATAACCACTTAATCTATATGTTACATAAACAACAAGCAAAACATATGTTTTTCCATGTCGTGCACTACAAAGCTAGGGAGCTTCACGTGAGGGGTTTCATTTGGGTAAACATATCAACGAGTTGCTGGATTTACAAATTATTAAATTGTCCTAGCTTCTCGAACATTTACTGCATGACCTCTGAATTATGATGGCCCGAACGGTAGTAGGATATATATAAACTAAACGTGTTTTCACAAAATAAAGTCGTTTCTTTAAAACGACTCACGTGATCACAACAACTTTCCATGTACTAAATCATGATCAACATAACGACTTGTATAGATTCCTTATCGGTATTCCAAAAACCTAAGTCGTGTTATCATACTTTAGATTGTACGTAGAAGTTTTCAAGGCATATTCATCAACTTCGTTATTTTATCATCTTTAACTCACGGTGAGTTCATAGCCCCAATTTCTATTACTTAATTGTTTTACAAACCCTTGGGGGGATACATGCTATTTTTAAACTAAACACATTGTTTTGAAACTGTATGCTATATCTAAATATTTTTATTGGCGCTAAGTAACCATTGTCATGTTCGAAGTCCCTATATCATGAACCATTAATCACGAGCGAGTGAATGCGAATAATGTGGATAGATCTATCGGGATTGACGAATCCCATTTGTTTGACCAAGTCCTGCAAAAAAAGGCACTATATTTAAGAACTCTAGGTATAATGGAAAATTACCTACTAGGGCCACTATTACTATTATATCAATTTCTGTTGATACACTGTTAACGTTTTGGTTGTTATGAGCTTAGTGCAATAATAAATGCTTCTTGCCTAAGATGTCATGAATTTCTTTTGTGATTAACACATTTGTAGTCATGTGCGCATGAAGTCCATCTGGTGTTAACACATTTGTAGTCATGAGCTTAGTATAATAATAACTGTTTTGTTTTCAACAATTAGATGTGAGATCATAACTCTCACTGTAAATTATGTGTTCAACTGATTAACTGTAAACTCTATGAATTTCACTCAACCTTTGTGTTGACTATTTTAAGCATGTATATCAGGTCCATAATGATCAAGGATGGCACGGAGGGGCACGAAATCAATCAAGAAGGCTATAACTTATTTTATCATTTGATAAACATCGAAAGACTTTATATTGATATATTTTGTAAACATGGAACCATCACGGGACATGTCTTTATAAACTCGATATATTTTATATAAATCGAATGATAAGTCTTTTAAACGACTCGTTTAGAGATTGTTTATGTTATTATAATCGTTATACCATGAAGTAACACCGGGTTGAATTCTGCGCATTCACGAAATTGGGGTGTTCAGATTCCTTGTGCACTAGTCAAAGAATCTTGAGATACACAAGAATACGAAAATGGAATCAAGGAATGCTTCATTCTTTGAAACCGTGTTCCCTTGTATAGCCAAGGATAATGAAAGCTCTTCTAGAAAAAATGACATGGTTATCCAAGAAAAGAGATAACGAGATAATGATGCCGTTCATGGTGATAGACAACATTAATCCGAGGAAGAAGATGTTGAACATAGAAGAAGCAAATTGGTAAGAATCGAGAAATCATTTGGACTCGTGATGAGTTGTAATTTCATATGTTTTTTAGGGGTCATTTAGCCTCTAAATTCGTACATATTTGATCATATATTGCCTCAATTCGTTTTTATTTGAGTTTTAGGTACTTGGGAGAAAAATGCTGGAAAAGTATAAGTTTTAGGCTCGATTGGCGAAGAACGAAGAAAAACGACAAAGACCACCTGACAATGTCACGTGACGGTGTCACAACCACAACGTGACCCCGTCGCCATTGGAAGATGACGACTTAGTAGCTGGAGCTGGCTTGTAAAGATGGCGTCAGAAGAAACTGACGACGTCATAACTACAAAGTGACGCCGTTACAACTAAGTCGGTGCAATCCCAAAACCCTATTGGCGGCAAGCTAACGGTGTCACAACTATAAAGTGACGCCATTATAACCAAAAATGTATAAATACAAACGCATTATTTTCATTATTGAGATACGTTATTTAATCAGTTATTCAATCATGTCTATATTTTATTGTTTGATTTGTTTACTTGCTTCTTTTTTATGTTACTATGCTAGGCTAAATTGATTAGTATTTACTTAGGAATACATGAAACCTAGTTATTAATTACTTTGTTTGTCGTCACTTGTTTAATGGTTTGCATATTAGGAGTTGAAAAACTGGCTAGGTAAAACTAGATTAGCTTGAACGTCCACTAAAACATGTCCAATTAATGCTTATGTCTTAGGTTATTAATTTGTGAAAGGTATTTTATGCGTAGCTAGTTATTGTGTAAGCTTGACATATCACACATGTTTCGTTCACTTAGGCTACTCTATAGACTTGAGGACTCACCAACCCAAAACAGAAATTAGGAATACTTCACATTACATTAGCAAGGACGTGACAATTCGACAATATAGTAAGAGATAACTATGAAGTAATGAAATTCTAGGTAATATGCTTTTCCTCATTTTAAGAAGTTTGCCACCAGCTTACTTTTCTTGTCATTCATTTTTTTTATTTACTTTTTATTTTATTATTTTATTTATTTTTATTTTTTTGCATTTTTGCATTTTTAATTTAATTAGTATTTTAAAATAAACCTCTCTCAAACCCCGGATTTTTACTTGCTTTCAAATAAAATATAAAAATATCGAAAATAATCTTCCATCAACCTTGAGACTTAAATTGACATACACTTATAACCTACCTCACTATTCTCATAGAGAACGATGAATCTCCCGAGTCTTGCCTATACTACACTACAACGATTAGTTACTCTGCCTAGGAGGATTGTAAAACTTTGGTGTTGCAATCCGCCACATCAAGTTTTTGGCGCCGCTGCCGGGGAATAGTCTAGGCTCCGATTTCTATTTCGTTTAGGTATATTCACTAGATTCCTATCAAGTAAGATTTTTCTTTTTCTTTTGTAGCTTTCTCGTAGTCTATCTTTTTCGTTGTTTATTTGTTCGTAAATCTTTTCATTTGCCATCATGGTGAATGAAATTCCGCTCAAGTAACCCGACCCGAAAAATGCACCAACCCCATCTTTTCAACAAAACCCACCAGATCCACCTAGAGCCCGTAATCTAGGTAAGTACTCCTGTCCCAGCCACAAAGGCTATCGAAAAACCATTGCGCACCCTGGAGAAGCCAATGTGTCTACCTTGCGATTAACACCATCTGGTTGTTGCAAAATGGACTTGCATTACATGGATTTCGTCCAGAAGATCCAAATCAACACCTTAAGGATTTTCTTATAATTGTTGATTCCATTAACGTTAACGGTGAAACACAATTGTTATTCAACTAATTGTAACCTTTTGTCTATGACCGTCTACCTTTTGTATCGATCATTTCCTAAGTAGTGTGATTAAACAAGAAACTTAAGTGTGGTTGTTGGTGAATTTGTAAAACTATCACGAATCGAATCTGCTAAAAATAGTTAGTTGTGAATTGGTTGATTGGTCTTAAAGCTTGTTTTCATTATTATATAATCTTGACGAGGTCATATATTTATTAAAAAAAAGAAAGAAAATAAGAAAAAAAGAGAGGGAGAGAGATTGGATTCACGTCTAATTGTCATAATTAACTTGTTAAAATCATTGCCACGGTTAAGAAAACTAAGTATACAAACTAGTCCAAACAAGTATAGTTTTAATCTCTTAGAAATCATCATCATCATCATTATCGCTTGCGTTTATTTCTTGTACTTGCTATTTTGACTTATTGCATTTCATTCTAAACATTAAAATAGAAACACACAAATCCTTGCACTTGATCTCGACTTACCAATATATCTTGCTACAAATGGACGAGTATACTTGCCCTTATGTGTTTTCTTCATTGATAGCTAATCGTGCTTATAAATTTAAAACTTGCATTACGAAAGCACATCAACCTACAAATAAAGATGCATTTTCCCTTAAAAATTTTGTCTCTTATTTAAAATGTGTGGATAAAAGTCCTTTTTCTTTAGACTGATCTTCGGGCGCACAATAAGATTTCCAAAACCAGTGATTTTGCCACAACAAATATGTCTCTTCAATTGGAACTTGTTTAGTTTCTGGCAAGAACAAGTAGATGAAGATGCTCATGACAACAATCAAGCCACCAAATAGCAAGAAAATGCCGTATTTGAGGTGACATAGGGACACGAGGAAGAATTGTGCAACTAAAGCTGTGAAAACATGTTGACACAAACCACAATACTTTGACCAGCTGATCTTGTCTCTAATGGAAACAACTCACTTGGAACTAGCCATCCTAATGGACCCCATGATCGCCCATAAGCCAAAAAGAAAATGCAGATCATTATCACCAGAAAAATCCCGATTCCTTTTGGTAGCTCGACTCCTTGTCCAAATTTGAGAGCTAGAGTTACAGCCACACCTACCTAAAATGGATCAAGATTCCCAGGAACATAGAAATAGTAATAAGCCACTATAACAAAATAATTTAAAAAAAAAATAATAATAAAAATAAAAATAAATGATGTGTACGATTTTTACTAGTATTATGTTGGTTCTAGAGTGATATTGATTACCATGCAGATGGTCATTTCAACTCCAGCTTCCAAGAAGAGTGCTCGTCTACCAAATTTATCAGCAAATGCCATTGAAATGAAGGTGGCAACAACAAGAGTACCACTAGTGATGGTCGATGACCATAAAGATGCGCCAGAACCAAACCCTAGGCTTTGAAAGATCACAGGCGCGTAAAACAGCACAGAGTTCATCCCTGTGAGTAGTTGAAATCCTGGTATACCCAATGCTCCAACGATCAACTGGGGTCGGTTTTTCCTCTGGAAAAGGTTTCTAAAAGGATGTTTGATTGCTTTTGCAACTTCACTTGCTTCAAGAAGATCTTGAAATTCAGCTTCGACATTTTTAGTACCTCTAACTTTTTCCAAGACTCTTCGTCCTTCTTCTAATCTTCCTTGTTCTACTAAACTGTTTGGTGTTTCGGGCAAGAACCATCCGCCAACAAACATTAATGTTGCTGGAACTGCAGCTAACCCGAGTGATAAACGCCATCCCCATGAGTGCTTCTCAGTTGCATTGTTTATAAAATTGGATATGAGGACACCTAAACAAGTTGTCAGCTGAAACAACTGGTTCACTTTTCCTCTGATTTTTGTTGGGGCCATTTCCGACAGGTAAAGAGGAACAGCCTTCATAACCAAGAAACCATTATATATCTAATCTTTGAGACTCAAAATATAACAAGCAAATATAAATCTTTAAGTTGCAATCCTAACTAAAAACCTACATGGTTACCGAATCCAATTCCAACACCAAGAAGGCACCGACCAATGATGAGCATTGCAATGTTCTGTGCTCCAGCATTCATGAAAGCTCCAGCGAAAAAGCTAACAGCACCACAAAGAATACTAGCTCTCCTTCCTTTGTTTCGAGTGACATAGGACGCGAAAAAAGTGGAAACTAGAGCGGCGAAATAGAGTGACGAGGTAAAAAGAGTGAGGACTTGGCTGTCGTATTTGCAGTAATCGGTTTCTTTAAGATGTTCTTGTTTTCTTCTATATATTTTTGGGAAAAATTCCATCAAGAAATAGTCCATAGATGTTACTCCACCTGTAAGATCATCAATGCCAGTATTTTGAGGGGTTATAATGTGTATGTTAGATAGTTAGAGGATTAAAACTAAAAATATTTCTTGTCTTAATTCTTAAGTCTTTATCTTCTCCTACTATCTTTGACTTTTCTTGAGTAAATTTTGGCTGTGTGACTTTAAAGTCTAACACTTTTCTGTTACATCCACAAGCAGGACCATTCTGATTAATAAAAGGAAGTGATTTGTGCACTTTAAAATGTTATTAGAACACTCATATGTACAAATAGTTGAAGCATAATATTAATATTGTACAAATATTTAATACACAAATAGAGTGTCACAATAATTTTTAAAAGTGTGCAAATCAATTCTCTTTAATAAATTATCTAAAGTTCATGAAAGCAGTATATGCTATGTATGATTGTAATTGGAGTCCATGCATATATGATATATAACTGAAGTTCATGATATGCATGGACTACAATTACAATCATACAAAGCATATGCTTATTTTGAAGTTTTGGATTTTAAAAACTTAAATTAGAAGTGAGTTATTTTACATATCAAACTTTTGTCATATACCAAAGGAATCATCTACACTTTTCAACTAAAAAAAATCAATTGTTGATATTAAAAACATTTTATTTTCACCTATGTTTTATAATTTAAATATCTCTTATACCGTTAATCGTTAAGCGAAAATAATTACATCATAGCGACGAGCATTTAATTATCTTTGTATAGATAGACACCTTCATATACTTTCGAAAAAAGAAAAAAAATCGTTTTTTTCACGTTTTTTCGTCTTTTCTCAATTTTTTTTCCGAATACGAGATTTGCATGAAAAAATCACATGTGATTAAACATTAATTTGAATATCACATGTGATATTAGTGTTAAATCACATATAATATTCACATGTGATATGTAATATCACATGTGATATTAGTGTAATACCATATGTGATTTAACACTAATATTATATGTGATATTAAAATTAATGTTTAACCACAAGTGATTTTTTCCATGCAAATTTCAGTAACGAAAAAAAACGAAAAACATGTAAAAATAATGTGAAAAAACATGAAGAAAAAATAATTGTCGAAAGTATATCAAAGTGTCTATCTATAAAAAGATAATTAAATGTTTGTCGTAATGGTATATTTTTTTCGCTTAACGATTAACGGTTTGAAAGATATTAATATTTGAAAAAAATGATGAAAGTGAGTTTTTAAATTGTTGAGATTAATCTCATTCATTAGATCAAATAAAAATAGAAGGAAGATGGAATGTGGAGATTGATCCTTTGGTATGTAAAGAATGTTTTGTCCTCAAATAATCTTAAACACTTAAATTTATGTAGTTTACTTAAATTACCCATAAGTATCTCTGAATACATTTTAAACTTGATCAATTATGAACTTGATAACTTTTCAAAAACATACGCTATATTAATTTTAAAAAACTCATGTTTTATATTTCAAAAAACACACGCTTTGCATTAATGATCGAACTAAAATCACGATTTCGCAAGTATAATTATTTGCCACTATATACCAACACTTTTCGCGAGTATACGTTTAATCTTAAAAATGATCAAAAAGGTAATTTAACTTAATGTTTATCTATATTGAATTTGGTAGTAGAAAATTAATTTGCACACCCATATTTTTAATTTAATTTAACTTTATTTTATTTTTCTTTATTTATTTTTGTATAATGATAATTTTAACTTTCTCATATTTTTTAATTGGTAGACTTGACTATATGCATTACGTAGTTGTAAATTGTCTATGCTTCATGTCTTTATTTCACTTGAAAGATAGAGTTTAATAGTAAGTTTTTCAAACTTTATCCACAAATTATATCCTAATAAATGATTATTATATAAAAATATAAATAATCAAATCAGTTACTCGTAAATTGTTATAGCTGGTATTGAAAGTTTTTCTTGTTTAAAGATGTGATGAAATAATTAACTTTGGAAGTATAAGTTTTGTTATTGCTCGTTGCTTTAAAAAATATAATTTTGTTATTGCTACTACATAAAAATAAATCTTTTGACTTTGGCTCAGCTGAGCCTGAACATACTAATAATAAATAAAAAATAAATTTAAAAATGAATAGTCAAACATAGTATTTAACTTAAAATTTCCTTAAATTAATATATCGACAAGCAACAAACACAAAGATACAGATTTTCTAACCAATGAAAAGAAAAACATTGGTGTTACCTACCTTATTAAAATAACCTCACACCTTGTTAGAGCATCCATAATAGCTTTTTATTATATTAAAAAGTCTTTTGAGAAAAAAATTGCATTACAACTAAAACTTTTTAAAAAGCTTTTCTAGACTCGTTAAACATCAAGCTTTTTCTCAAAACTTTAATTATTAAATGTATAATACATTAAATGTATTAAATGCTTTAAGATCCACACAATCCCGCATGAGCGAGATAGGAGAGCTAGAATGTAAACAGATCATATCATACCTTACCTTGGGTGAGCTCGAGAGTAAGGAGATTGCTTACAATAGACCTCGGCAAAATGTTATAAATTATGAGACAAGTAAAAAAAGGTGGTAGAAAGGCTAACCGGAAACACCAAGATCATATCCAAACAAAGATCCACCAAGAGCAGCAAAGATACATGCGAAAACAAAGTACGAGGTTATCTTATGTTCATAAAGCTCCGCCCTAGCGCCGCCATTGCCGTCAATCATTGCTCCTCCGGCCATTGTGGTGGTTTACTTCAATAGTCAACTTACTATCAGAGTGACATGAAGAAAATAAATGAAATGGGAAACATATACTACGTAATATCTATTTGGTAATGGGTGTTTGTATATGAGAATATGATTGTGACAGTTGAATTTAAGCTAATCCATAATATGGATTTGTGTGGCTAAAAATAATACCCCAAGCTATTTACTATTTAGGACATATTTGTAAGCCTCTAATAAAGCCGAACATGAACGAACCTGAACAATATTTTATGTTTATTTAATTAAATGAACGAACATGAACAAAATTCGCGTCCGTTCATTTATGTTCGTGAACGTTCTGATTATGCATTCGTTAACGTTCGTTTATATTCATTTATTTACTTATATTCATTATCATATCTTTTACTGTAATTGTATAGTTTTTAAATTGGTTTGTTTAAACAAAACAACACTTATAAAACAATATATTATGTGTAATTTAATAAAGTTTATTTTTATTTTCTATGTTCATTTATGTTAGATGTTAGATCCGAAACCCGTTTCAAACGGGTATAGGTATGACTCTAGATGAAATTGACTAAGACTAATATGGTTATAGAAAATATGATGCATAGACTAATGTGGTTATAGAAATATGATGCATAGACTTAAGAAAATATGATGCATAGGCTTGTAATTGGTTAGATTGGCTTAAGTCTCTTCTGCAGCCTGAGAGTCATGGCATTCGATGATGTTGCGGGGTGTTTCAGGATTCGCTTGGAGTTTCAGTTCTTTATTTTTGCTCGCATTTTCTTTTTGTATCTTTTCCTCGGGGCTTGTTTAGGGCTGCATCTAAAACACCCTGGAGTGAAAACCGGTGGCTCGGCCTTTGTGGGTGGGGTTTTTCTCTTGCCGCGATTTTTCGTAATTGGCAAGAGTTTTTTTTATCCTTTTTTGTAGTTCTCGCAGTTAAAGCCCCGGGAGGTATATAGGATGTGTTGTTTGGTTTTTTCTAGATATGTTTTATACTTCGTTGAAACACAGCCTTTACTAGTTGCTTCTTTTTTATATCTATATATTTCTGCGGTTAAAAAAACTATAAGACATTTGAATATTTAAGTAGAATCTTATAATCTCGATTCAATCTTACGAAAATGATCTTGCAAAAAGAAAGACGATTTTTAATATGATTTCGATCTTAACAGCTTTAATTTTATGTAACCAAAAATAATAATGTCAACACATAAAATATGACGAAGAATGTATAATATATTTTATTAGAATAAACAAACAAATGTTTGATGAGTTATTGAAAAGAAAAAAAAAAAAAAAAACCCAAGTAATTGTGTTGTAAAGAAGTCATTTTATTTTATACAAATTTGCTTAGCTTGCTATAACAGAACTTTTTCTAAATATCAATAATCTGTTGACAAGTTGACATCAACACTTTTACTAGCAAATTATGCTATTTTTTCACTTTCACGACAAAGATGACTAGTTTGTAACAAAAAAAATTCAATATGATTAATCGAGCTACGTTTATAAAAGCAAAGGGTGCGGTGAATAACCACCTCTCTTCATTTGGGTCCCGCATGAAAGGTTTTATGGATATTTAAATATTAGTATGTCCGGATTCGAACTCGAGACTTCGGGATTGCACACATTACGTATGAGAGTTGTTGTTAATAATTAATATATAAAATGTTATTATTAATTATTTGTGACAACTCACAATTTCGCGTCGTTTCTCAAGTTTCACTACTTATCATTTATCGTGAACTACGTTCACAGTATCAAATTCGCAGAACCTTAATGGTTTAGTCATGAATTCATGAACAATCTTCGAGGACATTTCATATAGACTAGATTTAGTCTACATATCATCAATAACATCATTTCATACCAATATTATGCATGGGTTTGCATTTTCATTAAACGTTTATTTTCTATTAAATAAACGCTATCGCGTAATTAATTATTTTGAACAATTGATCCGATACTTCCAAAATTATCCCGATATATTTTATACTCATATTAAGTTTATAAAATAATATTATGAGTTTACCCAGTGTTTTAAATTTATTTTGTATATAAATTGTTATGTATAAATATTTACGACGGTTTTCGTAAATGCAACTCGATAATTATTATTTCACTCAATTCATGTAGGAAATGTATTTTTATAATTTTTACGATTTCGATATATTCTATTTTGCTCCGTTAAAATTTATTTCTAGCTAACACTACCCTAAATACCTATTTTAACTCACAACTTACAAACTATACATACACTTTAATACATTTAGTAATAAAAATACATCATCCCTTCTTTTGTTTACCCATTGCCGACATTCATGATGACTCAACAAGGATTTCATGTAAAAATCTTGTAACTAGCATATACATAGACATACTAGGCTTACACATGTGTTGTTTTAATTACATACTCTATTATACTATATATTATTTTCCTAAAAAAAAAACATACTACACTCATTTGCAAGGTGAAAAAAAAAAAGTCTCTCAACTTCATCTCCAAAAAAAATTCAGCCAAGGAAGAAACATAGGAGAAATCCAAGAATTTTGCAAGATCAAGCTAAAATATTAACTCTAGCATACTCTTAATTAAGGTTTTGAAATAAAAACCTAGGGTATTAGGAAAAACCTTGTTCTTTAAACCTCATCAAGTTACTAGTAAGCATTTCATACATATTATTATCTTTCATATTCATTTTTATGTTCATTTTCATCATATTCAAGAAAAACATGCAATTTATATAGATGTTTATACCACTTTTAAGGTTTTAAGTGTTATATATATATATATTTCATCCTATAATTAATCCTTGAAACACATCACTTTTGATGATGCCTAGGAACCCATGACACCCTAAGAAGGTGTATGGTAGGATTAGAATAACTTCGGAGTTGTTTTGAATGGGTTAAAATAGGTTTGGCGCTAGAAAAACTCATTTCGACAAGTTTGCAAAAGGGTCTGTCCTTATTTTCAAAATCTGGAAAACCCGACAGTTGGTAAAAATTTTTGGCCTAGAGATTTAGAAAATATACTTTAAAACGAAACCGTGGCCGCTTGAACGGATTAAAACGGAGCTATAACGAAGAAGTTATGAATTTTTCAAGTTGGCGACGAAAACTATAATTTTCTGGAAATTTCAGCATGTATTGCTTATTTTGTACGAGTCAAAAATGAAGCTTGGGCGTTGTAAATTATGTCGACTTGTCAAAAATATGTTAGTATACTTTGATACAAAGCTAAGGACATATAATGTAAGCTCCCGGAAAATTTCAATGTACTTAACGCTTTAATCAGGAATTAATCACGATCTATTTCGTCATGAAATTTTCTAAGCACCACATTTGCATATCATTGGCATATGCATGATCAACGCAGCTTGAGCGTTCATAAAAGATACCGTTGTGATCTAAATAAATTTCCCCACTATCCTGATAGTCCTAAAATACGTAATGAATACGTAAAAATTTGTAAAAATTACGAATTTAATTATAATAAAAATATATAAAATTCGTATTGGGCCTCGGAACTCATTAGACTTTATACCACCTCGTGACTCAACCCGACTCGTTAATGGGCCTCATAACCGGACCTAAAATTTCACCATTTCTCGTTGGGCCTTGGCCTAGCTCACGCACCACAAAGGGAGCCCAACACCCATTTTTCATTTCTTTCCTTTTTGGGCCTCGTCTAGCAAGACCAAATCCAAGCCCATGCATGTAATATGTTTGTGTTCTTTCTGTTGAAACCAAACGAGCAAACAAGGAACCAAAAACACAAAACTAAAACATGTAAATCAATTAGGACAACTAAACACTAAACATCTCCAAATGGACATGTGTTCTTGCGTGTGTATATGATCAAAAGGAGACAAGATCACTTGAGCCACCCTAAAACAATTTAAAATTTACCACTAATCCTACTTTGACTAGTTTTGACTCTTTTATCCAAAGGTTCTTGTGTCCTCCATATCCAAACCTTCGGCTAAAACCACACATGAGACAAGACCAAGCTTGAATATTTCATGCATTTTGTTTACCCAAAAACGTGACCAACCATTGACAAGCAAGAGCAAACTAACTTTTCGCTTTTCTTTTCTTTCTATGCGCCAAAATGGGAACAACACAAACCATAAGCCAACTTGAAACAAAACACTTCCTTTTTAATCCTTGTTTTGTCGTGTGAGAATGAACAAGGAAGACAACACCTCATGCTTAGCCACCCTACAAGTATTAGTTTAATGACCTAAACTTACTTTGACTTGGCTTTGACCCAAGAACCATTGGGTATTATGTTCCTAAAGACTTGACAATACCTTGACATGTAAACTCATATCCCACGCCAAGACAACCAACACAAAACAAGACCCAATACAAAGTATCACATGACTAATAAGCTTAGAGTTAGGAAACTATGATTAAAATATTAAGAAGACCATACTTATTTCCTATATAAGTACACATCTAAGACACTAATTGACTTCACATTCTAACTCACTTAAACTAGTCTCATACTCTCACCTCCAAACACATTGTACATCGTGGGAATCGGTTCAAGGAAAGGAAAACACAATGGAATTCTAGCTCGTGTGCTTGGGTTTAAAAGCGAAGGATTAAAAGCTAGGGAAACTTGGGTAAACATTTAAGACGATAGCATTATAAGGAGAACACGGACCTCGAGTTCAAATCATCTTCTCGACATCTCATCCCCACTCAATAGAGTGTAGTAAGTTCAACTAAGCTCATTTCATTTTTAACTCTTTTCGCTTAGTTCACACGGTTAAAATATGTTATATCACATGTTAAACGAGTTAAACGCACCATTTCACTATACTATGCATAGTCATTCACTAGTTACACGTTAGAACTTGTGTCTCATGTCGAAAACAAGTTACAAAAATCTCTTGAAAACCTTAGGACTACTCGTACACCTTTATTTCATACGCGAAAACTAAACGGGCCTAAAGCCCAAATACCGAGCCCAATAAGCCCACGATATGTACAAGTCGAGTCCAACCCGGCCCAATAGATTAAAAATAAGTTAATAAGCGCTAATGTTAAGTTAGAAAGGAGTTAGAATCGATTTACAAAGTTCTCATTTATAAAACTTGTTTTCGGACTATCTTTGCAAAAATAAGAAACGAAGGGTTCAAAAGGTAACATATTTAAAAGCTAAAGGGTCATTTATAAGTGAAACAAATACTTTGTAAAAGTCTAGGACTGAAAAGTCATTTCGATAGGTCAAGGAAATATGTACGTGCATGTGTATGCATGGAAACCACAAGGACCGATCATGTAAATCTCTTAAACTAGTTTAAATATAAGTTTTGGGTTAAATATGACAAGTGTGAAAAGTAAAGGTTTAAAGCGCAAACATAACTTGAGGGCTGATTTTGTAAATTCAGGTTTACCAAGGGTTAAGGTTGTCATTTCGAAAGTTTTGGATATAAAATATAATTCGGGTGGAAAGTGTCATTTTCTAAAAGTCCAAGGACTAAACTCGTACTTTTGTAACTCGAGGGTAAAAAGTGTAAATTCGAGAAAAGTTTAGAAAAACTTATAAACCCCTCCTAATTACGTAAAAACAAGTATTTTGATCTTATGAGTATTTTATTTCGGATAACGTTAAAAGCATTACGTAAATGTATATATATATTATAAGATTATAATTATATATATATCAAATCCGATAAAACACACGGGGAATTTATTCAAATACGTTAAAATGCTCAACAAATCTATTAAGATCACAACGGGGGAACATTTCACTTATGCGTAAGTGACGATCACTAGTTAAGACAATGTAGCATGTAAATTAACTTAAAACGTTAATCACGATCGCACACTATTGGATTGGACAATCAAATGATCTATTGAATAAGAATATTCAATGCTCTATTATTTTGGTCGCGAACCAAAATGCTCATTTACTGAGACTCGCCATCTCATCATTTTAGGTTTCGAGTTGGAACCTCCGCTACATTGTGCTTGATCTTTTGTGCGTGTGCATTATCATCAAGGTGAGTTCATAGCCTCGCTTTTACTTTATTTTATAAACCCCGCGAGGAGATACATGCTCTAAACTAGAACACAAGGTTTTCATAAATGCTTGATCCTCTTGATTATTGGTATCGCGTAAGTTGTTAGCCACAAGTCCCCGATCATGAACCATTAGTCACCGCGAGTGAACGAGATATCGTGAATAGTACTACGGGATTAACGAACCCGCTTCGGTTATAGAGAAATAACCGGGCGCACTATATCGAATTTCTTTAGGTAATTGGCTATTACCTCCTTTGGGGCATATTTTCGCACACCGTAATTCGTGTATGCAACAGTCTTGGTTTCATGAGCTTAGTGCATAATAATCGTGATATTTTCTTATGATATTGTTAGTTTACAATGATCATGATCTTATACTTGTGTTCAACTTATTTTAAACCTATGGACTTCACTCAACATTTTGTTGACCTTTAAGCATGTTATCTCGTGTAATCGGTGAAGATTATAACCAAGGTGCGGAACGGGCATGGCAAGGCTTATCCGGTGGTGTAAAACATAAAAGTTATCATTTCTTTCAAACTCATGATCTTTCTTTTGGGAAAACACTTGATCTATTTACAATATTTTGTAACAAACTATGAGTTTTCGATGAATGATAACTATTTTAATAAACGCTCTTTCGAGTCGCTTTTCTATAATTATTGACTATGATCTCCATTCAAGTAACACCCGAGTTAGTCTTCCGCGGTCATTAAGATTTTGGGTGTTACAGATTGGCATCGAGCCAAGGTTATAGAGAACCAAAGAGTTTTCAAAATCATTTGACCAGTAACGCACTTTTAAACGGGACTATTTTACACCAACGCCTTACGCCTTCCGTGACCGCCTATGCATTAGGATTGATGCATCACTAGATCATAAGTAAATTGCATTCATTTTAAGTTAGGCATGGAGATTTGCTTAGCTAACTAAAATAATTATATTATTTGGCATTTACTACATAAATTTATGGGTTGTTACAATGACCATGTCTACATCCCACCCGCTTGTTCCGTCTCGACACCGAGATGGATGACACCATGTCCTCTACGATCGCCACTATGCCACTCATCCCGCCTGTCATATACCACTCTCTTGCTTTGACTTAAACCGAACCATTTGAGGAAGGTGAAGTTGCCGAACTCCCATCGCCCAATATATGACCGCCATCCTCAAGAGTACAATGCTTTTGCTTCCATGACCCTAGATCGGTACTATGAGTCGCAGAATGGTTACCGCTTGAGATGTTGCCGTGGATGATGAATCATCCAAGTCATCGAGAAAACTCACCGCTTCATCGATTCTTCCGATCATCTTCCCAAGCTATCCGTCGTCCGCCGACGTAGGATTCGTGTTCTTAAGCCTCATGAGCCCGAGCCGTTTGGAGTACCTTATAGACCGCATCCTAATGGTAAGACTTTCAAACGCACCGCTAGGAAGCGTGCGCGATCCACCACTAGGACTCATGTGATGCCATCACCGACCACCACCCGCCACCATCACCGCCACCATTGCTCCACCCATCGCTACTTCACCACCACCGCCACTTCATCGTGTTCTACCAATGACTACTACCGTTTTGTTTCATCACCACCTACAAGATCACCTCCTTTGGACATTTTAGTGAGCCAATTTTACCGCTTTGCATCAAGTGCTATCCACCATCACTATCTCGATCCCGACAAGCCTACTCAAGTGGACAACGAGGCCGACCAAGGAAGAAATCCGGTGCTAGGAGATGGTCATTCTTGATACCTTTACTCGACGTTGGAGAAGAGGAGAGGAGCACCTAGTTCGTTCGAGCTTGGAGAAAGCTCAACCATCGCACCCAGCCCGCATCGTTCACACGGTGAACCAAGACACCACACTATTCCTCCGTTGGCTACGAGACTTATCAAGCACGAAGACCGCTTAAATGAACTCATGGCACATTATGATGAGATTCCACTAGTGAGGATAGAGAGCTTGAGGAAGAAGTCGAGAACCTCGTGGTAGGTCGCTACTCCATTGAGATTGTGTTTGATATGATGAGTACCTGTGATTGTGGAGGCGAGAGAGGCCGTTAACTATTTGACTGGAGATTGGAGACCACTATTCGAGATGCTAGTACTTTGAGAGAGACCGCTTGGGTCGAGAGAGGTCCTACATCACGAGCTTGCATCCGCCATGCTCACACCGCTATTTGGAGGAGAGGATTGATGACCTCGAGGCGAGAGATCGAGCCCGTGAGCAAAGCAGATCCAGACTGACAACCATGGTTGAGGAGATTCGTCGTCATCGATGACGATCGGGAGATGCGAAATCCTAGTCATCTTTATCTTAGTATGTATCATAAAGCCGCCATATGAGGCATTAAGGCTTGTATCTTTTTGGTTTGTAACCTTGGAACAAGAATTATGATGATGTAACTTATGGTTGTGAACAATATTATGTAATGATGTATTCCATGTATCCAATGGTTGTATTTCCTATATTATGATGTTATTATATTATTCCTCGGTAATGTATGCCGAACCGATCCTTATGTCCTTATACATATATTATGATTTGTTGAGAAAAATCATATTTCAATTGTTGTTCATATCAATATCATATCATTAATTTAAAGTGGTAATCTGGACTATTATGATATGTATAATATGAAATCGCTTTATCATCGACCGATAATTTCTTAATCTTGGTATTTATTCTGAATTTTAGAAAATGGTCAAGAAGAAAGCTACCTCATCCACCATCACTCCCGCACTATTCGTAAAATGGTCATTTGAAGTGTTAGCGCAATGATATAGCACAACATGTCGCCGACATCGCTAGAGTCAAGTCGAACGCATTGAAGTCGAACGAATTGCCCAAGAGGCACGTGAAGTCGAAATCGCAAGAGAGCCGAAATTGCAAGAGAAGTCGAGAACGCCCGAATTGCTCGAGAGGTCAAGTCGAGGCGTGTCGCTCAGCAAAGACGCGAGGTCAAGTCGCCGCATTGTCAAGAGAATCTTGTCGCAGGTCGCACGCCTTCTTGAAATGGCAAACTCAAATGCAACTAACACTCCAACAAATCAAAGTGAGTCCACCGTAACTCGCAAGTGTAATTACAAAGAGTTCATGAACCGCAGTTTGACATTCTTCAAGGGCAATCAAGGTGCTATTGGGTTACTTCATTGGTTTGAGAGAACCGAGATCGATTTACGCTAAGTGATCGACAGACGATTGCAAAGTCAAGTTTGTGACTGGAACTTTGTTAGAAGATGCGTTATCTTGGTGGAAAGGCCATGCTCAACCAATTGGAATGGAAGAAGCTTGTAAGATTTCATGGTCGATCTCAAACAACTGCATAATGAAACAAGATGCCTGAGGACCTAGATCAAGAAACTCAAGATGAGTATTACCACTTGGTCGCTAAAGGTAATGATCTCAAGACATACTTCAAGAGATTCCATGAGTCGAGAGCTCTATGTCCTCATTTGTTTCCACCAATGAAAAGCTTTTGAAGCTTTGATCGGAGGTTTACCTGAAGCATCAAGGAGATGTCATCGCTCAATCCAAAACTTGAAGAAGTTGTCATTGTATCCCACCGCCTTATGGAACCAATACTAAAGCTTGCAAATGCACAAGGCTCAAGTGACAACAAAAGAAAGTTTGATGATCGGAAAACCTCAAATTCCAACCACTATCGGTCCAACAACAACAATCGAACAACAACAACCAATATCACCACAATAGAAATCAACACCACAATCGGCAAAACCGAAGGCAAGAAGCCGCAAGGGCTTATGCCGCACCCACCGAAAAGGGTATGTAGGACCACATCCCGATGTAATAGATGTTTGATGCACCATTCGGACCTTGTACCGTGAAGTGCGATAAGTGCAACAAGGTAGGTCATCAAGGTAAACATTGCCAAACCACGGAAGAGGCAACACTGTGACAAACATGAATCGCTATGGATGTGGAGAACCCGGTCATTTCAAGAGCCAATGCCCAAAGTTAAATGTCGTTCAAACAAACAATGCACGTGCAAAGAGTGTACATGCTAGGAGATGGAGATGCACCGTTGAACCCCGACATTGTGACGGTACGATTCTCTTAACAATCATTCTGCAAAAATCTTGTTTGATTCGGGAGCGATAAGAGTTTTGTATCTACTACTTTTGCACCATTGCTTGAAATATCCCCAATCGCCTTAGATACAACTTATGAGATAGAACTTGCCGATGGGAAAATAATAGGAACCAACACCGTAATCCGTAATTGTCCTATTATATTACAAGATCATTCGTTCCTCATAGATCTTTTGCCAATCAAGCTTGGAAGTTTCGATGTCGTAATTGGCATGGATTGTTTGTGACGAGAAAACCGTTCATATCCCGATCAACGGTGAAACATTAGTCATCCAAGGAGATCAAAGTAGAAAGTACTTAAGTATCATATCCTGTGCAAAGTCAATAAAGTACATGGAAAAAGGATGTTATGCCTTCTTAGCTCAAGTAACGGAAAAGAAGTCGGAAGAGAAACGACTAGAGGATGTACCTATAATCAAGGAATTTTCCGAGGTGTTTCAAGATTTGCCCGACTCCCACCGCTCGACAAGTCGAATTTCAAATCGATCTTATTCCTGAGCTACCCCCGTAGCAGACGAGCACCGCACCGCTTAGCCCCCGTAAATGCAAGAGTTATCCAAACAACTAGAAGAGCTATCCGAGAAAGGATTCATTAGACCAAGTTCCTCACCCCGGGAGCACCTATTATTTGTTAAGAAGAGATGGATCATTCGGATGTGTATCGATTATAGAGAATTGAACAAGCTCACAATCAAAACCGCTATCCCTTACCAAGAATCGATGATCTATTTGATCAATTACAAGGCTCGAGTGTATACTCAAGATTGATTTAAGATCCGGATATCATCGCCACGGTAAGAGAAGAAGATATACCCAAGACCGCATTTAGAACTCGATATGGCCATTATGAATTCCAAGTAATGCCATTCGGTTTAACTAATGCACCGCGGTATTTATGGACCTCATGAATAGAGTCCAAACCATATCTCGGATAAATTCATTGTGTTCATTGACGATATTCTTATATACTCGTAATAAAGAAGAACATCGGAACATCCAAGACCGTCCGGTTACTCAAGGATGAAAAATTGTACGCAAAGTTTTCCAAGTGTGAATTTTGGATTGAGACAGGTCCAATTTCTTGGTCATGTGATTGACAAAGAAGGAATCCATGTGGATCCCGCAAAATTGAATCATAAGAATTGGCGCACTCCACTAATCCCAATCAAATTGCCAATTTAGGACTTGCTGGATATTATCGAAGATTCATCGAGGTTTCTAAAATAGCTAAACCATTGACCGAGTTAACCCGAAAACGAAGAAATTCGAATGGGAGACGATCAGAATCGCTTTTCAACTCCTAAAGAACAAACTTTATGAAGCACCTATTTTGGCACTACCGGAAGGAGTCAAGATTTTGTAGTATATTGTGATGCTTCACATATGGGTTTAGGCGCCGTTTCATGCAAAGGAACAAAGTGATTGCTTATGCGTCACGACAACTCAAACTCATGAGAAGAATTATACTACTCACGATCTAGAACTTGGCGCCGTGGTATTTGCACTCAAATTATGGAGACATTATCCAGACGGAACCAAATGTATAGTGTACACCGATCACAAAAGTCTTCAATACATCTTAGATCAAAAGGAATTGAATATCGCAACGCCGGGCTCGAATTGCTTAGTGATTATGATCGCGAGATCCGTTATCATCCCGGAAAGGCAAACGTTGTTGCCGATGCCTTGAGCAGAAAAGATCGCCTAAGCCGCTTAGAGTGAGATCATTGGGAATGGTAATCAATTCACCCTACCATCGAAAATTTTGAAGCTCGGATCAAGCCCTTAAGGAAGAAAATAGGCCGAACGAGAAGATTTATGGCATGCCGGAGAATGAGAATGGATTTGTGAAGAGATCGGACGAACGCTATGTTTCAAAAATCGAGTTGGATTCCACTCTTTGAGGTATCCGAGAGCTCATCATGCATGAATCACATAAATCAAAGTATTCCATACATCCCGATCCCAACAAGATGTATCAAGATCTAAAGCTTTTGTACCGGTGGCCTAATATGAAGGTCGATATCGCTATATACGCCAAGAATGTTTGACATGCTTGAAAGTTAAAGTCGAACATCAAAAGCCATCCGGATTGCTAACTCAACCGAACTTCCTATGTGGAAATGGGAAAGAATCACAATGGACTTCATCACAAAGTTGCCAAAAACTTCTAATGGTTTTGACACCATTTGGGTTATTGTAGACCGCCTTACAAAGTCCGCTCATTTCTTGCCAATCAAGGAGAACGACGAGATGATTACACTCGCTAGACCGTACATCAAAGAGATTGTTTCGTCACGGTGTACCAATCTCAATCATATCGATCGTGATAGCCGATTCACCTCAAGATTTTGGCAAACGCTACAAAAAGCCATGGGTACCAACTTAGATATGAGTACTGCACCATCCTCAAACAGATGGACAAAGTGAAAGAACGATCCAACTCGGAAGACATGCTAAGAGCATGTGTGATTGATTTCGAAAAGGATGGGATAAGCACTTATCTCGGTGAATTCTCTTACAATAACGCTTATCACGCCAAGATTAAAGCCGCCTTTTGAAGCACTCTATGGAAGAAAATGCCGATCGCCAGTTCTTGGCGGAAGTTGGAGAAGTACAACTTACAGTTCCGAAATTGTCCAAGAGACAACCGAAAAGATAATGCAAATTCGGCAAAGATTGCAAACAAATGAGATAGACAAAGAGCTACGCAGATGTTCAAGAAAACCAATGGAATTCCAAGTCGGAGACCGTAATGCTCAAAGTATCACCGGAAAGGGATGGTCGATTTGGAAAACGAGAAAGCTCAAACCTCGATACGTCGGGCCATTCAAAATTCTTCAAAGAATTGGTCCATGGCATATAAACTTGATCTTCCCAAGAACTTAGCCGAGTACATGACACGCTCCATGTCTCAAATCTCAAGAAGTGTCTTCGGATGAAACTCTAGTCGTACCACTCAAGGACATCCACTCAATGACAAACTTAGCTTTGTCGAAGAACCCGTCGAGATCATGGATAGAGAAGTTAAGAAGCTTAAGCAAAGCCGCATTCCTATCGTTAAAGTTCGATGGAATCATAAGAAACGAGGTGCGAGTTCACTGGGAGCGAGGATGTAATGCGCTCCAAGTATCCCCACCGCTCATCTAGATCACCCATGACAAACCTCTCGCGAGTTTAACCATGGACGCGGTTCTCTTAAGGGTAGGTATCGTAGCTCCGGAAAATTTCAATGTACTTAACGCTTTAATCGAGAATTAATCACGATCTATTTCGTCATGAAATTTTCTAAGCACCACATTTGCATATCATTGGCATATGCATGATCAACGCAATTGAGCGCTCATAAAAGATACCGCTGTGATCTAAATAAATTTCCCACTATCCCGATAGTCCTAAAATACGTAATGAATACGTAAAATTTGTAAAATTACTAATTTAATTATAATAAAATATATAAAATTGTATTGGGCCTCGGAACTCATTAGACTTTATACCACCTCGTGACTCAACCCGACTCGTTAATGGGCCTCATAACCGGACCTAAAATTTCACCATTTCTCGTTGGGCCTTGGCCTAGCTCACGCACCACAAAGGAGCCCAACACCCATTTTTCATTTCTTTCCTTTTTGGGCCTCGCCTAGCAAGACCAAATCCAAGCCCATGCATGTAATATGTTTGTGTTCTTTCTGTTGAAACCAAACGAGCAAACAAGGAACCAAAAACACAAAACTAAAACATGTAAATCAATTAGGACAACTAAACACTAAACATCTCCAAATGGACATGTGTTCTTGCGTGTGTATATGATCAAAAGGAGACAAGATCACTTGAGCCACCCTAAAACAATTTAAAATTTACCACTAATCCTACTTTGACTAGTTTTGACTCTTTTATCCAAAGGTTCTTGTGTCCTCCATATCCAAACCTTCTAAAACCACATGAGACAAGACCAAGCTTGAATATTTCATGCATTTTGTTTACCCAAAAAGCGTGACCAACCATTGACAAGCAAGAGCAAACTAACTTTTCGCTTTTCTTTCTATGCGCCAAAAATGGGAACAACACAAACCATAAGCCAACTTGAAACAAAACACTTCCTTTTTAATCCTTGTTTTGTCGTGTGAGAATGAACAAGGAAGACAACACCTCATGCTTAGCCACCCTACAAGTATTAGTTTAATGACCTAAACTTACTTTGACTTGGCTTTGACCCCAAGAACCATTGGGTATTATGTTCCTAAAGACTTGACAATACCTTGACATGTAAACTCATATCCCACGCCAAGACAACCAACACAAAACAAGACCCAATACAAAGTATCACATGACTAATAAGCTTAGAGTTAGGAAACTATGATTAAAATATTAAGAAGACCATACTTATTTCCCTATATAAGCACACATCTAAGACACTAATTGACTTCACATTCTAACTCACTTAAACTAGTCTCATACTCTCACCTCCAAACACATTGTACAATCGGGAATCGGTTCAAGGAAAGGAAAACACAATGGAATTCTAGCTCGTGTGCTTGGGTTTAAAAGCGAAGGATTAAAAGCTAGGAGAAACTTGGGTAAACATTTAAGACGTATAGCATTATAAGGAGAACACGGGACCTCGAGTTCAAATCATCTTCTCGACATCTCATCCCCACTCAATAGAGTGTAGTAAGTTCAACTAAGCTCATTTCATTTTTAACTCTTTTCGTTTAGTTCACACGAAGTTAAAATATGTTATATCACATGTTAAACGAGTTAAACGCACCATTTCACTATACTATGCATAGTCATTCACTAGTTACACGTTAGAACTTGTGTCTCATGTCGAAAACAAGTTACAAAAATCTCTTGAAAACCTTAGGACTACTCAGACACCTTTATTTCATACGCGAAAACTAAACGGGCCTAAAGCCCAAATACCGAGCCCAATAAGCCCACGATATGTACAAGTCGAGTCCAACCCGGCCCAATAGATTAAAAATAAGTTAATAAGCGCTAATGTTAAGTTAGAAAGGAGTTAGAATCGATTTACAAAGTTCTCATTTATAAAACTTGTTTTCGGACTATCTTTGCAAAAATAAGAAACGAAGGGTTCAAAAGGTAACATATTTAAAAGCTAAAGGGTCATTTATAAGTGAAACAAATACTTTGTAAAAGTCTAGGACCGGAAAAGTCATTTCGATAGGTCAAGGAAATATGTACGATGCATGTGTATGCATGGAAACCACAAGGACCGATCATGTAAATCTCTTAAACTAGTTTAAATATAAGTTTGGGTTAAATATGACAAGTGTGAAAAGTAAAGGTTTAAAGCGTGCAAACATAACTTGAGGGCTGATTTTGTAAATTCGGTTTACCAAGGGTTAAGGTTGTCATTTCGAAAGTTTTGGATATAAAATATAATTCGGTGGAAAGTGTCATTTTCTAAAAGTCCAAGGACTAAACTCGTACTTTTGTAACTCGAGGGTAAAAAGTGTAAATTGAGAAAAGTTTAGAAAACTTATAAACCCTCCTAATTACGTAAAACAAGTATTTTGATCTTATGAGTATTTTATTTCGGATAACGTTAAAAGCATTACGTAAATGTATATATATATTATAAGATTATAATTATATATATATCAAATCCGATAAAACACACGGGAATTTATTCAAATACGTTAAAATGCTCAACAAATCTATTAAGATCACAACGGGGAACATTTCACTTATGCGTAAGTGACGATCACTAGTTAAGACAATGTAGCATGTAAATTAACTTAAACGTTAATCACGATCGCACACTATTGGATTGGACAATCCAATGATCTATTGAATAAGAATATTCAATGCTCTATTATTTTGGTCGCGAACCAAAATGCTCATTCTTCGAGACTCGCCATCTCATCATTTTAGGTTTCGAGTTGGAACCTCCGCTACATTGTGCTTGATCTTTTGTGCGTGTGCATTATCATCAAGGTGAGTTCATAGCCTCGCTTTTACTTTATTTTATAAACCCCGCGAGGGAGATACATGCTCTAAACTAGAACACAAGGTTTTCATAAATGCTTGATCCTCTTGATTATTGGTACCGCCTAAGTTGTTAGCCACAAGTCCCCGATCATGAACCATTAGTCACCGCGAGTGAACGAGATATCGTGAATAGTACTATGGGATTAACGAACCCGCTTCGGTTATAGAGAAATAACCGGGCGCACCATATCGAATTTCTTTAGGTAATTGGCTATTACCTCCTTTGGGGCATATTTTCGTACACCGTAATTCGTTGTATGCAATTGAGTCTTGGTTTCATGAGCTTAGTGCATAATAATCAGGATATTTTTCTTATGATATTGTTAGTTTACAATGATCATGATCTTATACTTGTGTTCAACTTATTTTAAACCTATGGACTTCACTCAACATTTTGTTGACCTTTTAAGCATGTTATCTCGTGTAATCGGTGAAGATTATAACCAAGGTGCGGAACGGGCATGGCAAGGCTTATCGGTGGTGTAAAACATAAAAGTTATCATTTCTTTCAAACTCATGATCTTTCTTTTGGGAAAACACTTGATCTATTTACAATATTTTGTAACAAACTATGAGTTTTCGATGAATGATAACTATTTTAATAAAACGCTCTTTCGAGTCGCTTTCTATAATTATTGACTATGATCTCCATTCAAGTAACACCCGAGTTAGTCTTCCGCGGTCATTAAGATTTTCGGGGGTGTTATATATAAAACGTAGAAAACGGACTTGTAACGATTAAATTATACTCGTTTACACGAAGTTGTCGTAACTTATTTTATATAAGAAAAACTATATTATTTCTAATAAACAAGTATTACGGCAAAACTAGAGACCATGTTGAAGGACATTTTTAACATTGATGTAGAACTTTTTATAAAGTGATGTCTTCCAATAAAAGTAAGATCGCCAAGCATATTTTCCAAAATGTCTGACCGTTTGTTTAGCGGAGTTGTAACGAATGAAATATAGTCACTTAAACTTTGCCGAAAACCACCCTTAAACTATATTTTGGCTACAAGTACCATACTTTACCTATATTTTTCTTTATGATCGAGACCTCTAGGATGGAAACTTAAACACTAAAACTTTGAGATAATGATACAAGCTTCCCAAACCGTTGAGTTTGTTTCCTAACACCGATGTGCACCATTTTACGACTAGCTTTTCGAGGCCGTTTAGTCACTTTCATGAATTCTTCAAATGACATTATTTTACGAAAAGTTATAATTTATAATGAATCATGAAATGATTATCTTATGATATCATTTCAACATAAATGCTTGAAAAGTAATTATTAAATTGTCAAGACGTTATAAGAATTATTTTCATTTAAAAGTATTATTTTCAAAAATACATAAGTGGTATAAATATCATCCGAATTGCATGCATAACATTACATCATGACTTATTACATATCATATCATTCATAATAGGTCGGGCCGAGATTCACGCTACATTTCGTGTACTCACTTTTGCCATCGCATCATTGTCCAAGTGAGTCATAGCCCCACTTTTCTTGTTTTAATACTTTTATTAAACTCTTTGGGGAGATACATGCTCAATAACTTTTATGGCAAACATGATCATTTGAAAACTATATGTTTATCTCGAATCGAATGTTAGTCATATCAATATGATCGCTTATACTTAGAATTTCTATATCATGAATCATTGAGCTAACTGACTTGGTATGATCACGATCTAACGGACTTGGATAATGTTGAACTAACGGACTTGGTATAGTCATGAACTAACGGACTTGGTATAGTCATGTACTAACGGACTTGGTACAATCATGGTCTAATGGTCTTGGTATAACATTGAACTAATGGTCTTGGTACAATCTCAACTAATGGTCATGGAACAATTTGAAACCGCATTTAATTACGTGTTATATTAAGTAACTATGGATACATTAATTTATGCACTATTTTCTCGAATTCATTTGACATCATGTGCTTGAACATAAACTATACACATTTTGGCAAAGGTTGTGAAAACACAGTTGCAAGTTTTGTATGGGAGGAACTTGGACCGAGTGGATTTACAATGCCTTTCTTTGCATAAACGATTTTGAAAGGCTTTACATTTCATCGCAAACTCTATGAACTCACTCAACCTTTGTGTTGACACTTTTAGCATGTTTTATCTCGGTATCTAAGGCATACACTTCATGGCATGCATGTGAATTATCATAGAGTCGCGATGACGACGCTGTCTCATATGGGATTTATACACTTTAAAACATCGTTTGAATTGTAACAAATTTATTTCCGCACAAGTTGATTTTCATCTCGGGACCTATACTTTGTAAACTCGATTATTTTATTAAATCAAACGATGTATTTTCCAAACGACACTTTAGGTCGCTCAATATAACTCATGATTGTGATGCTATGACACCAACCCCTGTGAATTCCATTCCACGCAAAACAGTAATTTTGGGTGTGACAGATTGGCATCGAGCTTCAGATTATAGAGAACTAGGTTGCATCATTGACCCTAGACTATAACTACATCATCATAGCATCTCATCATTTCATCATAAGTGCATATTCACTTTACATGTGGTTTATACATACACTTTCGAGTTATTTACTTTCATTTCACATCGATTGTCACATGGATGCCTTTAAATACCTATCCCATTATCATTTCCTCATACTTTAATGTGGAGAATGCTTTGTTATTCCCTATCGCAATTTTAATATCAGCTGATTCATCACCGATAACGTCGAATGCCGAGATAAAACCTTTAAGTACGGCAAAGTCACTCCCACTCCTTTGTTTCACCACTAACATGTCGAGTTACACGCTATTCACACATTAAGTCACTAAACCATCATACATTTGAAGCACTTACAACATTTCATAACCCACCTTTTGGGAACTCGTCGATCATTTTGAAAAATAACCCCAAATTTATTATCTCATATCACATCTCTTTAGAGCGCTTATTTTTAACATAGGACTTTGCTACATCTCACCTTTCCTCTTATTTTGAAGAAGTAATGGCGTCAAGAAAGCCACACCGAATTGACTCAGCGCTATGTGTATGTGAACGATAGCATAGCCAATGCATTAAGGATCGAAAGAGCATCGGTGGCGGTGCTGTCTGCCGAGGCTGCGACCGCTGGCCGCTAGACTCGCCATCGCCACCGAGGTCGCAGCTAATCTTGAAGCCGCCAGCTTGCCAATGCCGCCGGCTCGCGCAATCATTGAAGCTACTAGAATTGCGAGGAAGTCAAGCCGCTTAGGCTTATCTGCCGCAGTGTATTGCGGAGGGTCGGGGTTAGAAGTTGTTCGTATAAAGATTTTAAAAGTGGAGATCCCACTAAGTTCAAGGCACCAAGGGGCCACCGCCATGGTTCGATGGTTCGAGAAAATGGAGTCTCATGTTTCGCTATGTAATTGCCCTGGAGGATAGCAAGGTGAAGTTTGCTACGAGTACACTACTTGATGGGGCAATGTCTTGGTGGAACTCAGATGCTCGACCAATGGGGATGGAAAATGCTTTCAAGCTCACTGGGAGCAATTCAAAGGTTTGTTAACGAAGAAGTATTGTCACAGACGTCGGAGTGAAAAACTTAGAGACCGAATTCTATGAACCGTAACTATTGGGTATGACATTGATACTTATATTCGAAGGTTTCAAGAATTGGCGTGTTATGTCCGTCTATGGTTTCGACAACGAGAAACTACTAGAGGCTTTCATTGGAGGACTTCCGAGATTATTCAAGGTGATGTGATTTCCTCCGATCCGCAAACAATTGAAGAATGCTCGAGTATCCCAAAACTCATGGCACAAGTAGTAAGAGAGAAACATTACCCACATCAACCAGAATAACAATACCAACAACCGCACTAACTACAACAATAACCGAAACAACAACAACAACAACAATAATGATAACCAAATCAACAACAATAAAGAAAATGGGAAAATGACCGTGGAGGTTATAATAACAACAACCAAAACCGTAACACTAACCATCATCAACAAAGAATAGAGGACAAGGAGCATAATGGTTTATGTTGTTTGCACCAATAGAAGGCGAGGTTATCTTGGAACACACCCATTATGTAATCGATGTAAGTTTCATCACTCGGATCCTTGCCACGCTAAGTGCCACAAGTGCCAAAATTGGGACACCTAGACAGGGGATTGTAGGGTAAAGCCGTAGTCACATGCTTCGGATGCGGGAGCAAGGACACTATCGGAATCAATGTCCTCAAAACCAAGGTCAACAAGTTGAAGGTGCTCTTGGGAAAGCATACATGTTAGAAGGAGGAAGCTCAACAGATTTCAACAACGGAAGACCAAGAAGTTCGAAACTAATGGTCTTATTTTTCCTTATGTACTATGTCGTACTAAGTTTATGTCTTTCATTGTATTCGGATCTTATGACTTAGGATGTACTACTTTTGATAAATCACTCGTTGTAAAATATTCTCATTAAGCGTACTTTCTTTTCCTTCCGATTTGTTATCACTTGTGAGAATTTTACTTCCTTCTACTTTAATTACCACTTTAAACAACACGGTTTAAATCTTTGTAAACATTGAGAGTTATAACAACTAAACCGAACGTCACATCATCGCTCCTTAATTATACATAGCCTAGCTAACTATGTCTAATTCGGAGGATCATGTTATGTTGGGGCGATTATTTATAAATCTTAGTGCAAGCGGATTTTCACATATTCCAAGTCAAAGTGTTACTCATGGAGATTCATCCAATATTTTCTTTACTATGATGTTTCATACACCCTTAATCATCGATAACCGTAATGACACTTCTCCATGTCTTCTCCTCGATATTCATCATAACCTCAAAAATTCGATAGACCATACGAATCGAATTCGTGGATGAATTCCTTTTGATGGGCGAATGTGACAACTCACAATTTCAGGTCATTTCTCAAGTTTCACTACTTCATCATTTATCGTAAACTACGTTTACGAGTATCAAATTCGCGTAACCTTAATGGTTTAGCTGCGAATTCATGAACAATCGTCGAGGACATTTCATATAGACTAGATTTAGTCTACATATCATCAATAACATCATTTCATACCAATATTATGCATGGGTTTGCATTTTTCATTAAACGTTTATTTTTCTATTAAATAAACGCTATCGCGTAATTAATTATTTTGAACAATTGATCCGATACTTCCAAAAATTATCCTGATATATTTTTATACTCATATTAAGTTTATAAAAATAATATTATGAGTTTACCCAGTGTTTTAAATTTATTTTGTATATAAATTGTTATGTATAAATATTTACGACGGTTTTCGCAAATGCAACTCGATAATTATTATTTCACTCAATTCATGTAGGAAATGTATTTTATAATTTTACGATTTCGATATATTCTATTTTGTCTGTTAAAATTTATTTCTAGCTAACACTACCCTAAATACCTATTTTAACTCACAACTTACAAACTATACATACACTTTAATACATTTAGTAATAAAATACATCATCCCTTCTTTTGTTTACCCATTGCCGACATTCATGATGACTCAACAAGGATTTCATGTAAAAATCTTGTAACTAGCATATACATAGACATACTAGGCTTACACATGTGTTGTTTTAATTACATACTCTATTATACTATATATTATTTTCCTAAAAAAAAAACATACTACACTCATTTGCAAGGTGAAAAAAAAAAAGTCTCTCCAACTTCATCTCCAAAAAAAAAATTCAGCCAAGGAAGAAACATAGGAGAAATCCAAGAATTTTGCAAGATCAAGCTAAAATATTAACTCTAGCATACTCTTAATTAAGGTTTTGAAATAAAAACCTAAGGTATTAGGAAAAACCTTGTTCTTTAAACCTCATCAAGTTACTAGTAAGCATTTCATACATATCATTATCTTTCATATTCATTTTATGTTCATTTTCATCATATTCAAGAAAACATGCAATTTATATAGATGTTTATACCACTTTTTAAGGTTTTAAGTGTTATATATATATATATATATATATATATATATATATATATATATATATATATATATATATATTTCATCCTATAATTAATCCTTGAAACACATCACTTTTGATGATGCCTAGGAACCCATGACACCCTAAGAAGGTGTATGGTAGGATTAGAATAGCTTCGGAGTTATTTTGAATGGGTTAAAATAGGTTTGGCGAGAAAAACTCATTTCGACAAGTTTGCAAAAGGGTCTGTCCTTATTTTCAAAATCTGGAAAATCCGACAGTAGGTTAAAAATTTTGGCCTAGAGATTTAGAAAATATACTTTAAAACGAAATCGTGGCCGCTTGAACGGATTAAAACAGAGCTATAACGAAGAAGTTATGAATTTTTCAAGTTGGCGTACGAAAACTATAATTTTCTCGAAATTTCAGCATGTATTGCTTATTTTGTACGAGTCAAAATGAAGCTTGGGCGTTGTAAATTATGTCGACTTGTCAAAAATATGTTAGTATACTTTGATACAAAGCTAAGGACATATAAAACGAGAAAACGGACTTGTAACGATTAAATTATACTCGTTTACGAAGTTGTCGAACTTATTTTATATAAGAAAAACTATATTATTTCTAATAGATAAGTATTACGGCAAAACTAGAGACCATGTTGAAGGACATTTTAACATTGATGTAGAACTTTTATAAAGTGATGTCTTCCAATAAAAGTAAGATCGCCAAGCATATTTTCCAAAATGTCCAATCCGCTTGTTTAGCGGAGTTGTAACGAATGAAATATAGTCACTTAAACTTTGCGAAAACCACCCTTAAACTATATTTTGGCTACAAGTACCTTACTTTACCTATATTTTTCTTTATGATCGAGACCTCTAGGATGGAAACTTAAACACTAAAACTTTGAGATAATGATACAAGCTTCCCAAAACCGTTGAGTTTGTTTCCTAACACTCGATGTGCACCATTTTACGACTAGCTTTTCGAGGCCGTTTAGTCACTTTCATGAATTCTTCAAATGACATTATTTTACGACGAAAAGTTATAATTTCATAATGAATCATGAAATGATTATCTTATGATATCATTTCAACATAAATGCTTGAAAAGTAATTATTAAATTGTCAAGACGTTATAAGAATTATTTTCGACGAAAAGTATTATTTTCAAAAATACATAAGTGGTATAAATATCATCCGAATTGCATGCATAACATTACATCATGACTTATTACATATCATATCATTCATAATAGGTCAGTTTCGAGATTCACGCTACATTTCGGTGTACTCACTTTTGCCATCGCATCATTGTCCAAGTGAGTCATAGCCCCACTTTTCTTGTTTTAATACTTTTATTAAACTCTTTGGGGGAGATACATGCTCAATAACTTTTATGGCAAACATGATTATTTGAAAACTATATGTTTATCTCGAATCGAATGTTAGTCATAATAAGTAACATATCGCCATACTTAGAATTTCTATATCATGAATCATTGAGCTAATCGACTTGGTATGATCACGATCTAACGGACTTGGATAATGTTGAACTAACGGACTTGGTATAGTCATGAACTAACGGACTTGGTATAGTCATGTACTAACGGACTTGGTACAATCATGGTCTAATGGTCTTGGTATAACATTGAACTAATGGTCTTGGTACAATCTCAAACTAATGGTCATGGAATAATTTGAAACCGCATTTAATTACGTGTTATATTAAGTAACTATGGATACATTAATTTATGCACTATTTTGTGAATTCATTTGACATCATGTGCTTGAACATAAACTATACACATTTTGGCGGTGGGTTGTGAAAACACAGTTGCAAGTTTTGTATGGGCGAACTTGAACCGAGTGGATTTACAATGCCTTTGCTGCATAAACGATTTTGAAAGGCTTTACATTTCATCGCAAACTCTATGAACTCACTCAACCTTTGTGTTGACACTTTTAGCATGTTTTATCTCAGGTATCTAAGGCATACACTTCATGGCATGCATGTGGACTTATCATAGAGTCGCGATGACGACGCGTCTCACATGGGATTTATACACTTTAAAACATCGTTAATTGTAACAAATTTATTTCCGCACAAGTTGATTTTCATTTGGGACCTATACTTTGTAAACTCTTATTATTTTATTAAATCAAACGATGTATTTTCCAAACGACACTTTAGGTCGTTCAATATAACTGTGATTGTGATGCTATGACAACAACCCCGAAATTCCATTCATTTGCAAAACAGGTAATTTTGGGGTGTGACATTATTAGTCACGAAATAAAACATAACGATAGTTAAATATTTAACGAGTTTTGGTTAACGGTCGTTAAATATAAACTAAAGGGACTAGAATTGAAATTAGTAGTCGGGAAAGATCTAGAAGCCCTCCCATGGGTTAGGCCGATTGGTTATGGGTTCCCAAACCCATTACCACTCAAACTTGGTCATCAAGTTAAGTTACCTATAAATACAAATCAATGTATTCATTCACAACTTAATCTTGGATCACCAATAACCTAATTTATCTTCTCTCTCTCTCTCTTTTGCTTGGCCGATCGGTGACAACCCCTCCTCGAGGATCGATTTTTCCAAGCTCAAGAAACAAGTGTTTGGTTTTATTTGTGATTCAAGAACTTAGCTTTTCATCAAATCGCTATTTATGCGTGTGTACAAGAACGAAGAACAAACGCATTTGTGTTTGTGAATTCCTTGGTGGTCGACTTCTTTGTGGTCGAATTGTATAAACCCTAAAGTTAGGGTGTTGGGTTTTGTTCTTGTTCCATCATCGTTTGGTTTACTTGAATTGCTAAAAGGTACGCGTTTCTTATTCGGATTAATTATTTACATGTATTATTCCTATTTACTTCCGCTGCATGCTTTGATGATGTTTACTTGCTTTTATAATTTGTTATGATTAGTGTATTCCAACGGTGGCATCACGAGTAGTTAATATGATGTAATTAATTATCAAACACATAAAAAATTGAATCTTTATGATTATATGCATGCTTTTATGGTTTCTAGGGTTTTGAATTCGAAACCCTAATTTTTATTTAATAGGGTCGATTACCCTTTAATTATTTAATTAGGTTTTAATTTTGTAAAACTTGTAGAAACCCTAGATTGCATGCTAATTTTATGTGGTTAATTAATGAATAATTGTTATGTGCCATGTAATATGCGTATCTTGAGTGATAATTGTCATGCGGGATCCATGGTGGAACATGCATGTTTTGCCATGGAGTATTGTTTATGATAAATTGTTTAGTGATACACACATGTTTTATTTATTTGATAATTATTGAATTGGGGAAGACCTCAATTATAACTAATAAATATTCGTTATGTGCTAATTGGTATATTATTGACTTTGGCTTACGCAATCGACTTGTCGATGTATGTGGCTCTTCTACCTTGTAGTTGAAAGCCCTAGTTAATATATGCATTAATTTACGCCTAGAATTGTTTATTAGCGTTTATCGAGATAATTATGTATGTGGCTAATTGTTTTTACATATGTTAAAATTGTTTAGTTATATGTTTATATTATTTGAGTGTGTTTAATTTTTATTAAAATGTTTTTTGTTTATATATTGTTTGACATGTTAATGAGCAAAAGGGTTTTTATGAAGAGGAAATTAAATGGACTAAATAATGGTAAACCGATTTGTTATCTAAGAATTATTCTTGAACTTTTAATCGATTGATGCTTGTTGTACTAAATGGTTAGAACGGCTCATCCACTAGAACAAACTATAAAGGGGTTAATTAAAGTGCGCACAATCACAATGAAAGGATGTCTAAGGTTATGCTTTTGCGCTTACCTGGTCCTCTGCCCTCTGTAAGTTCGATTGGAGTTACCAAGTATAACCATTCAATGTACGAAGCATCTTAGTGCAAAGTTGTAAGTTTCTCAACGCATCGATTAAAACTTTGTAGAACTTAATCTTAGCAATTAAAATATTATGTAAGTTTTTCAAAAATATTATGATATAAAGTTGTATGCATGCTTCTTTATACATAAGTTTTGATTACACGTCAAAAATTGTACCCTTTAAATTTAAGTTTATGCCATCTAATGATATGAAATACTTGAAGTTGTAATTTAGTTATGTGGGCCTTGATCTAGATTACAATGACAAGGTGAATTATTTTGTTGTGTGAGACCTCGACTTAATTATTTGCGGTTTCTAAATTAGACAACTTAATCAAGTTAGTTAGTGAGACCTATGAATTAAGGCATAAGATGGGATAAAACATGCTTCGCTTTGCATTAATTGTTTTGGCAAAATTGTAAATCCCATAACTTTTGGAATTGAAAACTTGTTTGTCAATTATTGTTTTCAACGACATACCTATTCTATACTTTCACCACTAGCGCATCAACCGATGTGGTGAAACTATGATAATGAGGATCCAAAATTCAAGGAAAATACTATGGTTAATATGAATATTGACCAAAGGGTATTTTATTTTCTTGAATGATTACTTATCGAAAGTACTAACTTTTGAACTTTTATTTTCTAGAAATGGGTCAAGTGAATCTCTTGCACTAGCCT
This sequence comes from Chrysanthemum lavandulifolium, assembly GCA_022545495.1. NCBI lineage: Eukaryota > Viridiplantae > Streptophyta > Magnoliopsida > Asterales > Asteraceae > Chrysanthemum > Chrysanthemum lavandulifolium. Next base: position 319,899,295 of record CM040238.1, read on the forward strand.
CGTCGTACAAATCTATGTTTGATCGAGAAATTGACCGTAGCGTGAATTTCAATGATTGGTATCGCAACTCGAAATTGTCTTGAGGTTGCCAAAAGACCAGATTATTGACTACGCCTTGTCCTCCGAACTCGCACCGTGGTGCTACTTCTTCAAGTACGTCTTTGCATGGCAATCTGAGTATGACATGTATAATGAGGTCGCTTTGCATTACGCTCGGGAGTATGAATTCAAACTTGCAAAAACAATTTGAAAATTACTTCCCAATCTCATGCTCAAGAATTGCAAGGTTGTTTGAAAAGCTGTGTTGTGAGAGTCGTATGATTTGATAGATGCTCTACACAGTTGCAAGCAAGGAGAAGGAAACTTGTGGCGCCAACGCACGGAAATGATGAGTTACATGGACCGACTAGGGCGACTTAACTATGTCTACCCTAATGACATACAAATTGGCTCGATCAATGGATCCCTTAACAAGGAATTTGATGGTTTCGTATGCAATTACAATATGCATTGCACGGGAAGACAATCGATGAGGTACATGCAATGCTCATTGATTAAGAAAAAGGTTTGCCCAAGAAGGCCCCTACACCGCGGTTCGACCATCCGTAAGGGTAGGATTTCTAAGCCTAATAAGCCGCTTAGCGAACAAGAAAGGGAAGGGTAAGGTAAAGTCGATAAGGAAAACAAGTTATGACTTATCAACAAGAACCCAAAAGTACCCTCCCAAAAAGCGTGAGAATCCGAAGAAGGATATGGCTTGTCATCATCGCACCGAGGTAGGACATCGGAAGAGGAACCGCCCACTCTACCTTGATGAGTTGCGCAATAAGAGGTATAAAATATCGCACCGGCCGCATTTCTTGTACTCTTTTGATGATAGAATTATTTGCTTTTCCTCATAAAATAAATTCTCGGTATATGATCTTTGGATGTGGTATTCACATTTGTAATACACCGCAGGGACTTAGAGGAGCAAGGAAGCTTTCCTATGGACGAAATACACCTGCGTGGGTAATGGAGCACATGCAATCGTTGAAGCTATAGGCACGTTTGATTTAGTTTTACCTTCGGGTTTAGTATCTTGTCATTAAACGATTGTCATTACGCACCTTCTATTGTTAGGGTGTCGCTTCATTTCCTTGTTAAAAGATATTGGTTTTATTCATACATTTACGATTATGGAAGTTCGGTTTCTTTAAATGGTGTTTTTACTTTAATGTTATTCCATAGAATGGTGTGTTTGAAATTGATTTGCATGATAATATGATTGATAAAAATAATTACATCTTTAGCATCAATAATAAAAAGAATCAAAAGTAATTTGGATTCTTCATTTCTTTGGCATTGTAGACTTGCTCACATAGGCAAGAAACGCATGCAACAAATGCAACACGATGGGCTTTGCAAGACATCAATGATGAATCATTTGATAAATGCGAATATTGCATATCCGGAAAGATGACCAAGAAACCTTTTACAAATAGTTTAGAAAGGGCTTATGATCTTCTTGGTGTAATACATACCGACGTATGTGGACCACTAAGACATGTGTCAAGAAAGGGTGCTAGCTACTTTAACCTTTATCGATGATTTCGGTCATTATGGTAATGGTTATTTACTTAAACATAAACATAAAGTCTTTGAAACATTTAAGGTTTTAAGAGTGAAGTAGAACTGCAACTAGGAAAGAAGATTAAAGCTCTTGATCCGATATAGGTGGTGAATATTTAAGCCAAGAGTTTAAAGATTATCTAGTGAGTGTGGTATCGTCCGAGAACTCACATCTCCATATACTCCACAACAAATGGTGTATCGAGAGAAGAAATCGTACATCGCTAGACATGGTACGATCAATGTTTAATCTTACAACTCTTCCCTTATCATTTTGGGATTATGCTTTAGAAACTGCTCGTTCGATATTGAATATGGTTCCAACTAAGAAGGTTGATAAGACTCTTATGAAGTGTGGTATGGGAAAGTTCCCAACTTGTCTTACTTAAAGGTGCAGGGGTTGTGAGGCGTTTGTTAAACGTGACTGCTGATAAGTCGCAACAAAGATCATTAAGTGTATTTTAGAGGATACCCAAAGGAAACTATGGGTTACTACTTTTACTTTCTACCGAAAACAAAGTAATTGTTGCTAGGTATGGAGACTTTCTTGAAAAGGATCTCATATCTCATGAATTCGATGGGGAGTTTATGATCCGAAGATGATCAAGAAGATACAACATCTTCGAAAACACTAGCCAACCTCAAGTAGAACCCGAAAGTCTCAGGCGTTCCACGAAGTTGAAGTGGTTCCCATTCGTAGATCTGCAAGGACTACGCGGCACCGAGCGACTATGTCTCAACGTAGAAGCTGAGGAAAATTTGTTAGGGGATCTTGGTGAACCTGCTAACTATAAAGCTGCCATGATAAGTCCTGAAAAGGAAAAATGGCAAGTTGCAATGAATGGGAAAATGCAATCCATGAAAGATAATGAAGTTTGGATAGAGGTTGACTTACCTCCAAATGCTAAGGTAGTTGGATGTAAGTGGCTCTATAAGATAAAGACTGACATGGATGGCAATGCACACACCTATAAAGCTCGTCTTGTAGCTCAAGGTATACTCAAACCTTTGGGATAGACTACGAGGAGACATTTTCTCCGTGAGCGCACATTAGAGCTATTAGGATTCTTATAGCCATAGCTGCGTACTATGACTATGAGATATGGCAAATGGATGTCAAAACCGCTTAAACGGTCGCCTAGATGAGGACATCTATATGGCGCACTGAAGGGTTTGTGAATCCAAAGTTTCGAAGCGTATGCAAACTTCAAAGATCCATTTATGGATTGAAGCAAGCATCAAGGTAATGGAACACGAAGTTTGATGAAGAAATCAAGAAATTTGGTTTCACTCAAAATCTTGATGAGCCATGTGTGTATCACAAAGCTAGTGGGAGTAATGTTATTTTCCTTATCTTATATGTCGATGACATATTGATCATGGGAAAAGACATTCCAAGTTTGCAAGATGTAAAGTATTATCTTGGAAAGTGATTTTCTATGAAGGATTTAGGGGATGCAACATTTATTCTGGGAATCAAGATCTACAGAGATAGATCAAGGCGGTTAATTGGACTAAGCCAAAGTGCTTACATTGATAAAATATTGAAGACATTCAATATGCAAGATTCAAGAAGGGATATTCCGATGCAAGTTGAACATGGCTTAAGTAATAAACTATGCGGCCAACACCGAAGAGGTGGGACACATGAAGAAAGTTCCTTATGCTTCAATCGTAGGATCTATCATGTATGATGTGAGATGTACAAGGCCTAATGTGGCGTTTCAAAGAATATCACCGATCGGTATCAACAGAACCAGTGTGAAACATCGGCAGTCATTAAGAACATTCTTAAGTATCTAAGGGCTACTAAAGAAATGTTTCTAGTGTATGGAGGAATCCAGATGCGTAACTTGATGTTACAGTGTTTTGCGATCGTCATTCCAAACCGATAAAGATGATACGAAGTCTCGTGACGGGTTATGTCTTTGTCATTAATGGAGGAGCAATGACCGAAGAGCAAGAAGCAAACAACGGTTGCGATGTCTATTCTGAAAGTGAGTACATAGCTGCTTGTGTCGTGATGGAAGTCGTTGATTAGGAAATTCATTTCGGGACTCGGAGTAATGCCCTCAATCGAATTACCTTTAAATGTGTATTGTGACAACTCTCAAGCAATAACATTTGCCAATGAGCCCGAGTCATGAAGGCGCCGACATTTTCCTCATCGATATCACTATGTTCGAGAACAAGTGAAATAGGTGAAATCAATCTACTCAAAGTTCATACAGATGAAAATCTAGCAGATCTCTTTATGAAGCATTTGCCAAAAGAAAAACTTATCGACCATGTTGATGGGATAGGACTTGCTTAGCTAGTAGTTTCATGCGATCCGTGATTGGTATTTGGATAAAGGATGTTATGAACAAATATTACTTTAATGAAATAAAATAGTTGTTTATGTTTATTTTCATTTACTTAATATTATATCCTATATTTGCATGTTTAATCCATGAATAACTTATGTAATTCTAAATAGTCCGTTGTCAATCAATGATGTGGGAATGTCATTGAATTAAGACAAATCTGAGTTTTGGTAGAATATACTTTTTAAGTATATTGATGCGTGGGACATACTAGATTCACATGATATTCAATGAATTGAATATAGGACTTATCCCAACTTTACATGATGATACTTTATGGATCTTTGTCATTAAGTATATCATGAAGTGTTTATCCTCAGACTTGAGATACCAGATAACTGATATGAATGTAGTGCATTTGTGTAAGATAGTTTAACGCTTATCCGCAACTGGTAGTTATAAGGGCTATTTTCAGAAGTGTTACAAAGTTCATGAGTTATGTTTGTAGTCAAGAGAATTTGTTCCTTTGAATTTGTTTCAAAGCATAATACTATATTTGGGGCCCTCGTAGGGTTGACAAGATGTTTGTATGGCCATACCCAAGATCTATCCGAATACGTTCGAGATGATTTGGTAATCTTGTTCAATCGAATACAACGAGAAATGAATATTAACTTATGAAATAACTTGATCCATATTCATAGTTAATGTAGTATTAGTAACAAAAGGATAAGTAAAATGATGAATCATTAAATGGTTTTCCAGAAACCATACTCGATTTGATTTGGGGCATTGGCGTGTTAGGCTAGACTAAACCAATGTCATTACTATATTTAGTAATATCCAGTGGGGCTGAAAGGTTTTATGTATATTTAAATATTAGTATGTCCGGATTCGAACTCGAGACTTGGATTGCACACATTACGTATGAGTTGATGTTAATAATTAATATTTAAAATGTTATTATTAATTATTAGTCACGAAATAAAACATAACGATAGTTAAATATTTAACGAGTTTTGGTTAACGGTCGTTAAATATAAACTAAAGGGACTAGAATTGAAATTAGTAGTCGGGAAAGATCTAGAAGCCCTCCCATGGGTTAGGCCGATTGGTTATGGGTTCCCAAACCCATTCCCACTCAAACTTGGTCATCAAGTTAAGTTACCTATAAATACAAATCAATGTATTCATTCACAACTTAATCTTGGATCACCAATAACCTAATTTATCTTCTCATCTCCTCTCTCTTTTGCTTGGCCGATCGGTACAACCCCCTCCTCAAGGGATCGATTTTTCCAAGCTCAAGAAACAAGTGTTTGGTTTTATTTGTGATTCAAGAACCTAGCTTTTCACATCAAATCGCTATTAGTACGTGTGTACAAGAACGAAGAACAAACGCATTTGTGTTAGTGAATTCCTTGGTGGTCGACTTCTTTGTGGTCGAATTGTATAAACCCTAAAGTTAGGGTTTTGGATTTTGTTCTTGTTCCATCATCGTTTGGTTTACTTGAATTGCTAAAAGGTATGCGTTTCTTATTCGGATTAATTATTTACATGTATTATTCCTATTTACTTTCGATGCATGCTTTAATGATGTTTACTTGCTTTTATAATTTGTTATGATTAGTATATTCCAACACCGCTTGTATCACATCATTTTAACACTTTTATAACAAAAGCGGGATGGGATCTTTTCAAATTGAGCAACTGGATTTAATATATTTGTCATGTCACCAAAAAATTTCTTTGCACTACCTCAATTTAACCATGTCCAATACCTTTTGCTCAATGATGAAAACGAATAGTGATAACAGCCTAGCTAGCACAGGCCATAATGACATCCATCTGATTTTCAGGAAACAAAAAACGTGTTGTTAAGTGTGCGTATGCTAGAAATTAAGTTAAGGGAAGTGATTTGCACGCTTTTAATTTTTGTTGGAACACTTCAATGTACAAGTAGTTAAAATGGATTATACTTAAAATACAATTGTTTGATGCACGTATTAGAGTGTGCTAATAAAAAATGAGAGTGTGCAAATCATTTTCCTTAAATGAATGTGGTACTATTTATAAAAGAGATGAAGAAAACTAAACTAGACCAAACTATTAGGAAAAAACTAACTTAATGACGTTTTGTAGTTGAAGTTAAATACGCCAGCAAAAAACATTAAATCTTGTCATACACTTCTTTTACATTAGCCAATCAAGCAATTATATATTGTTAAACAAAGTTAGGAATAAGCGAAAAGAAAGCACAGGTTGTAATTCGTACAACGATAGCATGGTATTAGTTCCAGGGTTTAACTTGTTTCAGGGGCATAAGTTAAGACATCATAAGACACACGGGCCACGAAAAGACGTGGGGATTCACATAAAAGCAGCGGTGTACTTTTATGTGTCCCCGCACTTTTGATGTATCTTATGGTGTTAACTTCTCTTTGCAGGCGTTAGAAAACCCTAGTTCCAATAAAGTATTATTAGGATATTAGTTTACTCATAAAATAACCACAATATGTGTTTTAAGACTGAACAATATGATCATGCGTGAACCAACACCATCAAGAATGACCACGCGAGAACCCCATAGTGAGGAGGTATCATCGCACGCGATGATTGCATTTTTGTCTTTTTTTGATGGCCTGCACTACCAAACAGAATCCAGGAAAGTGAGGTGTTTTTATATTTATATTTTTTAGTTTGTGAGCGTGAGTGTGAGTAAGGTATGTTTGTATAAAGTGAAATATTTTTATATTTTTTGTTTGGTGGTGGGTTTTGTGGTTGCTACAACTCCTAAAAGGTGATGGGTTTAATAGTGTTTTAAATACTAATGTAATATTGATATGAAGATGATGGGTTTGATGATCATGTGATGCTTATGAGATCTAACTAATCATTATAATATGAGTTATCAAACCCTGAATTAATGAATAATGTTCTACATTTAGCTTGTTAATTAATTAAGTACACACTTGAATCATAATTATCAAGTTAGTTACAACTTAATTACAATATTCTATATGTAATAATCTCTAAAAAGAGTGAAAAGAAAAAAAAAAAAATCTCTTAAAACTCAAATTTAAAAACTAAGTAAAGTTCAATCATTAAATATATCTTTAAATAAAAATAGCAACGACATCAACAATTAAATTAATAGTTTAATATTTTTTCATACTAAATCGTTTATCACATTAACTCATAAACTTTTTCGCAATTACTACAAATTGAATCTTTAGTTGTGTCAAGAGTCACACCAAAATCACAAGTTTGTAAGTATAATTATTTATCGTTATAAACTATCGTAATAGGCAAGTTTTCATCTAGCATTTAGAATACCTACATAGATTATCGGCATAAATGATTGACATTTTTCATCGAACTAATCTGCCATGTGTTTTAATAACTTTGACTAAAACTATTATTATCATGAAAATATTAAGAAAACCGTATCATTTGAATGTTGCTTAGAATAGGAGTAATTACATGTGCAAAACGTTTTTGATAAGCGAAAATACTAAATTTCAGATAACTACCGACCCAACACCTAAAATTATCATTTATAAGGCTGGACACAGTCGCGACTTACCACGACCTTGCCACATCAACATTCTTTCTCCGACGATCAAGTTGCCACAGTCGGTGACCAAGTTAAAAAAAAGTGTGCATAATCGGTCAAAATTGTGACCTATATTTCCAAAACATGCTCAACCGACCGATTTTCTTGACCTTGCTACAATGGGCTCGACCGTTATTAAAGTCGGTCGACCTCACTCCATAACCGATCCATTGTGCTTAGCCTAACTATTTCTTGAAAGTATTTGTAAGAAGATTCAAGCTTACACTTGCTACTTTCATTTCTTAACCTACAAATTATGGCTTTTACCACTAGACCTTAAAGTGTACGACATATGGAATCCAATTTGCTATGTGCAAATCTATAAGCAAAATTGATGGTCTCCCATCACCTATCAACATTTCATTATTATTAGCTGAAAAATGATTGTTGATGCATGTTCTTTAAATCAAATTGTTTCCCTTGGGACATTTCTTTGAACTTAAGCTTTGATAAGTGTATTTATCAAAAGATTTTCTTTCTTTAAATTACAAGAAAGTGAACTTTCGCAATAATGAATAACTTCCTTTTAATTTCAGAATAATTCAAAATTTGCTCTTTATTCTTTTGAAATGTTTAAAATCTAACATAAACTTACACCAACTTTGATTTAATGGTATCGAATAAAACCTCTACCGCCTATAAATTATTTGGTCAATTAAGTTTCTTTATAATCTATCTTTATATGAAAATGTGAATCTCGTTACCATAATGGATTGTTCAATTATAATAGAGTAGTAATTGACATGCCTAATTAGCATGCCTAATTTTATGTCTAATAAAGATCATCGTACACTTGTCAAGATCAATGGTGAGTTTGAGGAGAGAGAAAGTATGAAATACATGTGTCCAACAATGAGTGGATTAGGCATAATATTAGTCATATGAGTTAGACATCCATATCATTTCTCATTATAATAATAAGTACTTAAAAAACTACTTGATTGTTCAATTATTTTAATTCGGACAAATCATGTTAGTAAATTTGAAAATAAAGTGCAATTTAGGGACTTTTGTGAACAACATGAAATCTCAAATAACTTCTCAGACCCTAGCTCATCTCAATCCAATTGATTGTTGAAAGGAAGAACCGAAAGTTACAAGAGATGCGTTGTGCAATATTAGACAAGCAATCCATTCTGTAAAAGTTTTGGTGTCATGCCTTAGATACCGCTTCTTACATTTATAATAGGGTCTGCACTAGGAAAATACTTAATAAAACACCTTATGAAATTCTTATAGGAAAGAAGCCGCCGTTAGAGTACTTTATAGTCTTTGGATGTAAATGCTTTATATTTAACATCAAGGAATATTTCATTAAGTTTGACTCAAAGTGTTATCAAGGTGTATTTTCAAGATATTCTCAAACTAGTAAGGCATACATAGTGCTTAATAGGTAAACTAGGAAAATTGAGAAATCTCTCAATGTGACCTTTGATGAGAGTTTACCGGAGCAAAAACCATCATCCTTGAAGGTTGATGATGTGGTTGATGAACAAGTAGTTCAAGACTAAGATGGGTCTCCATCATTAGATGTCAATGACTTTAGTGAGTAGTGAGTTGGTTGAGATAGACTCACCAATAGCCAAACACACAGTTTTCGGTCCTATTCTTACTGACTTTCTCCTCGCCCAAAGGTCTCGAAAGAAGGCATTCCTAAGGTTGTAAAAGAAGCTAAGAGTCACCCAATACAAGAAGTTATTGGAGTATTAAACAAGAGAACCCTTAGATCACAAGTTAAGAACACTTGGGATTTTTTTCATGATATTTTTCAAAAATCTCAATAGCATATTTTGAGTCAAAACCATATACTACTTGTACTTGCTTGTAGTTATGAGCTTTTCAAGACTTTAATAAAAAGTTCTTTAAAATTGTGTGTCATAGAAAAGGTTGTTCATGGTTCATATGCTATATAGGGTATAGAATCACAGAGTCATAAGATAAAAATGCTTGTTTGGTCTTTATCAATGCTCTTAAAGCTTGATTAAATTATATGCTAGAACTTGTGTGAAAGGCATGGAAGAAAAGACAATTCATTGTTTTTCAAGATGAAGGATAAATATCAATGCATTATTCAAACTATGACCGATAGCATCATGGATTCTACATGTCAAATCTATAAAGAATGAACAAGAAATTTGACACTTTGCTTGCCAACAATTGTGTTCACTATCAACTCATAAATTTAAATTTATGATCATTGATATAACTACAACGTTGCTAGCCCTATCACACTCGTTAGGCTTGTTTTTGGATGTTGATCATGGTTTCAACTTTCAGTGATAGAGGAGTTCTAAATCTCTCATCACATACACAATAAATCCTATCACTGTAACTGAAATATATAAGGTTGGATATTTGATCGTTTTCATATGTTGGCATAGCGCCATCCTGTTTGTATCTATAACTAATCTTGTCTTAAGTTTGTTCACCGACTACAAAAATATTGTCTTTTGGTGACACTTAAAAAAAGTGTCACAAAAAGTTAAAAAAAAAGTTTCGCTAAACGTTAAAAAGTGTCAACAAAAATATAAAAACAAGTGTCACTAAAATTTATATACTTCTCTTATACTTAATAAGTGTAGGTATAAGTCCATTAGGTAAAGTCTATTTATAGTGACATAAAAAAAATGGTGAGAATACATTGTTTGTCTTTTAAACCCATTTTTTAATTAAAAAGGTTATTAAATATAAAAATTTTAATCTTTTAACCACACTTTTTAAAAAAGTGTCATTAAAAGTCAGATTTAGTGACACTTTTTGTGTCACTAAACCCCGTGTCACCATAGATCTATCCTCTTGTAATGAGGCTATGCAGGCGACCTGGTTCGTCATCCGCCACATCGCCTTTCTCTCTCCGACGACGACGACGGCCTAGTTCTGCACAGTGGTGACCGAGATTTTTTTTTTTTTTTTTTTTTTTTTCAAATATTTTTAAAACAAAATTAAAATTCATTAAAATAAATAAAAACATTACAATATATTAAAAATTAAACGATACGAAATACATAATACATAAATCCTAAATCTTAAATCCTAATCAAAAGTCGTCCACAGGATCAAACGCGGAGGTATATAATCCTCGAGGCGAGACAAAGCTTCTCGCTCACCGGAGATCCTCACCGGAGACTCGGATCATCATCTTTGTTCACCCGATAGCTCCAATTGACTTTGGTGTTGATGTTGTTCAGTAACCCGTTGAACACACTTCCACAACTTGCCAATAATTTCGTTCTCTCTGCGGGCTTCCTCCTTGAGAAATTTCGATAACACCTTTCGTTCATTCTTGATGTCGCTGCAAGTCTTGTAGTCATCTCTCATCCGCGACTTCTCATTCCTTTGTCCTCAAAGAATTGGATGACGCGTATAATAGCGTCTTTTCTAGCCTCATCATCGTTCTCGCATTGATTTTGAACGACGTTCGCATATCGATAATGAATGAGGAGACGACAAGCCATAATGATGTTTGCGTAAAGAGAATGTGAATTTTTATGTTGAATTGTGTTTGAAATTGTGTGTTTAAAAATGTGTTTGAGGTTGGTATTTATAATGTTGTAAAAGTGGTAAAGTTTTGAAAAAAAAAAAGGTTTAAGTGTTGTTTATACTCGGTTGTCAAGCCAACCGAGTTTGGGTGTCTTTCTTCCACAACCGAACACGACCGGCAACTCCACAAAGGGAGGACCGGCCTCAACCGACCTTCACAACCGAGCTTCACCGAAGCCACTGCGCTTAGCCTGACCCTGTTGATGTAACAATCATGAAAGGTTTCACATCCATATATATATATATATATATTGTGCACCAACACCCCTTACATAATACATGACGTCCGACTCTTAGGTGTAAAGCTTTTACTAGATATTTAATTGGTCTTTCAAATATTAATTGACTCTAAAGGGAACTACACTGTTAAATCGGGTTATCGCCAAGCGCTTCTTTAACATGACATTCCCTCAAACAATCTGGCTTCTTCATCATCGGCCCCAAACAAAGGTTTCTGGAAGCAAGTATGGAATCTTAAGACATTGCTAAAATCAAATATTTTTGGCGGAAGGTTTGCTCAAATGCTCTTGCTACTCAAGAAAATCTTTCACGAAGAGGTTGTGCCCTTGGTCTTCGTTTAGACAACATGAATGGCCTTACTATTTCACGTGTCCAGGATCTATTATGGTGCATTCTACCTCATATCGTAGGAACTTTCACACCTCGTTGGCTAATATTGCATGGCAGATATGGAAGTCTCGAACCAATGATGCTTTAGTCCATTGGTAAGAGCTTTGGGCTTGGGTCAATAGACCCGGGTTCAAATCTCTTCCATGGCACTAAAGATCATTTGGTATCATCCCCACCGCAAATGCTCAGATTGATTGGTCGTGAGGGCCTATTAGAGAAAATGGCCGTGGTTCAAAGCCCACCTCCGATAAGTACAACACCGACAGTGCTCATTGCCCGGGTCGGGTCCTGGGGAGGGTCCGGTTGGCATCCTTAGGATGCATGGGACCAGGTGATCCCACCGATCTTCACCTTTTGGAGATATGAAAGTCTCGAAATGAGTATATTTCCAACAAAATTAAGCCTTGTCCATCGCGCACTCTATCCTCGTTTAGTTGTATCAGTTGCGATCTTAGTTCACTGTATCCATCATCACTTCCTACGTCTTGTTTTTCGGTACTAAGCGAATCTCGAGAGAGTTCACTTCGGTGGATCCCCCCACTCATATTTGTGTGAAGCTTAATTGTGATGCTGCTTATAAATCAAACCGAGCATCCTCAGGTATCATGTTCGAAACTGTACAAGATCTATCATTATATGTTCAGGTGAAATCTTTTCTGCCTCTTCTCTCCTCATGGCTGAGCTCTATGCCATCTGAAGTGCTTGTCGTCTAGCTGTCACTTATGGTTGGCAAAATGCTATAGTTGAATCGGACTCTAAAGTGGCTATTTCACTTGCGTGTGCAGAAGCTGATCCTCCTTGGTCTTTGTTTGCTATAGTAGTGGACATCAAAGTGTGGGCATCTCAACTTGGTATCTCCTTTTCATGGGTTAAGTGTGAATGTAATTTAGCGGCTCATCATGTTGCTAAGTTAGTTTTTAGATCTCATTAAAACTTTGCATGGAATGTTAGTTTTTCTGATGTAATTAACTCCGCTGCGAGGAGTGATATAATATAAGTTTTTTTAGGGCTTCAACCCTTTTCTTGCTAAAAAAAATAAATAAATAAAAATTAAGGCTTTTTTCTTTCCTCGATTGAAAAACGAGTTGACCATATCTTAAATATTCTTATAGTCGAAAGTTAATTGAGACATTGGAAACTTAATTAACATATATAATCGAAGTAGCTAAATCATACGTACATATCTGAACGATTATAAAGACATGTATATTTGTCAAGGTTTCAAAAATCGTGAATCGGAAGTCGGGCGGTCGACCCTCTTGTAGCTTGTAATCGGCCTAGGTGAGATTAATAGGTTATTAATCGGATTGACATTTCTGCAAAGTTTTGGGTATTTTCGGCGAGTTTTGGGTAATCCCGAAAAGATTAAAAAAAACTCTTTTAATAGATATAAACAACGACCATAAGTGATTAAAACATCTTTTATGAGTCGTTTAGACCAAGAAATGTTTTGGAAATGAAGTGTTATAATGTTTAAATGATTTATGGAAGTTATTGTGAAGTATCGAGTCCGTAAGGTCGAGTTTTGGGTCATATAGGCAAGTAAGGAACAAGTGGTGCGAGACATGAGGCTTGTAGCGGAGGTTGAGGACTCGATCGGGCGCACTGTGGAGTGTTTTGAGGCCTCTTACCGCGGTTGGAGTTTTCAGCCGTGCAGCTGTGGGCAGTTCAAGCTTTTGCTCATTTTTTAAAAATCATATCTTTTAAACCGTAAGTCGTTAGAAGTTCTGCCACCTGCAGTTTGAAGGTAATTGAGTCTATTTTCATTTAAACGTACTTTTAGAGGCTGTTTCATACTAATAGATTTGCACCAGTTTAATGATTAGCAAAAAAGCTCCATTATGGTCAAGTCGTTTCACTTGTTTTCATTATTATATGATCTTGACGAGGGTTATATGTTTTAAAAACAATAGATTGGATTCACGTCTAATTGTCATAATCAACTTGTTAAAATCATTGTCACGGTTTAAGCAAACCAAGTATACAAACTAGTCCAAACAAGTGTAGTTTTAATCTATTGAAATCATCAATCATCATTTTCGCTTACGTTTATTTCTTGTACAATATTTTGGCTTACTGCATTTGATTCTAAACATAAAAATAGAAACACACAAATCCTTGCGAACGATCTCGACTTACCGATGTATCTTGCTACAAACGGACGGATATACGTGCCCGTATGTATTTTGTTCATTGATAGGTAATCGTATTTATAAATTTAAAACTTGCATTACGAAAACACATCAACCTACAAAAGTATATGCATCTTCCCTTAAAATGTTCTCTCTTATTTAAAATGTGTGGCCAGTAATCCTTCTTTTTCTTTAGAATGATCTTGAGGCGCACAATAAGATTTCCAAAACCAGTGATTTTGCCACAACAAATATGTCTCTTCGATCGGAACTTGTTTAGTTTCTGGCAAGAACAAGTAGATGAAGATGCTCATGACAGCAACCAAGCCACCAAATAGCAAGAAAATGCCGTATCTGAGGTGACATAGGGACACGAGGAAGAATTGTGCAACTAAAGCTGTGAAAAACATGTTGACACAAACCACAATACTTTGACCAGCTGATCTTGTCTCTAATGGAAACAACTCACTTGGAACTAGCCATCCTAGTGGACCCCATGATCGCCCATAAGCCAAAACGAAAATGCAGATCATTATCACTAGAAAAATCCCGATTCCTTTTGGTAGCTCGTCTCCTTGTCCAAATTTGAGAGCTAGAGTTACAGCCACGGCCACCTGAAAATCAAGAAAAGGGATCAAGATTCTGAAGAACACATAAATAGTAACAAGCCACTCTAGCAGGAAAAAAAAAAACAACAACGAAAAACGATATGTTTTTTACTATTATGTTGGTTCTAGAGTGATATTGATTACCATGCAGATGATCATTTCAACCCCAGCTTCCAAGAAGAGTGCTCGTCTACCAAATTTATCAGCAAATGCCATTGAAATGAAGGTGGCAACAACAGTAGTGCCACTAGTGATGGTCGATGACCATAAAGATGCGCCAGAACCAAACCCTAAGCTTTGAAAGATCACAGGAGCATAAAACAATATAGAGTTATGCCCTGTGAGTTGTTGAAATGCTGGTATACCCAACGCCCAATGATCAACTGGGGTCGGTTTTCCTCTCGAGAAGGTTTCTAAAGGATGTTTGATTGCTTTTGCAACCTCACTTGCTTCAAGAATATCTTGAAATTCAGCTTCAACATTTTTGTACCTCTAACTTTTCCAAGACTCTTCGTCCTTCTTCTAATCTGCCTTGTTCTACTAAACTGTTAGGTGTTTCGGGCAAGAACCATCCGCCAACAAACATAAATGTTGCTGGAACTACAGCTAACCCAAGTGATAACCGCCATCCCCATGAGTGCTTCTCAGTTGCATTGTTTATAAAATTGGCTATGAAGACACCCAAACAAGTTGTCAACTGAAACAACTGGTTCACTTTCCCTCTGATCTTTGCTGGAGCCATTTCCGACAGGTAAAGAGGAACCGCCTGCATAACCAATAAACCATTATATATTTAATCTTTAAGGCTCAAAGTGTAACAAACAAATATAAATCTTTAAGTAGCAATCCTAATGGAAAACCTACATGGTTACCGACAGGGGCGGAGCCAGGATTTAAAGTTGGGGGGTGCCGACTTTTTCTGATAAAGTAGCGATAGATTTCATATGCAAATAAATTACCATGTTACGTAGTTTGTGGTTTTCAATATAAATTCTATATCCTATAGGCCTGCCACAACTGTGATTGTGATTATAGGGCTACAAGCAACAACGTGTCTTTGTTCATATAAATTGATTAGATTTTTCTCTTATGTTGTTCATGTTCTAACTTTTAATCTATATAAGAGTAAAAACTCTTATGTAGTAATCAAATACTGCCAAGATCTTCCAATTCATACAAAAACATTTGGTCTTACAAATTACTATTAAATATTTAAGCTAGTTACATTGTTCTAGCTTTAATGAATATTGTTAATACAAATAAACCGTAAAAACGTTTATTAATATTTTGCGATCTCTTTGTGTTTTGTCGATAACATATATAATGTTGTCTTAAGTATAATTATAAGGATACATGTTATTTTTGTAAAGCATTTACATATAATCTTTTAAATACAAAAATGTAGTAACTAAAGCATTTGTTGTAATAGTTAATTAGGATGGGTAAAAATCACAACCCATGGATCTTAACCCATACCCAAAGAGACTTGATACAATGTATACTTAGATACATTGAATCTAAAGAAAACCCATGGACCAACCCATGACCCATAACCAAAACCCATGGGCAAAGAGGCGTTCACGGATCCCTACTTTGTGCTAGCCGGATCCCAAGTGGAAGGATCCATGGTATCCGTGAAACGATGAGGAAATTTGCCTATAAATAGAGAGCCATTTCTTCATTCTAACTCACCCTCTTCTTACTAAATCTCTCATACACTCTCATTCTTTATTTATTTCTATCCCTTATCTTTATTTATTTGCTTGCATTATCACTAGATCTATACGTTCTCAACATCCATACGATTTCACATAATATCGAATCTAAAGTTTTTGAAATCAACTTAAAATCGGCAAAACTATTCAACCCCCCCTTCTAGTTTTCCAGAAATATGCTCAAAAGAAAAGATGAAGAATGAAGTTAACTGAAGACGTTTGAAACTATTGCCTAAAAATTAGCATTGAAACTTTAGTTGTTGTACTCTTTGCTTGTTTTGAGTTATGTTATTGCATTAGGCATGTAATTAAAATGAATATATATGTGTAAATGAATATACCTAAATTTGAAACTAGTTACTCTTTAGAAATATTTACAAAGCTATAACGGACTACTAGTTTTTAATACTTAAAAGAATAAAAGCAACGTGGAAATATTATAGATTGATCTTGAATAATTGATTGTCTACGTTGAAGACCAAAGAAAACGGGAACCAAAATATAACATTTATATATAATAAACGATTCTTAATAGTATAGTTAAGAGCACGTGAAAATGGAAGTCTTAGATTTACAGGACATTTTAATTTGTGGTTGAGTAAGGGAGTAATGGAGGTCCATTGGCCAAATTGCACCGGATAATGGTTTTAGCCCTCTTCACCATTAAAGAAGTTAGACAAGTTGGGGAGGCCCGACCCACCGGTCCCCTATCTCCTCCGCCCACAGTTACCGAATCCAATTCCAAAGACCGAGAAGGCACCCCACCAATGATGAGCATTGCAATGTTCAGGCTCCAATTGCTCATGAAAGCTCGTGAAAAAAGCTAACAAACCACAGAGAATACTAGCTCTCCCACTGCTCCGAGTGACATGGGACGCGAAAAAGTGGAAACTAGAGCGCTAAATAGAGTGATGAGGTAAAAAGAGTGAGGATTTGGGCTGTCGTATTTGCGATGTCGGTTTCTATAAGATGTTCTTGTTTTCTTCTATATATTTTTGGGAAAAATTCCTTCAAGAAATAGTCCATAGATGTTACTCCACCTGAAAGATCATCAATGCAAGTATTTTGAGGGGTCATTGTGTGTATGTTATTAGATAGTTAGAGGGTTAAAACCAAAAATATTTCTTGTCTTAACTTCCATTATATTTGACTTTAAAGTAGGGATGGGAAAAAAATCCTTTACCCGATGGGGACCCGATCCTTAAACTTGATTTTGACTGGGGAATCCCTGAGTTGACCGGGGATGGGGACGGGATGGGGAATCCTCAAAATATGAAACCGGGGATGGGGATAACATAAATCCCCGAACCCGACCCCGACTTCGATCTTTCTATTTAGAATTTATATGCTATATCCATACTCGATTAACTTGTATATGAGATGTTTATGAGTATCGACATTCATATTTATATGTATATGTGATATTTATAGAATCAAGTACCTTTAGAATTAGAAGCATCAGTACCAACTACATATTACTTATTATTTTGTCCGAATAGACACATATGATACATATTGTTTTTATATTATATGTGATGTTACAATTTTGATGATGCTTTAAAGTTGAATTGAAATTGTAATGAATCCAACTATGTGCGATGTACGCGCGTTTTTTGAAACACTTTATGAGTTAAATTTCTTTATATTTTCGATGAGTTGGTGGAAACTTTAGCTTAATTCATAAGGATTGAAAATACCCGAATCCCCACGGGGATCCCCAATCCCCATTGGGGATGGGGATGGGGATGGGGATGTAAAGCAATTCCCTGATGGGGATGGGGATGGAGAGTGAAAACGGGGATGGTAAATACAATCCCCGACATTCCCCGCCCCGTTGCCATCCCTACTTTAAAGTAATATTCGTTGTTTAGAGTTGATGAAAACAGCATATGCTTTGTATGATTGTCATTGTAGTCCATGCATATATATAGAGTGTTTGTTTAAGCTTATGTGTGACTTATGAGTTTATTTGTTTTTCGACTTATATATTATAAGCCTCAATTTACATGATAATCTTATTTCATTTTTTTAGTGTCAAATTTTTTTAGTGTCAACTTGATAAGGAAAACATGTGAACTTTATGGAACCATGACATAAGTTTTGAGTAGATATAACTCATCTTATCTAAATGATCAAAAAAGTAATTTAACTTATGTTTACCTGTACTGAATTTGGAAATAACACTGATAGTCAATGATTATCTAATAACTGTCTTCATGTTTAATACTAGTAAGTTTTTCAAACTTTATCCACAAATTATATCCTAATAAGAGATTATATAGTAACATAAAATAATCAAAATCATTTACTAGTAAATTTTCATAGCTGGCTATTGAAAGTTTTTCTTGTTTAAAGATGCCATGTAATAATCAACTTTTGAAGTATAAGTTTCCTTATTGCTACTACCAATGTTTACAAAGGACCAGCTCCAAAAACGTGCCACTAAAACCGGGTTAACCGGTTAGACCCGCCGCGTATTGAGTGACCCGAGTCAGCCCGGGTCTTGAAACCCGGCCGGGTTTGGTTTTTTTCTAATTTTTTGGGTTGACCCGGGTAGACCTGGCGGTCGAACTTGTTGACCCGGTGATCGAACCGATTGACCCAGTCGGAAAAAATAAAAATAATAATAAATGAAAAAACGGATTGATCTGACAGTTGAACCGGTGCCCGATGACTCGACCAGGTCAATTAAAAACCTGGTTTTTAAAACATTGGCTACTACACAAAATTACATCTTTGGACTTTGGACTTTGGCTGAGCTGAACATAGTTAGTAATAATAAACAAAAGTCAAATTAAAAACAAATTCTCAAACATAGTGTAACTCATATTTTCTTAAATTAATATATGGACAAGCACCAAACACAAAGATTCAGATATTCTAAGAGCACTAGCTGCATTGTGGTGCCGTTGTGTGGTGTTATGAGAAAAGTGATGTTACATTGCACCTTTTTTCATAACACCATAATCCACCACAACACTAAAAACACTTTTTCTTTCTATAACACCAAATTCTATTGCCGTCGTCATACAATTAATAAAAATAAAAAAATAAAAACGGGAAAACGCCAACGATGTGCAGGTGGCGCCATCCGTTTTCCGAGTTCATTTCGGTTTGTCACATCGGGCCAGGATGCGAAAACGCGAGCCACAGTACCGTGGTGGCGCCATCGCATTGTGTTTTGAGAGAAAACGTCACTCTTGGCGCAGGGTACCGTGGTGGCTAAGCGTCTAACCAATGAAAAAGAAAAACATCGGTGTTATCTAACTTTACGAAAAGGAGAAAATTCTCTTTTTGCCCAAAAATTGAAATGGTGCTACCTTGTCTATCTCAAAAAATTGACTTCCTAAAATAGACTTGGACGAGTCGCTCACTTTAAAATATCAACAAGTGTCCCATGCTAGTATTTTTGTGTAAGTGAGCGACTAGTCGGCTAAGTCTTTTAACAAGTGTCCCATCTTAAAATGTTAACAAGTACGCTCAAGTCTATTTTAAAAAGTTAGTAATTTTGTTTTTTTTTTTTAATTAGAAAAAGTAGTACCAAATCAATTTAAAAAAGTAGTACCAAATCAGTTTTGAGGCAAAAAGAGAAATTTCTTTTACCAAAATAACCTCACAACTCGTTAGATCCACTGACAAAAGTACAGAGTATCAAGAAACAGAAATACTATAAAAACAAAACAGCCCACATGTGTTACAAGCCAAAAAAAGGTTATAAATTAGGGTTGTGACCCCCTTATAATTTTAGATTGACCTCCCATATTTTTTGTTTTTATTTTTATTTTTATTTTTTTTTTTTTTTATATATATCTTTGTTTATATCAAAAACTATAAACCCGAAAATGCGAACAAGTAAATATAAAGTTTAATAAATTGAACGCTTAAAAGTGTCGAAATACGAAACAGAAACTGACAAAAACGTGTTGATCTTGAAAAAGTAAGTGAAAAGAATATTCTCTATGATGTGACATCATAGGGGGTTCCAATAGTACAACCCTATAAATTATGAGGGCAAGTAAAAAAAGTTGGTAAAAAGACTAACCAGAAATACCAAGATCATATCCAAACAATGATCCACCAAGAGCAGCAAAGATACATGCGAAAACAAAGTACGAGGTTATCTTATGTTCATAAAGCTCCGCCCTAGCGCCGCCATTGCCGTCAACCATTGCTCCTCCTGCCATTGTGCACTGGTTTACTTCAATAGTCAACTTACTATCAGAGTGACATGAAGAAAAAAAAAAATGAGAAACTTATAATATCTATTTGACATGAAGAAGATGATTTATTATTATGTGTATTCAATGATTATCCCAGATGGGATTTGTGTGGCTTAAAATAACACCCTTAGTTATGTAGGACACATTTGTCAATTTACACTAGACATAACAATAATTAAGCCTTAGCAGAAGAATATAGCCGCAAGAGTTGGGAAAACATAGCCTAATGTAAATATAAAATATACACGTATGATGGCATGAATTATAATTGGTATCAATTTCGGTATAAGATGGGTCTCTCATATATGATAGATTCATTCATTTTCTTTAGACTTTTATAAAGTATAGACAATATCCATATTTCATTCCCATATAATGTGTGGGCCATTTATATTAACCAAACACTTAAGGTCCGTTTGTTATCCCACTTTAGATTGGGTTTATACTTAATTTGACACTTATTAGTTGTTGGTTTACATTTATTTGGGTTTGGACTGATACAATAAATATAAGGGTTTACATAAAAGACATGTCCTTTAATAGGTTTTCTCTCTTCTCACTGTGGCTTTCGACAAATATGAGAGCAAGTTTTGTTTTCTTCCTTTTTTTACTTTTGTCTTTCCTTTCCGCTCAGTTCTCGAGTTGAAATGGAAGAGGAAAGTAAAGGAAACGGAAAGTTTTTTGTGTTCTTAAGTCTTTTTTTAAAAGAGGAAAGGGAAATGGAAAGGAAATAAGGAGGAAGATTTGTTAAGTAAATCTTCCTCCCACTTTGGAGGAAAGAGAAGGAACTAACCATGTTGTATAAAGACTAATATACCCTTTTAAAACATTTGACATTAACAATTAAATGGCATATATGTAATTTAACCAAGTTATTTTCCTTTTCATCACTCTAAGAACGTGATTATGATTCTTTCCTTTTCTTTTCCTCTATTTCAAAACATAACAACTAACACTTATTTTCCTTTTCCTTTCTTTTCCTGTTCCTATTCTTTTCCATTTTCCTTCACTAAAAACTCGAAAACTGAGTGTTCAAGTATAGCATAAAATAATATAAACAAATATTTTATCTATTTTTCTCTCTCTTTACTATTTACATAAATAATTTTCAAATTATATTTTAATATATAATATATCTTTAAATATTATTTTTCTCTTATACAACAAATCCAAATTCAAATTCTAAACCAATTTAAAATCCAAATCCAAATCCTAATCCTAAACTCATCTACAAACCAAACAGACCCTTAGAATCATTACCACTATCATTCTCTCATTTTCATTAGGGATACCAAACGCACCCTTAGAGTTATTGTCTTTGTACTTCATATAAAACTAGACGAATAGTCGTGCAAAGCGGGTGTATAGCGGTAAATAATTTTACTTGAGAATTCATGATTTTGATTCGACCCTTGATGCTAAGCGTGTGTTTTTTGAAGTACAAAGCGTATGTTTTTTTAAATTGATATAGTGTGTTTTTTTGAAAAGTTTTCAAGTTTAGAGTTGATAAAAAACACATAATTTAAGTTATCAAATTTTTAAAAAGTTGTCAAGTGTAAACGATACTTAAAAGTAATTTAAACAAACTACATTAAATTAAGTATCAAGATTTCAAAATTCAAGTAAAAAAAAAGAAAAAAAAATACACTATTTATAAAGTGAAGGGGTACATCACATTCCCGCGCCATTCCCATGTGACACCTGAAATGGCGTCGCCATTTGGGCCTGACCACACCATGGATGCCCTGCGCCATTTTTCAAGTGAGTAAACTCACGTCATTTCCGTTTGGTTTAAACTTTTTGAACGTTTGGGTTGCCAAACGGCTAGTTTTTCAAATATACTTTTTTTTCACCCACCTTTATAAACACTAATATTTTTTACCATTTTTCACACAAAAAACTTCATTCTTTACTATAAAAAATCATGGCTTGTTCGCTTCCACATACTATCGATTAAATCATAGCTTGTGTTGAGAAACTAATTGAGGAGGATATCGTTCATCAGCAAGCGAGTATCGACTTAGGTATGCAATTTGAGAAGGCATGTGATGTTAAAGATAATATGAGGAAATCATACGAGAAAGGCAATGAAATTCTCCAAGAAAACCGTGATCAAATAGAGACTTTTTTAAAAGAAGAATCTTCGAAATATACGAGATGCATAATGCTCTGTTTAAAAGGGCAGCGAAAATACAAGAACAAGTCAATGCTAAGTTTGTTTGGCTACATGAAAAATACAATTAGGACGATTATGTTTTAGTTTTCGTATTGTTTTTAAAATTTTGTATTGTAACTTGTATTTTTATTTAAATAGATGATTATTTAATTTCTTTGATTTTGTACGCGTACAATTTCTTTTTTGAATTCGTATTACTTCAACGGCTACTTTTCCCCTATAAATACCCGTTTACTATCATTCATTTTTTCACACACTTTCTTTTAAAACTTTCCTAACTATCATTCATTTTTCATACAACTGTTACTATGACTACTAAACCAAATGATGTGAGACAAGCTATTCATACGCGACTACCATAATAATTTGTTGTTGAGGTCGCACGGCGAATCAATTGTTGAATTTGTTGACTCGTCATCTTAATCAAATTCGTAGCCGTTGTCCTGAAATGATGAGGGTGGGTTCGCTGCTTGATCATCCTCTTATCAAATACGATTTGCATACTCTGAAAGAACAACTAGAGCCGATATGAGAAACGCAAACAACTTGGCGTCAGCTAGAAACAAATTGCTTTGTAGCATTGTTGAGAAGGAAGATTCATTAACAATTACAGAGCAATGTAAAAGCTCGAAATGTGTAATGTATTTCAATTTTCGTATTGTATTTTAATTTCCGTGTTGTATGTTTTTAAATGAATTAAAATTTAGTTTTTTTGGAAAAAGGAAAAAAAATGGTGGGGCCCAAAAACTAAAAAACGGCACGCAAACAACATGTGATATGTTAGAGGGGGTATTTTTTGTGTGTGAATGTGAAATGTTGATGTGACGCTGATTTGACACAACACGTAAAACGGCATGCCATTATACCCCTTCCTCCAAGTAGTAGAGATTAACACGATTTTGAATCTGCTTTGTATTATAAACCGCAGTTCATGTTCAAGTGAAATACTCCCTCCGTCCCATAAAAACTGTCCAGTTTGACTATTTTGAGTCTTTCTTTTTCAACTTTGACCTTAAATATTTTTGTTTGCGTTGTATAATATTTTATGAAAATAATACCAATGAACATACATTTAAATCTCAATCCATTCATATATTTTTCATCAAGTGTTGTACAACGTAAACGATAATATTTAATGTAAAAGTTGTAAAAGAATGACCTAGAAAAGTCAAAGTGGACAGTTTTTGTGGAACGGAGGTAGTAATTGATTTACTTTAATGGTCCCCGAAGACACATGTTTTAGTGAATAAAAAGTCGAGTACTAGTTTATTAAATACTCCATTCATCTCAAAATTATTGTCATGAGAGAGAAATCAAAAAGTTTAATAAAAATGGGACACTATAAATCTCAATCACTCAAAAAGAATATTTTTCTCCTATATATTCTCTAGTTGTTATTTAAAAAGGAAAGTGTACAGTTATTTTGAGACATACCAAAAAGAAAATGTGGAATACAATTTTAAGACGGAAGGAGTAGAAAATTTCATGTAATTTTACCTCATATTATTTTTTAATGTGAATCACATGTGATTTGCATGAAATTTATACTTGATTTGATAACATGTTTCTTGCAAATCACATGTTGTGTTTTTTTGGACAACTTATAAGAATGTTAAGTACTCTTATATGTCTTACATTCAAACATAAAATACAAGAAAAGAGCATTCAGTAAAACGTTTTGTATTTAAGTAAATGAGAATTTCATAAATTCAATTCACAACATATATAAAGCATTGCATAAAAAGCAAATGAAAAATAAATTCAAAACAATTTTTTTTTAGATGACTCACATGTGATTTTGACATAAAAATCATTTGAGTTTTTGACATGAATCACATGTGATTTTGAAATGAATCACATATGATTTTGACATGAATCACATGTGATTTTGATATGAAAAATCGTTTGAGTTTTTGACATGAATCACATGTGATTTTGAGATGAATCACAATTGATTTTATTCGGTGTAATAACAAATCTGCTAGAACATAAACAAAAAAATATTCAAGTAAAATTTCATATATTCAAATTAAAATCCATATAACACTTTTGCAGAAGTTAAAAAAAAATGAAAAAACCAAATATCAAAAAAAAAGTATGAAATTCAAGAAGCATTAGCCATTTTATTTAGCCATTTTCAATTATTTTGCAATGAATTTTGGATTTAACGGACATGTGGATTTGGTGTGCTCGTTAGTCTTCTCCTCGCAACGTCCACATTTCTTTCTCAGCTTAGCTCTAGCTTAAAGTGTTATTTCTCTTCCAATCTTTCTACGCGATCTTTTCACACCACCTTTGTTTACAGCCCCAGATGGATTTTTGACCCCAATATCTTTAGGATTCTCAACTGCATAAATATCCTCGATCACATATATGGAAAATTTTGGATTCAACGACCTGTTGCTTCAATATAGAAATCCAAACTGAAGAAAATGCGTGCAAGTACATTCCACTGATCCGTCTTCAAAATAACGCAGAAGTGCAAAACCTTATTATAGAACAAAAAAGAAAAGAAAATTAATAGTTATGTCGGAATCACATGTGATATATATCCAAATCACATGTGATTTATACACAAAATCACATGTGATTGTTTTAACAGAGGATAACAGCTAATACACTTTTTAAAATTACAAGTAAATTACCTATTCTGCTACATTTTCACATTCCTTAAGTTGAATTATAAGGAACTTAACTGAGTAACCATTGTCACTAAGGCCATATGAATTATTTGTTAGAGAAGCACATGTGATTTTGCATCAGAATCATTATCACAGACGCATTTTATCAAACACATAGTGTCACAATTCGCAATTTTTGGTCATTTCTTAAACTCTACATTCATCATACTAGTCATGCATGGGTTTTGCATTTCATATTAAATAAACGTTATCGCGTGAGTTATTGTTTTGAATATTTAATCCGTTACTTTCAAAAATGATCCCGATATATTTTTATACCTACATTTAGTTATATAAACTATATTTTGAGTTTTTCTAGTGTTTTAAATTTATTTGGTACATAAATCGTTAAAGTTAAATTATTACGGCGTTTTTCTTAAAAATTACTCGATAATTATTTTATCACCCAAATTTCACAAGGAATGTATTTTTACAATTTTTATAATATCATTATACTCTATTTTGATCTATTAAAAATTTACTTGTACCTAAAAGCTACCAAAACCTTACAAGTTATTATTATTTACACATTTACTCACACTTTTTCTTACAAGTATACAAGTATGTACATATATATACAATAAAAAAATATATATATATATATATATATTGATGAAACATTATCCCAAAAACCGGTTGGGGGAACTCACCTAAAGTTGTTAGATTTATTTACTTAGCTACATATACTCCAACTTATTTTCAAACACATTTATTTCAATCATTCAAGCCTTCTTCAATCATTCAAGTCTTCTTTTTTTTTTTTTCTTCTCTATGTTTCTTCTCCAAACCGTTCTCATCAAGTGTGTTCAAGGGATCAAAAGTTTTCTCAAGCACAAGTAATAACAATCTAGAATCACACTCTTTATAAGGTTTTGAAATAAAAACCAAGAGTGTTTAGGCTAAACCTTGTTCTTTGCACCTCATCATATCACTAGTAAGCATCTCATGTTTATTTTTCATCTTACATATTCATTTCATACTCATCTCATCCTTTTGAGCAAAAGCATGCATGATTTGTGTTGTTTATACCATTTACATGATTTTAGATATATATATATATAAGGTCATCCTATAATTATTCCTTGGTATATTTTGGTCTTGATGATGATTAGGAACCCATGACACCCTAAGAAGGTGTATGGTAGGATTAGATTAGCTTTGGAGTTGATTTGAAGGGATTGGAATAGGTTTAGTACGAGAAAAACTATTTTCGATACGTATAAAATATGTTCTGTCCTTGTTTTGATTTTCTGGAAAAACCGACAGTAGGCACGGAATTTTGGCCTTGATATTTAGAAAATATACTTTAAAACGAATCCGTGGCCGCTTGAACGGATTAAAACGGAGTTATAACGAAGAAGTTATGGATTTTACAAGTTGACGACGAAATATATATTTTTAATTTTCAACAACATGTTTTACTTTGTTCGAGTCAAAATGAGTCTTAAGCTTCACAAATTATTTCGACTTGTCAAAAATATATTAGTATACTTGATCACGAAGCTAAGGACGCATTATCGTGAAAGCAGTTTGAAGCGACAAAGATATGCACGTTTTCATAAAATTCCGTAACTATTATTTTCGAAAACTATATTATTTTTGCGATACAAGTGTTACGGTAGGTATGTAGAACGACCATGTTGGAGGCTGTTTTGACTATGATGTAGAACTTTTGGAGCAATTGTCTTCTAATAAAATCAAGATCACCGAGCATATTTTTCAAAACGACAAGCCGTTTGTATAGCGGAGTTGTAATAAGTTAATTACGGATGTTTAAACTTGGCCGAAACTCACTTTTTACACAACAATTATACAAAATCACCATCTTTAACCCTTATTATCTTTATGTTCGAGACCTTTATGACGAAAACTCCTGAACTGAAACTTCTAGATTTCGATACAAACTTTCCAAAACCGTCGAGTTCGTTTTCTAACGATCGACGTACACTATTTTACGACTAGTTTTCCAAAGCCATTTTTGTTACTTTCAAGAAATTTCCGACGACATTGTTTTGCGACGAAAAGTGATAATTTCACCATAAATCATTATAAAACCATTGTAGGATGACATTTTGACGTAAAATCTTGTAAAGTCATTTTTGAAGGGTCAAGACGTCAAAAGTGTATTTTTAAGAGTATTATTTTTTTTTAAATTCACAAGTGGTATAAATAACCTCTGAAATGCATGCATAACATTACATCATAACTCATTGCGTATCATATCAATCATTTTAGGTCGCGGATAGTTTAGAGCCTCATTTTAGTGCACATCATTTTGTTAGCATATCAATCATACAGGTGAGTTTTCATAGCCCACTTCCTATTATTTAATTGTTTACAAACTTTTGGGAGATACATGCTCAACTACTTGTTTTCTTTTATATAAATACAAATACTAAAAATATTTACACTTTTGTCCTATGCTATACTTTTATACATGATTGCATAATACTTGATAACATTTATACTTAATAACATTTACACTTGATTGCATTATACTTGATTGTGTTACGCTAAACTTGAAAGTCTCCTTGGATAACACACGCATTTGGGTTTCGGAGATGAAGTAGAACCAATGCTATTACTTTCCTTGTGAGTTCATACCCCACTTTTACTCGTTTAAATTCTTATACACTATTTGGGGCGAGATACATGCTTATTTATCAAAAAATTTAAACTCTTTTGCCAAACAACATTACTTATACTCTAGACTTGGTGTGTATTGACTAGACTTAAACAAACATCCCATCATTTATATGTTGGAAGGCCATTAATTTGGATCTGACCCAGCGTGCGTCGTTGGAGGAACATCCCATCATTTATATGTTGGAAGGCCATTTATATGGATACACCCAACGTGGCGTTGGAGGAACATCCCAACACGAGTTGTTGGAAGACCCTGGGTGACATTTATACTTTTAACTACTTTAATGCGCATACATGATTGACATACTATTTTTAGCGATGGGTTGTAAACACGAGTTTGCAAGTTTTGTATGGGCGAGACTTGAACCGAGTGGATTTACGATGCCTTTGCTTTGTGGACTATTCTATATGATCAAAACTTAGCCTTTGTTGCATAAACGCTCTTTAAAAGCTTTACTTGTTAACCAAACTCTATGAACTCACTCAACCTTTGTGTTGACACTTTTAGCATGTTTTATCTCGGTATCTAAGGCATTCACTTCATGGCATGCATATGGACATATCATAGAGTCGCAGTGACGACGTCTCACTTGGGTTTTATAAACTTTAAAACATCATTTGGCTTGTAACAAACTTATTTCCGGACAAGTTGGTTCTTATTTGTGATCAACACTTTGTAACTACGATTGTTTTAATAAAATAAGCGATGTGTTTTCCAAACGACACTTTAGGTCGTTCGATATAACTGTAACTTTGATGCTATGATCATCCCCAAGGTATTCCATTCCACCGCAAATCGGGTAATTTGGGGTGTGTGATTGGTATCGAAGAATCGGTTATAGAGAACTAGGTTGCATCATTGACCCTAGACTATAACCACATCATCATAGCATCTCATCATATCATTACAAGTGCATATTCTTTATACATGCGGACTTATGATGAACACCAAACATCATATGAGTCGATTAATCCAAACATTGCATAGTTACTCTAAATTATACATAGCCCGATCACCTATGTCTAATTCGGAAGAATTGTGCAATGAAGGGAGTAGTAGTCTCATGTGTAAGCAATCCGTAATCAAGCCAAATTTTCAAAGATTTTCTTGAAACCACTTGTCTCCGTTTGATCCGAGTGACAGGTTCTTGTTTGATGAGTTGCAAAGATCGAGCTAGAAACAAGTCGTTACCTCAACCGATTTAGCCTAATCGTATGACAGTTCTTGTTTGATGAGTTGTGGGATTAAGTAAAAATCGGTTACCAAAAAGTCTTTTAAAAATTTTGCTTGAGAATGGGAAAGCTTGTCTCATCGAGCCTAATCATAAGAAAGCATGTATTTAGGATGGGAATTGCTCACGATAGCACGGGAACATATCTTGTGGGACGAGTAACTCATATGCATGAGCATAAACTTTTAGAACCCTTGTCGCGTTTTGGGCCATAGTATCATTAATCGAATCACGGGGACGTGATTCCGCTGACATGGGAAGAATGTCACAATTCGCAATTTTTGGTCATTTCTTAAACTCTACATTCATCATACTAGTCATGCATGGGTTTTGCATTTCATATTAAATAAACGTTATCGCGTGAGTTATTGTTTTGAATATTTAATCCGTTACTTTCAAAATGATCCCGATATATTTTATACCTACATTTAGTTATATAAACTATATTTTGAGTTTTCTAGTGTTTTAAATTTATTTGGTACATAAATCGTTAAAGTTAAATTATTACGGCGTTTTCTTAAAATTACTCGATAATTATTTTATCACCCAAATTTCACAAGGAATGTATTTTTACAATTTTATAATATCATTATACTCTATTTTGATCTATTAAAAATTTACTTGTACCTAAAAGCTACCAAAACCTTACAAGTTATTATTATTTACATTTACTCACACTTTTTCTTACAAGTATACAAGTATGTACATATATACAATAAAATATATATATATATATATATATATATATATATATATATATATATATATATATATATATATATATATATATATTGATGAAACATTATCCCCAAAACCGGTTAGGGGGAACTCACCTAAAGTTGTTAGATTTATTTACTTAGCTACATATATACTCCAACTTATTTTCAAACACATTTATTTCAATCATTCAAGCCTTCTTCAATCATTCAAGTCTTTTTTTTTTTTTTTCTTCTCTCTATGTTTCTTCTCAAACCGGTTCTCATCAAGTGTGTTCAAGGGATCAAAAGTTTTCTCAAGCACAAGTAATAACAATCTAGAATCACACTCTTTATAAGGTTTTGAAATAAAACCAAGAGTGTTTAGGCTAAACCTTGTTCTTTGCACCTCATCATATCACTAGTAAGCATCTCATGTTTATTTTTCATCTTACATATTCATTTCATACTCATCTCATCCTTTTTGAGCAAAAGCATGCATGATTTGTGTTGTTTATACCATTTTACATGATTTTTAGATATATATATATATAAGGTCATCCTATAATTATTCCCTTGGTATATTTTGGTCTTGATGATGATTAGGAACCCATGACACCCTAAGAAGGTGTATGGTAGGATTAGATTAGCTTTGGAGTTGATTTGAAGGGATTGGAATAGGTTTAGTACGAGAAAAACTATTTTCGATACGTATAAAATATGTTCTGTCCTTGTTTTGATTTTCTGGAAAAACCGACAGTAGGCACGGAATTTTGGCCTTGATATTTAGAAAATATACTTTAAAACGAATCCGTGGCCGCTTGAACGGATTAAAACGGAGTTATAACGAAGAAGTTATGGATTTTACAAGTTGACGACGAAATATATATTTTTCAGAATTTTCAGCAACATGTTTTTACTTTGTTCGAGTCAAAAATGAGTCTTAAGCTTCACAAATTATTTCGACTTGTCAAAAATATATTAGTATACTTCGATACGAAGCTAAGGACGCATTATACGTAGAAAACGGATTTGAAACGACAAAGATATGCACGTTTTCATAAAAATTCCGTAACTATTATTTTCTGAAAAACTATATTATTTTTGCGATACAAGTGTTACGGTAGCTGTAACGACCATGTTGGAGGCTGTTTTTGACTATGATGTAGAACTTTTTGGAACGAATTGTCTTCTAATAAAATCAAGATCACCGAGCATATTTTTCAAAACGACAAGCCGTTTGTATAGCGGAGTTGTAATAAGTTAATTACGGATGTTTAAACTTGGCCGAAACTCACTTTTTACACAACAATTATACAAAATCACCATCTTTAACCCTTATTATCTTTATGTTCGAGACCTTTATGACGAAAACTCCTGAACTGAAACTTCTAGATTTCGATACAAACTTTCCAAAACCGTCGAGTTCGTTTTCTAACGATCGGCGTACACTATTTTACGACTAGTTTTCCAAAGCCATTTTGTTACTTTCAAGAAATTTCCGGCGACATTGTTTTGCGACGAAAGTGATAATTTCACCATAAATCATTATAAAACCATTGTAGGATGACATTTTGACGTAAAATCTTGTAAAGTCATTTTTGAAGGGTCAAGACGTCAAAAGTGTATTTTTCGACGAAGAGTATTATTTTTTTTTTTTAAAATTCACAAGTGGTATAAATAACCTACGAAATGCATGCATAACATTACATCATAACTCATTGCGTATCATATCAATCATTTTAGGTCGCGGATAGTTTCCGAGCCTCATTTTAGTGCACATCATTTTGTTAGCATATCAATCATACCAGGTGAGTTTTCATAGCCCCACTTCCTATTATTTAATTGTTTACAAACTTTTGGGGGAGATACATGCTCAACTACTTGTTTTCTTTTTATATAAATACAAATACTAAAAATATTTACACTTTTGTCCTATGCTATACTTTTATACATGATTGCATAATACTTGATAACATTTATACTTAATAACATTTACACTTGATTGCATTATACTTGATTGTGTTACGCTAAACTTGAAAGTCTCCTTGGATAACACACGCATTTGGGTTTCGGAGATGAAGTAGAACCAATGCTATTACTTTCCTTGTGAGTTCATACCCCACTTTTACTCGTTTAAATTCTTATACACTATTTGGGGCGAGATACATGCTTATTTATCAAAAATTTAAACTCTTTGCCAAACAACATTACTTATACTCTAGACTTGGTGTGTATTGACTAGACTTAAACAAACATCCCAAGATTTATATGTTGGAAGGCCATTAATTTGGATACATTCCAACGTATGCGTCGTTGGAGGAACATCCCATCATTTATATGTTGGAAGGCCATTTATATGGATACGCCCAACGTGAGCGTTGGAGGAACATCCCAACACGAGTTGTTGGAAGACCGCTGGTGACATTTATACTTTTAACTACTTTAATGCGCATACATGATTGACATACTATTTTTAGCGATGGGTTGTAAACACACAGTTGCAAGTTTTGTATGGGCGAGACTTGGGCCGAGTGGATTCTACGATGCCTTTGCTTTGTGGACTATTCTATATGATCAAAACTTAGCCTTTGTTGCATAAACGCTCTTTAAAAGCTTTACTTGTTAACCAAACTCTATGTACTCACTCAACCTTTGTGTTGACACTTTTTAGCATGTTTTATCTCAGGTATCTAAGGCATTCACTTCATGGCATGCATATGGACATATCATAGAGTCGTGGTGACGACGCGTCTCACTTGGGTTTTATAAACTTTAAAACATCATTTGGCTTGTAACAAACTTATTTCCGGACAAGTTGGTTCTTATTTGTGATCAACACTTTGTAACTCTGATTGTTTTAATAAAATAAACGATGTGTTTTCCAAACGACACTTTAGGTCGTTCGATATAATCAGAACTTTGATGCTATGACGACATCCCCAGGTATTCCATTCACCGCAAATCGTGTAATTTGGGGTGTGATGATTGGTATCGAGAATCGGTTATAGAGAACTAGGTTGCATCATTGACCTGAGACTATAACCACATCATCATAGCATCTCATCATATCATTACAAGTGCATATTCTTTATACATGCGGACTTATGACTGAACACCAAACATCATATGAGTCGATTAATCCAAACATTGCATAGTTACTCCTAAATTATACATAGCCTGATCACCTATGTCTAATTCAGGAAGAATTGTGCAATGAAGGGAGTAGTAGTCTCATATGTGTAAGCAATTCCGTAATCAAGCCAAATTTTCAAAAGATTTTCTTCAAACCACTTGTCTCCAGTTTGATCCGAGTGACAGTTCTTGTTTGATGAGTTGCAAAGATCGAGCTAGAAACAAGTCGT
The DNA here is from genome assembly GCA_022545495.1 of Chrysanthemum lavandulifolium. Classification (NCBI taxonomy): domain Eukaryota; kingdom Viridiplantae; phylum Streptophyta; class Magnoliopsida; order Asterales; family Asteraceae; genus Chrysanthemum; species Chrysanthemum lavandulifolium. The sequence continues at coordinate 319,932,468 of CM040238.1, forward strand.
TACCTCAACCGATTTAGCCTAATCGTATGACAGTTCTTGTTTGATGAGTTGTGGGATTAAGTAAAAATCGGTTACCAAAAAGTCTTTTAAAATTTTGCTTGAGAATGGAAAGCTTGTCTCATCGAGCCTAATCATAAGAAAGCATGTATTTAGGATGGGAATTGCTCACGATAGCACGGGAACATATCTTGTGGGACGAGTAACTCATATGCATGAGCATAAACTTTAGAACCCTTGTCGTTTTGGGCCATAGTATCATTAATCGAATCACGGGGACGTGATTCGACCGACATGGGAAGAATGTCACACCGTAATTTTGGTCATTTCTTAAACTCTACATTCATCATACTAGTCATGCATGGGTTTTGCATTTCATATTAAATAAACGTTATCGCGTGAGTTATTGTTTTGAATATTTAATCCGTTACTTTCAAAATGATCCCGATATATTTTATACCTACATTTAGTTATATAAACTATATTTTGAGTTTTCTAGTGTTTTAAATTTATTTGGTACATAAATCGTTAAAGTTAAATTATTACGGCGTTTTCTTAAAAATTACTCGATAATTATTTTATCACCCAAATTTCACAAGGAATGTATTTTACAATTTTATAATATCATTATACTCTATTTTGATCTATTAAAATTTACTTGTACCTAAAAGCTACCAAAACCTTACAAGTTATTATTATTTACATTTACTCACACTTTTTCTTACAAGTATACAAGTATGTACATATATATACAATAAAATATATATATATATATATATATATATATATATATATATATATATATATATATATATATATATATATATATATATATATATATGATGAAACATTATCCCCAAAACCGGTTAGGGGGAACTCACCTAAAGTTGTTAGATTTATTTACTTAGCTACATATATACTCCAACTTATTTTCAAACACATTTATTTCAATCATTCAAGCCTTCTTCAATCATTCAAGTCTTTTTTTTTTTTTTTTTTTTCTCTCTCTATGTTTCTTCTCCAAACCGGTTCTCATCAAGTGTGTTCAAGGGATCAAAAGTTTTCTCAAGCACAAGTAATAACAATCTAGAATCACACTCTTTATAAGGTTTTGAAATAAAAACCAAGAGTGTTTAGGCTAAACCTTGTTCTTTGCACCTCATCATATCACTAGTAAGCATCTCATGTTTATTTTTCATCTTACATATTCATTTCATACTCATCTCATCCTTTTTGAGCAAAAGCATGCATGATTTGTGTTGTTTATACCATTTTACATGATTTTTAGATATATATATATATATAAGGTCATCCTATAATTATTCCCTTGGTATATTTTGGTCTTGATGATGATTAGGAACCCATGACACCCTAAGAAGGTGTATGGTAGGATTAGATTAGCTTTGGAGTTGATTTGAAGGGATTGGAATAGGTTTAGTACGAGAAAAACTATTTTCGATACGTATAAAATATGTTCTGTCCTTGTTTTGATTTTCTGGAAAAACCGACGGTGAGCACGGAATTTTGGCCTTGATATTTAGAAAATATACTTTAAAAGCGAATCCGTGGCGGCAGAACGGATTAAACGGAGTTATAACGAAGAAGTTATGGATTTTACAAGTTGACGAAAATATATATTTTTGAATTTTCAGCAACATGTTTTTACTTTGTTCGAGTCAAAATGAGTCTTAAGCTTCACAAATTATTTCGACTTGTCAAAAATATATTAGTATACTTCGATCACGGCTAAGGACGTATTATACGTGAAAACGGATTTGAAACGACAAAGATATGCACGTTTTCATAAAATTCCGTAACTATTATTTTCTCAACTATATTATTTTTGCGATACAAGTGTTACGGTGGTCATAACGACCATGTTGAGGCTGTTTTGACTATGATGTAGAACTTTTTGGAGCGAATTGTCTTCTAATAAAATCAAGATCACCGAGCATATTTTTCAAAACGACAAGCCGTTTGTATAGCGGAGTTGTAATAAGTTAATTACGGATGTTTAAACTTGGCCGAAACTCACTTTTTACACAACAATTATACAAAATCACCATCTTTAACCCTTATTATCTTTATGTTCGAGACCTTTATGACGAAAACTCCGAATGAAACTTCTAGATTTCGATACAAACTTTCCAAAACCGTCGAGTTCGTTTTCTAACGATCGACGTACACTATTTTACGACTAGTTTTCCAAAGCCATTTTTGTTACTTTCAAGAAATTTCCGACGACATTGTTTTGCGACGAAAAGTGATAATTTCACCATAAATCATTATAAAACCATTGTAGGATGACATTTTGACGTAAAATCTTGTAAAGTCATTTTTGAAGGGTCAAGACGTCAAAAGTGTATTTTTCGACGAAGAGTATTATTTTTTTTTTAAAATTCACAAGTGGTATAAATAACCTACGAAATGCATGCATAACATTACATCATAACTCATTGCGTATCATATCAATCATTTTAGGTCGCGGATAGTTTCCGAGCCTCATTTAGTGCACATCATTTTGTTAGCATATCAATCATACCAGTGAGTTTTCATAGCCCACTTCCTATTATTTAATTGTTTACAAACTTTTGGGGAGATACATGCTCAACTACTTGTTTTCTTTTTATATAAATACAAATACTAAAAATATTTACACTTTTGTCCTATGCTATACTTTTATACATGATTGCATAATACTTGATAACATTTATACTTAATAACATTTACACTTGATTGCATTATACTTGATTGTGTTACGCTAAACTTGAAAGTCTCCTTGGATAACACACGCATTTGGGTTTCGGAGATGAAGTAGAACCAATGCTATTACTTTCCTTGTGAGTTCATACCCCACTTTTACTCGTTTAAATTCTTATAAACTATTTGGGGCGAGATACATGATTATTTATCAAAACATTTAAACTCTTTGCCAAACAACATTACTTATACTCAGACTTGGTGTGTATTGACTAGACTTAAACAAACATCCCAAAGCATTTATATGTTGGAAGGCCATTAATTTGGATACGATTAACGTGCGTCGTTGGAGGAACATCCCATCATTTATATGTTGGAAGGCCATTTATATGGATACAGCCCAACGTGAGCATTGGAGGAACATCCCAACACGAGTTGTTGGAAGACCCTTGTGGTGACATTTATACTTTTAACTACTTTAATGCGCATACATGATTGACATACTATTTTTAGCAGTGGGTTGTAAACACACAGGTTGCAAGTTTTGTATGGGCGAGACTTGGAACTGAGTGGATTTACGATGCCTTTGCTTTGTGGACTATTCTATATGATCAAAACTTAGCCTTTGTTGCATAAACGCTCTTTAAAAGCTTTACTTGTTAACCAAACTCTATGAACTCACTCAACCTTTGTGTTGACACTTTTTAGCATGTTTTATCTCAGGTATCTAAGGCATTCACTTCATGGCATGCATATGGACATATCATAGAGTCGTGGTGACGACGCGTCTCACTTGGGTTTTATAAACTTTAAAACATCATTTGGCTTGTAACAAACTTATTTCCGCACAAGTTGGTTCTTATTTGTGATCAACACTTTGTAACTCTGATTGTTTTAATAAAATAAACGATGTGTTTTCCAAACGACACTTTAGGTCGTTCGATATAACTGTAACTTTGATGCTATGACAGTCATCCCCCAAGGTATTCCATTCCGCTGCAAATCAGGTAATTTGGGGGTGTGACACATAGTATGCATCTGGATTATCAACAACTTCATCCATAACCTGGATTTCAGAATCCAACACACGATTTTCAGCATTCATAACTTGAATAAAGAGTAAATCACACGTGATATACATTTTTCGATAACAAAAAGACAAAAACAAATCACACGTACCTGCAATTTCTTGTACATTATCTTCTAGATCTGAAATTTCTGGTTCATCATCTTCTAGCTCAATAACCTCTATTTCTTTCAAGTTTGTTCAACTTAAAACGGATTGATGACGAACGTCGGATAGACGGGGGATGCATGCGACGGATCGACGGCGGCAGATCAATGACATATCGATGGGAGATCGACGGTGATATGGAAGATCGGCGGTTTACGGTGGTTTATATGTGTTTGAGTTGTTTGTGTGTGTTTGTGTTTATTTGGTTTGTGTATGTTTTGTAGAGATTTTTTTTTTAATAAAATGAAAGTAAATAAGATCATTTGTGTTTTTATATTTGACAAATCTACCTTTATTATGTGATTAGATATTTTAATCACAACCGCTGGATCAAAATAAAATAAAATGCCATAATTGCTTTTGTTCATTAAAGAAAATGGGTTTGTTAATACAAATATCGCCATTAAACGTTATTTATATTTTGATCTTTGCCTAAGTTTTGTTAACGACAAAAGTAAATTTAATTTATAAAAGCTTAAAGCTTGTCAAGTTTATTAGATATTAAAACAAGCTTTCTCAAACAATATATTCATCATTCAAGCATTTACATTTATGATTAGTAACATCTTGATATGACTCTAATCATTATGTATGATAGTAGTTTGTAGAATGTGTTAGGTTCTTAAAACCAAACACTACTTAAGCATTTGCATATTTCTATTAATAGTAATACAACATTTTAACATCATGTATTACATCATGGAGATCATTGGAAGATTCCATTAGATATTTTGTGAAGATTTGTACTCTTCATATCTTACACAATCTTACTTAGATAGAGTTGACTTTAGGCAAGATTTGATATCTTGACTGCCGATCGGCGGTACTAATTGGGTACACGGCGGAACCCTTTTAGGGGTCCGCGGTCCGGACGCCCTCGTCCACTTTGGCTATAAATAGCAATGCCAAGCCAAGTAGTTTCTCATCCCTTTCTAACATACTCTCATACATATCTTCTCTAACCTTTCTAACTCGCCACATATCATATTAGTGATCTCTTTGTAGCAAAGAAGATCAAGTCATATTCAAGCTTCAACGAGAAGTTGGAAGTCTTGTTTGTTTAGTGTTGTATGATCTAGTGTTGATTCATACTTGATTGTTGTATCAAACCATCATAATCTTGTGAGTGTGAGTGGTTAGTATTTTAGTCCTCAAAATACATTTGTGTGTGGGAGTTGTTGTACCCTTGGAAAGAACTCGACATCTAGCTTAGTGTCGGAAATAGTGTGTTTAAGTGTAAAGGTTTTCTCCACGGTGAAAGGAGCTTGTTGACTAGTGAAGTTAAACTCTCGAGTGTGAGACTCGGGGAGTGGAGTAGGCAAGGAAAAAGAGTCCTTGTAGTCGAACCACTATAAACAACTTGTTGTGGTTTGATCATTTCTTTCCTTATTTATTTATTACATATTGCTTGCATATTTCATTAATATACTTAAGATCAATATCAATTGATCTTTCTATAAGTTTCAAAACAAAGTTTTTAATCGGTAACTATTCAACCCCTTCTAGTTTTCTACATTGGTACCAGAGCCTCGTTGCTCAAGAATTTCTAAAATAACTTGTATTTTATAAACTTGAAACGATCCATGGATTCCGAAAACTTTAAAGAAGGGCAATCTATGCAAAGACCACCACTCTTTGAAACCAATGGATTTATCTATTGAAAACCGTTTTGAAACATATGTAAAATCAAAAGATATAGATCTTTGGTTTATTATTGTTAAAGGAGATTTTAGTTCTACAACAAAAGATATTTCCGTTGATGAACAAAAGAAATTAGTTGCTAAAAATAATGAAGCTAAAATGATGCTTTATAATGCTTTACCTAGAAAAGAATATGAAAGAATTTTTATGTGTGAAACCGCTAAAGATATTTGGGAATCTTTAATTGTTACACATCAAGGTAATTCACAAGTCAAGGATAACAAAATTGATCTTCTTGTTCAACAATATGAACAATTTGTTATCCTCAAGATGAAACCATTGATTGTGGCTTTGCTCGCTTTAACACTATCATTACATCACTTAAAGCACTTGACTAATCTTTTCGTAGTAAGAACTTTGTCGAAATTTCTTAGAGCACTCCATCCCAAATGGAGAGCTAAAGTGACCGCTATTGAAGAATCAAAAGATCTCTCAATAATGTCACTAGACGAGCTAATTGGCAACCTCAAAGTTCACGAAATGGTAATGGAGAAAGATTCGAGATCATCAAAGGAAGAAAGGAGAAGATCAAACCGCTGTTTTAAAGCAAAGGCGGAATCAGCGATGATGGTGAATCTTGTTCGATAGTGAAGATGAGGAGTATGCCATGGCCGTTAGAGATTTCAAGAAGTTCTTTAGAAGAAGAGAAAGTTTGTAAGACAACCTCGAGAAGAAAAGAAGCCATTCCGAAAAGATCGGGATGATAAGAAGATCAAAGGTGAAAGAAAGTGTTTTAGATGTGGTGATGCAAGTCATCTCATAGAGAATGTCCCAAGCCACCTAAGAGCAAAACTCAACGAGCTTTTGTAAGCGGTGCTTGGAGTGATAGTGAAGACGATGAAGAATCAAGCAAGGAAGAGATCGCCTAATGGCACATGAGTCAAATGAGGTACTTTCCGATTCTTCTTATTCTTCCATAGATGATGACACCTTGCAAAACAATATAATCAATTGTGTGAGCTAAGTCTAAAAATCATAACTAAAATAAATTTCTAAAAACTAAAAAGGAGTTTTGGAAAATGAGGTATATGAGTTAAAAGAAAAGCTAAACGACTTGAAAAGGAAAAGCAAATGACAATGATTGTAAATCATGTCAAGAGCTAAATCTTGAAATAGAAAACTAAAGCTCACACAAGAAGTTTTAATAGAAAATAATTCTAAGTTTAAAAGGTTTAACAAAACATCGCTATTGCCGATGAAATAGTTAAAATCCATAAAACACCGTGAGACATGAATGGGCTAGGTTTAATGAAGTTTTAATACCTAAGAGTCAAAACAAAACGGCCGAAAAGACGAACATTCTCACAAATCTGGTCAGACAAGACGGACCGACGGAACCAAAAAGGGTTCCGTCCACAGTCAAAACGGTATCATGGTACTTCAAAGCAGTAATGTAATGTTCGCAATACGGACCGCATCGAATTTGTTAAAATAACAAAGAAAACCAATGATAATGTTAAACTAAAACCACCATTATATCGAGTAGGACTTATTAAAATGAATTTAGATCAAAACTACTCAACAACGACATAAAACTTCTTTGCCAAACGCCTTTCCTAAGAGCAACCACAACGTTCAACATAACTACCAACACAACGGTTGGAATCAAAACTTTCCTAGACCATATCAAACTCCAGATTACATGCCATGGAACCCTTATCCATCATTTCCATACATGAATCAAATAATGGTATGTTTAACCCAAACGGACCCATGAGATATCGGGGACCAAATGTTTGAGTTATTCGCTTCTTAGGTATGTTTGAAAGTTGGATTGGAACCCGATGAATGGATAAAAGATAGTGGATGCTCACGACACATGACGGCAACAAAGTCTCTTCTCATCATACCAAGAGTATGACGGAGGTAATGTCACTTTCGGTAGCAATCTCAAAAGCAAAATCATTGGCAAAGGTACGATTGCTCATAACTCTCTAACCATTGAAAATGTTGCTCATGTGGATAGGTTAGGATTTAATCTACTTAGTATTAGTCAACTATGTGATAAAAAGTATAAAGTACTATTTGATGAAAATGGTAGTAAAATACTAAAAGATGGTATCACCATAGCTAAAGGAGTTAGGAAAAATAACATATACGCCATGAAAATAGATAAAACATATAATGACAAACTTTGCCTAACAACATTAGACGATAGCTCATCTCTTTGGCATAGACGCTAGGTCATGCTAATATGAGACTTATACAAAACCTATCTTCAAAAGAGTTAGTTAGAATTTGCCAAAACTAAAATATGACCAACACTTTTGCGACGCTTGCAAAATTGGTAAACAAACACATAGTAGTCACAAATCTAAAAATATGATATCTACATCTAAGTGTCTAGAATTATTACATATGGATTTGTTTGGACCATCCGCTATAAGAAGCTATGGAGGCAACTTATACACTTTGGTCATAGTAGATGATTACTCAAGGTTTACTTGGACATTATTTTGAAAACCAAAATGAAGCTTTTGATAAATTTGAAATACTTAGCAAGAAAATTCAAAATCTTCTAGGTGTCAAATTGTGTCGATCCGAACGGATCATGGTCGTGAATTTGACAACGAAACTCAATTTGGAAACTTTTGTGATACAAATGGTATAACACATAACTTTTCCGCTCCACGAACACCTCAATCTAATGGAGTAGTAGAACGTAAAATAGAACAATTCAAGAAATGAGTAGAACAATGCTTAATGAACAAAACATTCCTCAAAAGTTTTGGTGCAATGCCGTTGATACTTCTACGATATTTTAAATAGAGTCCTAATACGTCCTTTCCTAAACAAAACACCATATGAACTTTATAAAGGTAAAAGCCAACATTAGGATATTTTAAAGTCTTTGGTTGCAAATGTTTTATTCTTAACACTAAGGATTATCTCACCAAGTTTGACCCAAAGTCTTATGAAGGTGTTTTTCTTGGTTACTCTCAAACTAGTAAAGCTTACATTGTCCTAAATAAAGAAACAATGATAGTCGAGGAATCGTTGAACATAACATTTGACGAAAGTCCACCTCCCTCTAAGACATCACCTTTGGTAGATGATGACTTAGTTGAAAGTCAAATAATTGAAAGTCAAATTAATAATAACAAGGAAGATGAACCATTAAATAAGGAAATTATCAACATAAAAGAATCTAAAAGTCATCCATTAGAAAAGGTCATAGGAAAACTTAATCAAAGAACCTTAAGATCACAAGCTCAAAATCAAAGTAATCATTTTTGCTTTGTATCCACCATTGAACCAAAAACCATAAATGAAGCAATAAAAGATGAATCATGGGTAATGGCCATGCAAGAAGAATTAAACCAATTCGTTAGAAATGATGTTTGGAAACTAGTTCCAAAACCTAAAGATCAAACTATAATTGGAACAAAATGGGTCTTTCAAACAAAATGGACGAAAATGGTATAGTATCTAGAAACAAAGCTAGGCTTGTTGCACAAGGTTATAATCAACAAGAAGGAATTGACTATGATGAAACTTATGCACCGGTAGCTAGACTTGAATCTATTAGAATATTACTTGCTTATGCATGTGCTTATGATTTCAAATTATTTCAAATGGATGTTAAAAGTGCTTTTCTTAATGGGTTTATTAACGAAGAAGTGTATGTTGCTCAACCTCCGGTTTTACCGACTTTGAGAAACCACATCATGTCTTCAAACTCAAGAAAGCATTATACGGCCTTAAACAAGCACCTAAAGCTTGGTACGACTGCCTTAAGACTTTTCTTATTGATAACAAATATACTATGGGATTAGTAGATAATACTCTTTTACTAAGAAAAGGAATCACAAATTATTATTGTTCAAATATATGTTGATGACATTATATTCGGATCAACTTGTCAAGAACTATGTAATGATTTCTAAAATCATGCATGACGAGTTTGAAATGAGTATGATGGGTGAGTTAAACTTCTTTCTAGGACTTCAAATTAAACAACTAGAAGATGGTATTTTCTTTAACCAATCTAAATATATAAAAGACATGCTTAAGAAATTTGGTCTTGAAGATTCCAAACCAACTAAAACACCCATGTCTTCGGACACTAAACTCACCAAGGACGAAGAAGGTGAATCCGTAGATAACACTAAATATAGAGGAATGATTGGTAGCCTACTCTATCTTACGGCTAGTAGACCCGACATTATGTTTAGTGTTTGTCTATGTGCTCGCTTTCAAGAAAACCCAAAGGCATCACACTTAGAAGCATTAAAAGGATTTTAGATATATTAAGGAACAACATGTTTAGGATTATGGTATCCCAAAGGAACGGGTATAGAAACCATAGTGTATGCCGACTGGATCATGCCGGTGATTATGTCGATAGAAAAGTACAAGTGGTATTTGCACTTTGTTGGACATTGTCTCACCTCATGGTTTGCAAAGAAGCAAACGGCTTTAGCCATCTCTACTATCAAGGTAATACGCCTCACCGGAAAAGCATGTCAACAAGCTCTTTGGATGAAGCAAGCTCTCGAGACTACGGAATTCATCTCAACGACATTGTGATACTTTATGACAACAAAGGAGCCATCGATCTCAAAGAAGAATCCTGCTCAACATGCTCGCATTAAGCACATTGAAATCATCATCACTTTCTTCGCGACAATGTTCAAAAGGAAACATTTCAATCGAGAAAGTATCCTCAAGACAACATTGCCGACATTCTTACTAAACCTCTTAAACGAGAACCTTTAATCTTCTTAGACTTGGTTTAGGTTAATGGAACCAAGCATGTAGGATAAACATAGCCTAAAACATTAGAATAGTCAAACCAAAACAAATTTGTCTTGTTTCGCCATCAGAGCCACGGCACCAACGACAACACGGACGGAACCAAAATTTGGTACCGTCTCGTCCGTGGTGTCTCATGTACAAAACAAATTTTATACATAACATCTTCTTCCTCACAACCCACTTTACCAAAACGTGTAAAACTTAAACCAAGCTCATTATTGTCATCTTCCCACTCACTAATCATCAAGATAACATCATTGTAAGTATCCTAACTACATTTCATCTCTTAATTCGAGTCTAGGATTCTTATTTATGCACAAAACTATCACAAATCATTACATGGGGTTTTATGTATGCTTTTATACCAAATATGAATTCAATTGGCAAATTGCATAACTAGTCATTCAAATTAGGTACTACATTATCATATTGCATAAACAAAATCATGTTTCCCACTAATTGATAGATAATAAATATAAGGCCTTATTCAAACAACCAAACACCCCATGTCAAAAGTTTTGAAAAGCTTCTCACTTGTAGGAAAACATTTTTCATTGCTAATACAAATAGAAACGTTAGAATTTTCATCACTTGCATGCTCTTGAATACTAAAGGTATTGCATAACTAATATGCACTCCCGGGTATATTCAAATGTAGCCACATTGAATTAGGAGCATTTGGGTTATCTCATGGTATTTGCCAAACACTCCACTAAAACCATTTTGTGCATAAAATGAGTCGAGATAACCGCAACTCCAAATTGTTTTCATATAGGCACACACTAGAATCAAAAATGTTAAAATTCATTTTCATTTTTTTAACATGTTAATTCTTGTCCTTAGGAATAACCATGGTAGCCGCAAGATTCTATGATCACAAAGACACTCTTAACTACATTCCCAAACACCACAAAACCAAAGGACTCACCAAGGAACAAGTAGAAATATTTAGGGTCTAGAATCAAGGTATTTCCACGAGGTAGAACCATTCACTCATCCTTCCTTGAGCATACCAATCTTCGCCAAGAACTAGCCGCCATTCAATTCGATTGTCTTCTTGACATTGATGAACCAATTTGTCCTAGGTTCAGATTAGAATTCTATGCTAGTGTGACCGGTTTTAGTGATGAAGATGATGAGTTTTGTCTTAGCTTTAGAATCAACCAAAATGATTACACCATCACTTTAAGTGACTTTGCTAGAGTACTAGGAATTCCCAACCGTGGAACTTGTGTCTACACGGATAAGTGGTCACCACCGCCTTGATGCAATCAATGACCGCCTCTCCCTACATAACCCGCTTAGCCGATAAGGATGTCATCCGTGAACACCTTTTAACCCAAAACGGATACAACCCGAGTCACCCGAAGGAAAAGAGGTAGACCGAGATCCATATGGAATGGAGCTCAATGAACTCAAGCACTAATTTAAGAAATGGGAGGAGTTACTTAGAGCAAACGCTATTAGCACCATAGGAAATAGGGATCACATAAACGCTTGTCTTTGTCACATGCTTTACAACTTGTCCACCCGACAACCATTCAACTTAGCCTACTACATAGCTAGGAGAATGATTGATATTCCAACTCAAGGATCCGTTGCTCTTCCATACGGATGCTTCTCACCCGCTATATAGAAACTTCGCCCAATTCCACCAACCCCAAAAGGGATGCACCTTCAATATGATCTCATCCTCACATCTTTGTGCCTCGAGTGATGCTCGAGTTGCTAAGACTAAAGGCAAGAGAGCTAAACCTCCAACTCCTTCATCATCATCATCAAATAGCTCCGAGGATGGTCTTCCAAGCCTCGCCTTCCACCTCAAGAGTATTACACATCTCTTCCCGAAATTGAGAATGAATCACAGAATTCAAGCAAACTAAGGGAATGTTCAAGTGCCTTGGTAGGATGATGAACAAGATTTACAAGAAGTTGGACAAATAAGGGTACTTTAAGGAGTGTTTGGAACAATGCATTATCGTTAATGTTTGATACTATTTAGTTGTTTTTATTATGTAGGATGACAATATAACTTGAAACAATGGTGTATGCTAACAATCTCATGTGGGGATAGCACAAGTATGCTATCAATTTTACCCATTTTCACTATATTGTGAAAATCACTAAGCCTTGCTCTTAATCTATGCTCCACCGTGTTTACATATGTGTTATTTACTTTTCCTAACTAGAAATGTTTAGTATAACAGTTTTGAGAAAATTTTCGATTTCGAAATTTCGCTTTTAGGAAACTTTCGTCCAAATTTCAAGACTCCACGGATCGACGGCACCCTTATTTTGGTACCGTCCTTTATGAATTTTGGTACCGCCATATCTCAGATAGCGGACCAAATGCAAGACCCTTTTTGGGTTCCGTCTCATGTATGATTTTGGTGCCGTGGATCCTCCGTAATTTTCTAAATTTCGACTCTTTCGTAATTCCAAATTATCTTCCATCACTCATAAATCAATCTTAACTAGTTTATACTGTTATTAGAACTAGTATTATTCACTAAGGGATGTAAGAAATCCATTTCCACCAAAATTCAAAATTTGAAAAATCCACCCAAGGAGCCCTTTGGCATAAAGGAAGGAACCAAAATTTTGGTACCTTCAAACCGTGGTAATCAATATTAGGAAATTCCACTCACTAGAACACATTTATTGCATATCTTTTCTTCTTCACTCCATCTTCTTTGAATGGATTGACTTGGGTGACATGACTAGCATTCAACCCACTTCCAAATCATGAGGAACCTCATCTCTTCAATGGTTCAACATCAAATCAAACACATCTCTCAACATTTTAAACCTCTATAAATTGAAAGGCTTTACCATGATCATCCTCACACCTTTCTCATTCTCATTACTATCTAGCAAATCAAAACCCAAGTTAAAAATGACTAAATCATCACCAAAACCTTGCAAGAAAACCGCTAGAATTAGCGTAAGGCCTTGTTGTCTTACTCATCTTAGCTCATCATCCGACTCCTCACCACTTACAATCTCATCTCCCATTAGAGATGATACATACCTTACCTTAGCAACACCCACTTCATCACACATTGTGATCACCACTCCACCACCATCAAAAGCACCTACTTCACCTCCACCGCACCCATCCAAACATCCAAAACACCTCACCACCTTCACCAAGGTCTCCCACTCACTCCCATGGAGTTATTCTCTACTCCACCAACATCACCAAATCCTTTCCTCGAGGACTTGGAAGACTTGCCTCCCAGGCCAAGTCATCCACCCCATTGCCATCATTTGGCACCATTGAGCTTAATCGCTCATGAATCACCTCGGTCATCCATTGACCCAAACGCCCATTAGGGCCAAGACCTCTCTTTTCCACCCCATTCACAAGGACATTCATGGTCCTTTATACGGGATCATCCACTTCCATCATCAATGTCCCTCATATCGAGGACATTCCGAAAGCATGGGATGACAATCCCACTGAGAGGAGATTCAAGCCGAACTCCACAACCTCCACCAATTCAAAGGCATGGTGGATTCTCACTTAGTGAGACAATGCAAATGCAAAATGCTTTGCTTGCATCCATCATGACCACTCCAAACATCCCCAACACCACCAACACATCCACCATTCCACCACCACAACCTCCGCAAACTTTCTACCCACTAAGACATGGTTGCTCAACTTGTGAGCAACGGGTCAAACTGTGGAACGGACCCGGATTATGGTCCATGACTTCCACGAAGAAATGAGGTTCATCCTCAACCACATTCTTGAGCGCCTCAACGCTTTTTCCCATCCACCATCTCTTTAGGATGGTTTTAGAATAGTCTTTTATTTGTTTTTGTTTTAGGATAATTTTTTTTTCTTTTTTTCTTTTCTTTTCTCTTGTACTAGAAACACATCATTGTGTTCTCTTTTCATGATCTTTACTCATGAAAAATTTTAACAAATGAATGTTGTTTATTATGTTGTTGGTGTCATTACATAGTGTTTGGAAATGCTTGTGAATGATCATTATTACTAACAATTTTTTTTGTAGCTTTATTTTCACAATCCATGTATCTTCCCATTAAAGCACCCAATTTGGGGAGCTTTGAACAAGGGGAGATAATAAGCTCTGCTCATTACATTCCGCGATAGCCTCTTCTTTTGTTGAGACAAAAGGGGAGAAAATATAGAACTTGAAATTATTTATATTTGACTTTTCCGAAAAGTCAACCGCATACAATTGACTTTCTAAAAGTCAAACAGAACCCTCATTGGTAATACTTGACTTTTCTTAAAAGTCAAACCGCACACTTTGACTTTCCGAAAAGTCAACATCATGCATCAACTAGTGAATTCTTTGACTTTCATAAAAGTCAAATTTCATACACTTACATTATCATTTCCTTTTCAAATTCTAAAACTAATATTTTTATAACTCTTGTACAAACTTTGTTTCTTTTATAAAATAAAATTTATATTTTGTCCTCAACAAAAGGGGAGATTGTTAATACAAATATCGCCATTAAACGTTATTTATATTTTTGATCTTTGCCTAAGTTTTGTTAACGACAAAAGTAAATTTAATTTATAAAAGCTTAAAGCTTGTCAAGTTTATTAGATATTAAAACAAGCTTTCTCAAACAATATATTCATCATTCAAGATTTACATTTATGATTAGTAACATCTTGATATGACTCTAATCATTATGTATGATAGTAGTTTGTAGAATGTGTTAGGTTCTTAAAACCAAACACTACTTAAGCATTTGCATATTTCTATTAATAGTAATACAACATTTTAACATCATGTATTACATCATGGAGATCATTGGAAGATTCCATTAGATATTTTGTGAAGATTTGTACTCTTCATATCTTACACAATCTTACTTAGATAGAGTTGACTTTAGGCAAGATTTGATATCTTGACCGCCGACCAAGCGGTACTAATTGGGTACACGGCGGAACCCTTTTAGGGTCCGCGGTCCGTGACGCCCCGTCCATTTTGGCTATAAATAGCAATGCCAAGCCAAGTAGTTTCTCATCCCTTTCTAACATACTCTCATACATATCTTCTCTAACCTTTCTAACTCGCCACATATCATATTAGTGATCTCTTTGTAGCAAAGAAGATCAAGTCATATTCAAGCTTCAACGAGAAGTTGGAAGTCTTGTTTGTTTAGTGTTGTATGATCTAGTGTTGATTCATACTTGATTGTTGTATCAAACCATCATAATCTTGTGAGTGTGAGTGGTTAGTATTTTAGTCCTCAAAATACATTTGTGTGTGGGAGTTGTTGTACCCTTGGAAAGAACTCGACATCTAGCTTAGTGTCGGAAATAGTGTGCGAAGTGTAAAGGTTTTCTCCACGGTGAAAGGAGCTTGTTGACTAGTGAAGTTAAACTCTCGAGTGTGAGACTCGGGGAGTGGAGTAGGCAAGGAAAAAGAGTCCTTGTAGGTCGAACCACTATAAACAACTTGTTGTGGTTTGATCATTTCTTTCCTTATTTACTTATTACATATTGCTTGCATATTTCATTAACATACTTAAGATCAATATCAATTGATCTTTCTATAAGTTTCAAAACAAAGTTTTTAATCGGTAAACTATTCAACCCCCCTTCTAGTTTTCTACAAATAGTATTATTGTTTGCAGTAAGTTGAAAAAATGTTCCAAGAATTTTATTAGAGTGGACGGTGTGGGGGACGCCGTGGCTCGCCGTGGCCGACGTGGCGTCTCGCCGTGGCTCGTCGCCCGTCGTGGCTCGCCGTGAGATCCAAAATCGTCGGGACGACGAAGGAAGCTACTGACACATGCATTGATTAAATATTTCATACCGTTGCCTAACGTTTAAAAGCGTTTTTTTTTTTTTTTTTTTTTTTTTAAAAACCTACCACCCACTCTATAAATACATAACATTTCATACAAGTTTTTCATATTCAATCAAAACATATCCATTCAAACTTCTTTGAAAACATGAATTACGATAGTCAATCATCTTATTCCGCGATAGTGATATTGAAGAGTTAACGGACTTAGAAATGTTTATTCAAGAGTTCGGTAGAGCAAACGTTGCGAACAAGCACCGGTCCTTCAAAGCGTCGTCAATATGTCCTCGTGAACGTGAAGTTCTTGAAGCACGTCTTGTTGTCGACTATTTTGGCGACAACCCAAAATATTCGGACGCTTCAATTTAGACGTCGATTTCAGATGAGTCCGTCGTCTATTTCTACAAATAGTGCAAGGTATTGAAACATATATTGAAACTCATGATCCTCTTCCTAGTCATTTTGATTTCTTTAGAATGCGACCCGATGCTAGGGGTGTAATGAGTTTTAGTGTGCTTATGAAATGCATATGTGCCTACGCCAATTGGCTTACGGGATATCGGTGATGCATTAGATGAGTATTTACAAATAGGTGAACACCGTGCACGCGATTGCTAGATTTTTTCTTATGTGCATAATCCAACTATTTATTAAGGAGTTTTTAAGAAAACCGGATGAGGATGACATTCAGAACTTATACTATGCACATAACACTGTTCATGGGCTTCCGGGAATGTTGGGAGCATCGATTGTATGCACTGGGGAATGGAGAAACTGTCCTAAAGAATGGCAAGGCCAATTTCATAGAGGTGATAAAAATATCCCACTATAATGCTTGAAATCATTGCTTCATACGATTTGTGGATTGGCATGCTTTTTTGGGGTAGCGGGTGCGAATAACGATCTAACGGTTTTAAATAATTCTCCGTTATTCGACGACTTGCTTGATGACATCGCCCGAGGTTGAGTTTCAAGTTTATGGGTGTAAATTTAAGCAAGGGTATTATCTAGTGACGGAATCTACCCGGAGTGGGCATCTTCGTCAAGTCATTTACGCTGCAACTAATCCAAAAATGCCGCATTCAAAGCGAAACAAGAAAGTGCTCGAAAAGACATCGAAAGAGCTTTTCTTTGTCCTCCGGGGACGTTGGCATATCATTGCCCAACCGGTAGCGGCAATTTACTATTGGCAGTTACGGAGAATCATGTACGCGTGCATCATAATGCATAACATGATTTTGAAAGATGAAAATTTTGCGATATCGATATTCTTTGAAGCGTATATTTCTCCAACACCAAATTTACAGCAGACATGGATTGAACGTTGCTGCGTGCAAAGAAAAAAGCCAAAGAACTACATGATAAACGCACACACGCTAAACAACGATGTCTCATCGACCATGTTTGGCAACAAGTTCAACGCACAATTTCAACAACATAATCCGGATAATTAGTTTCGTTATAATTTCATGTATTTCTTGCGATGTTTTTTTTTTCAGATCTTTTTTTATGTTTAGTACGTTTTTATTAAGTTGTGTATTGTATTTTTAATTTGAATGAAATGAATTTATTTAGTTTTTATTTGGAAGTGAAAATTGAATAAAAAAATAAAGTGTTAGTGGTGGGCACCAATGAAGAGGTTGAGGTTTGTTATGAGTGAGGAGGGGTTTGTTGTGGTTGGTTGTGGGAAAATGAGATCTTGATGTGGCACGAGAGGTGTAGCATGACGATGAGGTTGAGAACATTATGATCTAAGACTCTTATATATTTCTAGTCATGGTCTCGTAGCTTGGTTTCTTTTCTTTTTTTTCCCTTTTTTTTCACTTGAAGTACTTGATTTATATATCTTTCACCTTTGACCCTATAATTACATGTATCATTTGTACGAGGTATATGAATCACAATCTTTATCAACGTCAAAAAGATATGTAGATTATCTGGTTTACGTATCTTTAGTTATACATACGACTTATATAGGTTCGCTAGCAAGTTCTTATGGATCGTAATCACACAACACAACCAGGAGCGGAGCCAGAAAGTTTTTGTCGAAGGAGCAAAATATGATAATTTTTAGAAACTACACTAAAAATTGGTTCGTTAGGGGGGCAAATTACAAAAATAACCGGAAAATTTTGAAAATTTACACTATAATTTTTTTTACCAGAAGATACACGACCTCCCACCCCTTTTAGGGCTTTGACGTAGTTTAGCCGATTTT
Organism: Chrysanthemum lavandulifolium; assembly: GCA_022545495.1. NCBI lineage: Eukaryota > Viridiplantae > Streptophyta > Magnoliopsida > Asterales > Asteraceae > Chrysanthemum > Chrysanthemum lavandulifolium. The sequence continues at coordinate 319,950,880 of CM040238.1, forward strand.
AAAATACGACTCTTGCAACGATAGAATCCTTCGATAGACTAAAAAACTTTTTTCTTTTATTGTCATTATTTCTGGTTTATCTGATTTAATAAATTCAATTTGAAACACAAACTAAATTTTATCAATGAATCCAAAATATGTCGGTGGCAGATTCATGCATCCTATGCACCACAATTTCATGAAAACTTTGTAAAATATCTCAATGTCACAAAAGCCAGTTAAAATTTGCATATTTCGATATGATGAAATTGTATTACAATAAGTAAAATAATAAAAAGTTAATTAGAGAACAAATTGTGGTGTCGTTAGACAGAGTGAGCTATGATGGCAATATTTCTCATAAGCTTTAGAAATAAAATCATAACCATAAAGTGCTACATAGTTTCTAAGCATGAAAAAAAAAAAAAAAAAAAAAAAAAAAAAAGGTAGTATATAAGTCTATGAGATTCATTTTCAGCCAATTATTTTATATGCTACTTTAATTAATGGTAACAAAAATATAATGGACTACACTAGGCCTGCCTTATTTTGGGCTTTGAATGTTTGGGCTTCCAGGATCATCATGTTGGACCATTATTGAATTTCCATATTCTGTCAACTATCGAAATTTTATTAACTTTTAGTTTAAAAAAACTTTAATTGATTGTTTTACAAAACGACTTATAACAACTTAACAAGCAAGCTGGCTAGTTATTTTCTCTTAAATCGGTATTCATACCTAAAACTTTATACGTTTCCTCCTAACATATTTGCTCATTTGCAAGCCTAATCACCTTACCATCAACTACCATGACATCCCCGGCCACCAAAAATAAGATGACAAAAAAAAAACCGACTACCAATTGACCTACACCTAGCCTCCTCACAAAAGGCCGAGGGTTCAAACCTCACTAGATACATATGTGGGGCAGCCAAGAAAATAGTTTAAAATGTTCACGAGAATACCTCAATTTAGCCGTGTACATTTGAGTTAAAGACTCATATTCTCAAGTATCCTGAACAGAAAAGTCCTCAACCTTTTTCCCGAAAATTGTATATCATAAAGGCTTTCTTATCAATTATCAAAAGGTCGTCACATGTGAGATTATACTATGTGAGAATGTGAGTCATTCTTCTAAGGTTATGGGTGATTGGCATATGCGTGTACAAAACTATTCTAAGTGGCACAAAAATGTATGAAACCACGTCAAACAAGATCAATGATTCCTGGAATTTCTTCCTAAATATGTGAATCTTATGTTTACCAACACACCCACAACTTTATTTATTGCACATTTTCACTGTTCCCTTTTCCCTTGATTTTCTTGAATCAATCAGATAACTTGTACAATTGTATTATGTACTTTCTCTTTTCAAATTCCCACTAATCATTTATTTAAATCAACCAATCAAATCATTAGGTACATTTGTAGGCTTCATTTGTAGGCACAACAATCATTTTTCATAATAATAATTGTACCAGTTTCTTCGAGTTATTTTCAAATAAAACTACTACTAGTATATCTTTGCAATTTATCACACGATCATTTCCCAGATTATCATATGGTGGTATAGATATATAAACCTCAAAATTTCTTACAATTAATTAAGCTAAGTTAACATTTATTTGCTCGACCACAGATAAAGAGGAAGCTTTTCGAGTTGGTGGAAACTACATATTGAAAAAACTCGGAAACTGCCCGGTTTGTCTTTGACGCTTCATAGATCAAGAACTACAAAAGTTTCGCCCAGATTAAGGTCGTCCAAGACTCTCAAACTACTTCGTCATCTGGCGTTGTAATTTTTTGAGAGTGTGGAGTCGTTTGGCTATTGGTAATTAGCTCCTTGTTAGTTCAAATATGCTGTGCCGTTCTAAAAATATATATCTTGCTCTAGTTATATTAGTGATTCTAGCTCTAGGAATAAATAAACATCTTTTTGCTCAATATGAGCTTCATTTAAGCAAACCACGAATCATTTATTGATAACTAGAGCCATAAGTGTACGTACAAATGGATTGTTATAAGAATTTTGAATAAATTCACATGACTTGCTTGTAAATTGATGCAATAATTGGTGGTTGTATTTTATATATAGTGGTGTGTGCTAGTATACGTACATGCATGACCAACACCTTTCATCTTCAAGGAAACACATCGATAAAAAGTAGATATTGCGGAAGAAAAAAGAACAAAAATCATAGGACGTGATATCATATGATTTCATTGTCTACATCTAAATAAAGAAGAAACAAGTTCCATTGATTGAGGGAAATGATGCATACACTTTTTGGTACATGAACACTTTCTCCTTGAGGAATTAATGCATATATTCTTCAAACTATTTTGTCTTCTACACTTTCAGTTAATATACCACAACTTTTCTAAGATTCTAATTTTCAAATTGCGTTTTAGAATCGTGCCATGATAAGGGATTTTAGAAGGTGAGCGGCAAAAAATCTTTCTTGATAAATTTCGTGATGCACTTTAATAAAAAGGTCATTATTTTTATTTTTTTTACACAAAAAACTGATATTTTTTAAGATTAAGATAGAGATCTAAGGTTTTTATATTGTTTGTCTTCAAGGTGAGGGCAATTTGCTTTTGTGAGGGGGTGCACTTTAATAAAAAGGTCAAAAAAAAAAATTACACTAAAATTTGATATTTTTTGTCTAATCATGGAGGGCACCGGGCCCCCATACTCACCATGTAGTTCCGCCCCTGTTTGTAATATTGTTCTTGTTTGCAATGTTTTGAAAACAAGATTTTTAATCGATTTAGTCATCGGTTCATCGGGTTATCGGTTCGACTACCGAGTCAACCTGATTTTCAATTAAAAAAAACTAATGTATTATTTTTAACCGGGTCAACCGGTTAGACCAACGGGTCAAGCCCGTTCGACCACCGGATCAACCCGGTTTTCTATAAAATAAATGAAAAAACCAAACTCGGTCCTTCGAGAACCGGGTTGACTCGAGTCACTTAAAACTCGGTAGGTCTAACAGATTAACCCGTTTTTAAAAGCCCGATTTTTTTTACTTATTTTTTTGGGCAGAACCGGTTTAACCGGTTAATCCGACCGAATCGACCCGGGTTTCAAAACATTGCTTGTTTGAGTGAGATATATACCAAACGAGTATAATATAAATTAGGAATTGTTATTTCTTCGGAAAGACTATTGGTACACGTAAAACATGGTTATTAAATTTTGTTTAGGGATAAAATCTTCCTTCATTAAATCCATAAATCAATTTCTTTCCTATTTATTCTGTTATCTTTAATTATCTCTCAAAATAATAAAATTGGAAAGAATTTATCTAAATTTTGTTTCCTTTTATCAAAATCACAATATACACGGTTTTATTCAAATCGTGTAATGTCAAGTTTCCTTTTATTCAATCTAGCATGTCTATATAAACTAAACTATTCCTTTCTTTCTTTATTACTATTTGTTCACGATTTATATTGTTTACTTTTCTACTGTTTAATTCTAGCTCGGCAATGGCTGAAAGTAGGGAGTCCAAAATTCTTGAAACTGTTCGGTCGAAGGGAACAAGTGTAGCTGCTCGTGAGTTTAGTCTTGGTAAATCTGAATTATTGATCATAGTTCGTAAAGAATTACAACGCATAGACAATGAAATCCAAGAGCATGAAGAAGGTATAAAAATCTTTGAGAAGATCCAAGAGTTATATGAAAGGATTTTGCGCATGGGGCTTGGAGAAAACAAAATCCTAAGTTAATATGTTGCCTCATCACTTTAGAGTTTTCGTCATTTTATTTTTCGTTTGTGGCTTTAATATTTTGGGATTAAGATGAATTTGAGTTTTGAGAATAATTATGATTAGATTTATTATAATGATAATAATGCTATATATGCGATTTGAATACATGTATTGTGTTCTTTTAATTTGTTCGGCTTTAGTGAAAGCTAGTACGTTGTTGCGAGCGTTTTTTTTTTTTCAGTTGCAAGTGAAAACTAAAACATTGCATGGTATATATTACTCACATATATAGTTATTGACATTTAACTCAACGGATGTTTCGATTTGGAATGTGAAATTAAGTGGTTTATTAAAGAATGAAAGTTCAAAAGCATTGGAATATTTGGTTAACTTTAATTGTAGTTTAATAATCTTTTTAACAATAAAATTAACAAAAAAGAAATAAAGTTATAATTTAATTAACGTAAAAGTTTAACAAAGATAATAAACGTACGTAATTTTTTTTTGTTATTTTCAAAGAACTTAGAAATTCAGAACTTATGTAATTTGTTACAACGACACCCCTTTGGGGGTTTAATAAAAGTTGTTAACCCCCAAAATCTTTCTATTTTTCTTTCTCTTTAATTAACCCACGTTAAAAATTTAATCAAATTATTTTTAGAGTAAAATACACCGTTCATCCCTTAACTTGTACCTGCGCATCACGTTGAACCAAAACTTCCCTTTTTCATCGCTGGGAGTCCAAAACATGGAGTTTATATGTTAAACTCATCCCTTGACAATTAAAGTCGAGGTTAATGTTCCGTTATAGTCCATAAAATCCCGTTATCCTTTTACTGTTGAGGGTAGAATCGTCTTATTACCTTGATGTACTTATAGCGGATGTCTTGTCCAATTTCTCGCCATAATGTATAATATAACTAAGTTGTGTACTCATTACTCATCCCCAAACTTGTTTCGAAAGCCTACCAAAAACCCTAATGCAATGTCAATCATCAAATCAAATAATCTAAGTAAAAATAACAAACACCAACCTTGGATTTACTCTATGGCGAATTAGAATATCCTTTCTTTAATGACCATGTAATTGAGGAAAAACGCAATCGTGAGATATGGTAAGTGTTTTTGGTTATAGTCTTTACAATTACTCCTCCGTCCCATATTGATCATTCACTTTGAATTTTCAGGTCTTTTATTTCTAACTTTGACCTTATATATTTTTAATTGTGTTATATAATATTTGATACAAAATATATGAATAGATTGAGTTTTAAATGTATTTTTATTGGTATAATTTTTATTAAATATTATATAACACAAATAAAAATATTTAAGGTCAAAGTTAAGAAAAAAGACTTAAAAATCAAAATGAGACAATTAATACGGACGGAGGTAGTATATGTTAGTACGATTGTTTAAGTTATTCTCCTTTTAGGTAACTTTATCATAACATTGTTTTTGTACATTTTTTATACAACGGATGAACCAGGATCCTTTAGCATGAGGTTCCATTATGAAGGTACATTCAAATACTTTCCAGGTAAAGGAGGCAAGGAATGCCTTGTTGATTATGTGAAAATAAAAGAGGTATTCGTTGATGAAATGGATGCTCTCATGACCCAAATCGGTTATGAGAATGGACAAACCAATTATTTCTACTTTCTTAAGCCTGGTTGTACATTGGATGACGGATTGTTTAGTTTGCGTGAAGCTGCTAATGTTGAGTTGTTGAAAGATGTTGTCAAAGACAATAAGTTGATAGATGTGTATGTGGAAACAGGTAAGACAAGATTAGAGCTGTCTGAAATGTCCCCACAATCTATTAATACTGTCTTTTGGGAGATGTATGAAAATATCAGAAAAGTTGCTAGTGCTGCCATTCAATCTTGTTGTAGACTATTGGTGTTAGATGATCTTGATAATGAGCCTGCACTAGAACCTTTTATGCAACTTACACAAGTACCTATGGACCTAAATGATATTGGTGAATCTAGCAATTTACCAAACATTGAGCATATATTTTCCACCCTAGACACATCATTTGCTAGCCAACCTGTTCATAACAGTGAGCGTGCTTTAGTACTTATTGATGAGGACAATATAATGCTATTAAGGAGCCTGATAATTTTTAGGTTAATCTGTTCCGAGTAACTCAGGGGAAGCACTTAGAGAAAGTAGGAAGAGCACTAGTTGATGTCAATAACAGGTTTGAGGAGCCTAATGTTGATGTCAATCTATTTAAATTGACTCAGGATAATCATTTAGTAGGATACGCATCTGTTTATGCCAATAACATGGAAGAGGATCCTATTGTTGATGTTACTCTGTTACAAGTGAGTGACACTAGTGACTTAGGCAATGCAGTTGATGATTCAATTCAAGAAAATGAAGAGAATACTTGTCAGGATAATGATGCACAACTTGCTTTGGTCCAAGTAGGTCAGAGTAATGAGTTAGGTAAAGCTGGAACAACCAGTAATATAAGTGATGACATGCATTTGGAAAATGATTTACCTGTGATGGTTGATGATGTACTTTACAGTGAGTATGTTTCTTACCGACAGGTAGACTTTGCAAATGAAGTCTATACCACATTCTTCTATTGTGGTCAAGACTTTCCTACTGCAATGGATGTCAAAAATAAGGTAAGAGAGCATTCAATAGAAACTACGAGGAGTTGATTTTGTGAAGAATGACAAAACAAGAATAAGGGTCGATGTAAGGGTTGTGTTCCACTTTCGTGCCCAGTGAAGGTCTGGACCTGGATATAGGTCCATCTAGAAGTCCATTAGCGGAAGGGGTATAAATGCATTGCTTTCGGCAAAAGGACCATTCACAAAATACTCGCCCATGGCTATTGTTTGTCGGCAGGAATGGTGAGACAGGTACATGGTCAGTCAGAACATATAATGAGCAACACATGCACTTGTTTGCAATCAAGGGTAGTCAAAGCTTTTGACCTTAACTATATCTCAAAGCAAATTACAGCACAAATTGAAACCAATCCACTGGTCCTGTCATGTCTATGCATAATCAACTTACCAACCAATACGAGCTTGAAGTGTCCCTGCAGAAGGTTTTAAGGGCAAAAAACTTAGCATTAACAGCCATCAGGGGTCAATTCAAGCTACAATTTACCATGTCGAGAGATTATGTTCAAGAGTTGCAGAAGAGAAACCCTAATACAACAGTTGTGATGAATGTGGAATGACCTGCAGATGAGGCTCTTCCAACGAGAGAATTCAAGAGAGTATATGTTTGTTTAGGTGCAATCAAGGAAGGATTTAAAGCGTGTGGGAGATCGTTGTTGAATGGATTCTTTTCCAATTCATGGTCCTTTGAATGGTCAATGATGACACCGTGGAATTGATAGTAACAATGGTATATACCCTTTAGCTTATGCTTTCTTGAATCGAAAACATAGGATCATGGACTTGGTTTCTTCATTCTTTATCCGATGATATAGCACTTGAGCCAATCTCAAGCATCACTTTTATTACTAACATGCAAAAGGTGCTCCTTAACTGCTCATGAATTTAAGTCTCTCTTTTGAAACAAACAAGAAACATATTTGATTTTGTGCGGGATATAAGTGGAGCTTTAAGAGATGTTTTTCCGATGCGTAACACGATTTTGTATTAGAAGCATTCATGAGAAAATGAAACTTCAATGGAAAGGTAGGGCCTACAAAGAGCATCCGTGGAAATGTGTAATGACCTCAATCATGTCAGTTTCGTAAAGCTATGGTCGATTTCAAGAAATTTAATCAACCAGCCCATGATTGGTTAAGTAAGATACCACCGATCTATTGGTCAAGGTCACAATTTTCATGTAAGTCGCCTATCTGTTTAGATTAATTTGTATTTGTTAATGCAAGATAAACATTTATAATTAATACATGTTTATTATTGTTTATCTTTAGGAGAGCGAATTCGATGTGTTACTTAATAACATGTGTCAAGTGTTTCATGACAAAATAATTGAGGGTTTAAACAAACCAATTATTACGACCCTAGAATACATCGAGAATACCGTATGAAGAGGATAATTCATGTTTTATGGTGATCGAGAAGAGTGATGGGCCACTAACACCAACCGCACAACACATGCTAGAGGTATTAAGAAAGAGGTTGTTATGTATAATGTTTTATGGAATGGGGAACTAAGTTTCGAGTTAGTGGACCATGGGGTGACCAATGTGTAGTTAATGTTGTAGAAAAGTCTTGTACTTGCAGAAGATGGGTGGTAACGGTTTTACCATGTAAACATGTTGTTGCTACCAATTGAATATGGCTTTAAATGGGCAACAAGTATGAAATTGTAGAAACATGGGCTCATCCTTGTTACTATCTTCTCACTTGGGAGACAACCTACAAACACCATGTCCAAATTTATAACTAGCAACGAACATTGGAAAAAATCAACTGTGCCAACAACAATTGTTCCACCGAAATCCGAAACAAGTCCTCCTAGCTCTAGAGGTAGAAAAAGAGTTAGGATAGCTCCTGAAAGTGAAGAGATTATGAAGAATGGTAAGCTGTCAAGGGATTGGAAGAGTGTTAAGTGTCGTACTTTTGGCATTGCTGGACACAACCGGAAAACATGTCTAGGGATTGGTGGAGCTGAAAGTAGTCGAACTGGCCATAAGGGAAATGTCAAACAAATGCCTATAAAAGCTGCAGCAAAAAAGACACATCCTAAAGGTAACAAAGTAGCAGCAAAAAAGACACATCCTAAAGGTACATGTGTTGCTGAAAGTCAAGTTAGTGCAGTTCACGGAAGTGGTGTTCAATCTGAAAATCAAGATCAAGCAATCAAGATCCCATCATACATGATGCAACTCGTCTCAATCCCAAAGAACATCAAGATGAAGCAACAGAAGATCCCGGATACAAGATGAATCCCTATCTCAATCCCAAGAACATCAAGATGAAGCATTTGCCGATCCCACCATGCATGAGCAATCCCGGTCAATCCCAAAGAACATGATCAATCACACCGATTCTCACCGCGGTCGAGTGATGTGCAAGCAATTTCCTTCAACCCGACTGCTACACGAAGAATGATTAGGCAACAGTGACCGGAAATAATGATGGCCTCAAAGATATGTCAATTCTGTATGCTAATTAGCTAGACAATGTTTCATCTAGTTTATTTCCTATGAACAAGTTATGTACTTTAAAAACATACGTGTGTGTGTGTCTAAGTGTAATTCTCATGCTTCGAAAAGTATGCAATTTTATGCATTTGGAATTATATCCATTTGCATTAACTATGAAACCATGTCATTATTGTGTATTTTTATAGATTGAGTAAGCTTGATGTGTGAACAATTTGCATCAAAGATAACCAAAGCTAAACAGAACCTCATAAGAATGTTGACAATTAAGTCAAACCTAAACAAATTGCTAACCATCTGCATACCCATAAGGCATTGAAAGTAAAAAACAAACCAAACTGAATACTTCATAACAATGTTGACAATTAAAAGTCAGCTTTAATCTTAACCATGTGCATAAAGCCATAAACATACGGTAAACCGATCATAATAACAAGATTCATAACCTTTTGGGGCACAACGTTACTACAATTTAAGATAATGAACATTAACCATCTCGCCTCATTACATAAAAGCTAAAAGTTATCCCAATGCATAAACAATCAAGAACAATATCCAACTAAGCACCGTGTAAATCTTCCACTTCCACACATCACCTCGAGCGACTTCTAATCTTGCCTCAAGCTCATTTCTCCCCAAAAGGCCCGGTATGATCATTCTTGAACAAGCACGATTTCGGGATCATACCATCGTATCCACCGACAAAGAAGACCCTTATTCATGATTATGGCAAGTGATTAAACAACAACAATTGTTACAATGTAGTTTGCTACTTGCGAAAAAAATTGATACGATAAATATTAAAAGACACTTACTTCAACAGACAACCAAAGAATCGACGCCTGGGTTGGCGAGAGATCCACGGTCGCGAATTATAGCTTGCTTACCACACCAAAGAATATACCATGTTGAAGCGATTATCGTTTGTGGAAGACCGCTTTTGTAGGATAGTTTAGGATGGATGATAATCGGCGACCAAGCCATGTTACACGTGATATATAGCGCCTACAAACATCGTGACAACGGTTTGTATAAAGTACGCCATCTGATGAAAGACGGTTTTGCCTCCACAACATAACACCGACCTCGGCGTTAATGGTCAAGGACGAGTTTAGCATATAAACTCCATGTTTTGGATTTCCATCGATGAAAAAGGGAAGTTTTGGTTCAACGTGATGCGCAAGAACAAGTTTAGGGACGAACGGTGTATTTCACTCTTATTTTTATATTTGCTTCCTTAAGAATAATAGAGTTTTCAAGGTTTTAATTGTATTATAATATACATACAATATTCAAATGATGTAAAACATGTATAAACCAACAAAAACATTAATCAAATACAGTATAAAATACGGGGAGTGATATTCAAACTACATAAATTGATGCACGCATTATAATTATGCACATATTATGTTGTAACATATGCAATAGTGATGTGATATTGCGGTGTGTGCATCAATTCTCATAAAATACGGGCTAATACTTTTGTTGGACTCTACAACATACATATATACAATGTAATAAAAATTTCTCTTGCACCTTAAAATATAAAGAACTGAATAGATCAAGATCATCCACTAATTACTTAAAAGCAACTTGTAATTTTTCTATGTGCTGAAAATAAAGTTTGACCAATAGATGTGAAATAATACTGTTATTGATAATGATATATTTTCATTTTTTTGGGACCATTGCATCTCAGGCGAGAAACCAAAGTAGCATTATGTAACTTCTAAAGTAGTACTAATGTATTTATGCAACTGTAATATTTATTAATTAATTACTAGTAATGATTTTTGATGTACTAATATAACACTTTACATGTAGCACATTTTAATATGACATATACTTTCTATCTTTTTTAAACAAAGTAACATAAAATGAAAATTTGTCTATGCATATAAAATACAGTATCTTCTTAGTGTGTATGATTGACTTTGTTAATAAATAAATTAAACAAACCTTTGAAAAACTAACATTTAATTTGTTGGTGTGAATATTAATCATGAATTAAATTATGAGAAACAATATATGCAAGAACGTGACAACTATGTAACCAACTCATCGAGGATTACTAATAATGTATTACGAAAGTGTTTTTTAAATTTGTCTCATCTTATAGCATGGCTTTTGGTGTCACTAGTTTACCAATTCAAATTAAGAAGTTGGTAAGTTTGTATGTCATCATTTTAACATTATTGTTATTTTTATATATATTTCTTCATATAAAGAATCAAACATTAAACTACTAGTCTTAAATTTAATGCAATTTGGATTAAAAAAACCATTTCAAACTTTATTTAAACATATGTACGTGAAAACTTAAAAAATGTAGTTAATAAAGTTCAAGAGCAAATTTTATTATATATGGTTATATGTAGTTCTTTTCATCAGTGTTCTAAAAGGCGTCGCTAAGGCGCGAGGGTGGCCTCGGCGCCACGAAATGGACTAAGGCGCGAGGTTTAGGCGTCGTGTGCAAAGGCGTGGGATAAGGCGAGAAAAGGCGCGCCTTTTGGTAAGGCGTGGCGCCATTTTTAAAAGCATTTAAGAGATTTACGGATTTGGGCTTTAATTTCTAGTATATGGGCTATTTCCTTCTTGGGTCTCGTAATTTAAAAACTTAATTCCTACTTGGTAGGCCGGGCTATTTGGGATTTGGGCCTTAATATTTAAAATTTCTCTTAAAAAATGATATAAATTTATAAATACATAAATCTATAAATATTTATTGCCGTCTTAAGCACGTCTTAAAAAACGTAAAAGCTTCGCAAAAGCTCGTAAGGCTTGAGACGTAGCTGTGCCGGCACGCCACACTTGACGCTTTTTAGAACATTGCTTTTCATGCATGGTTTTTTTACTTCATGAAAGCAAATATATGTATGATTATCAGCAAATTGAATACGACATCTTATATTATATAAAGTAACAAAAAGCGATTGTACGTAGGGGTGGCAATTCTCGACACGACACGATAAACAACACGAAACCAACACGAAGTTAAATAGGTTTGGGTTGAGGATAAATAGGTTTGGGTAAAAAACGGGTCAACCCGTCTAACCCGTTTAATAAATGGGTCGTGTTTGAGTTGAGTAAGTATTAAACAGGTCAACCCGTGAACCCGTTTAAGTATGTAAGATCTTAAAAATAAAATATATAATATGGTTTTTATGTTGGATGTGGATTAAATGTATTTTGTTATTTACTTTGTATGAGTGAATTATAATTTTATACCTTAGATATCATGAAAATTGACGCTTGTAATTCAGAAAATTATCGCATAGTTATTTGTATGTTATTCTTATCATATTGTAGATCCTTATATCAATTTTTTGCATTTAAACTAGTTAAATCGACAAACCACCAACTTTATTCACTATTTGACCTATTTACTTAAATGGGTTAAACGGGTCACAAATGGGTTACACATGTTATGCAGGTCTGGGTTAGGGTTGAGTTTCTTGACACCATTAATAAATGGGTCGTGTTTGGGTAAATGTTATACTAACCCGCCAACACGCGAACCCGAATAGGTTAACACGAACACGACTCGATTGCCACCCCTAATTGTACGTATTCATTTGAGTTAGTCAATATAAATTTAGCAATAGTTTATTTTGAAAACGTAAGTTATTAATTTAAGGCCTGTTTGGTAGGAGCTGTTTTAAAGCTTTTTCTGATGCTGTTAGTTTTTTGTTAGAAAAATAATCTTCTTTAAAATAAGTAGTTTCGTTTGAACACATCAGCTTCAAGCTTTTATTTTAAATAAGTAGTTCCTAAATGAAAAGCTGATTCATTAAGCTTTTAAAATATTTTAAAATTGTTAAAACTATAAATTACTGATATACTCTCGAACTATATTACAGTCTTTTCAAAATTGGATATGATTATTGAGATTTATGCATACAAACAAAATTATTATAATAATAACAATAGTGATAATAAATATTGAATATGTTGTAACACTATAAAACTACAATTTATAGATTTATTATTCGATATGATTGACCACAATGATATAGATTGATAGGTCATTTGGAATTTTAAAGAAATAGCAGACAATACTTGGTGGAATGCTCAGTTTAATGTGCAAACTCAAATTGATATTATTATGGCAGCATTTGCTTTGCATAATTCGTAATAGTGATGAAGGAGATATTATATTTACCACGATCGGGCAACATCCAAATTACATAACACCTGATGAACTTCACGACGTTCCTGGCTATGAAAACTAAATGTCTCTTAATGAACATCTAATGGGATTAAACGAATCTAAAATGATATTGCCACATCAATATAAAATGCATCGTCAATAACCGTTACAAGCATGTTCATTTTAAGCACTACGATTATTATTAATAAAATGAGTTTTTTTATCCTTTTATATCATTTTACATCTTATAATTAGAGTTAACTGCTAATTTACCAAACATTTTTATTGAAAAAATATACGAACATGTAGCTTTCGTATTATGACATTCTGAGTTTAAACTACATCATACATCTTACAACTAATTTTTGGCAAACATACCCTTGTCTAAAATTAATTTATAAGCTATTTAAATAAGCATAAATAGGGGGTTGTCTTTATCCACAAGGTATAAACTATAAAGTCAAGTATATCTTAATCAACAAGGTCGCCACTTTCCAATCACAATATATAAATTTCAAATTTTATTAATTGACATTACAAAATTCCAACATTTTTAATTGGAAACAAAAACAAAATTCTCCATTTATTGTGAAGCCACAAATAATGTCTTTTCAAATTGATAAAACAATACTATTTTTGAAAACCATGTAAACGTAATTAAATTATTCATAGGTGCACACTGGTTAGTTGCTCACTTTAAAAATTAAACTTTTTGGGTCTCAAGAATAGTCTATAACTAAACCAAAGCATATGTCAAACATTTTAGCACTTTTTGCACAAGAAAGCCATGAAATTTCCGGCATCCATTTTACCGGAATTTCTTATCATCATATCCATCATTTTAATCTCATGTAATCAAATAAACTCACAGCCCGGTAGCATGTCGGACGACTCAAATAATTCTAATACGAACTTCCAACCGAGTTTAGCCGTTGTCATTGGAGTTCTAGGCATCATGTTTTCTCTAACATTTTGCCTTTTGCTCTATGCAAAATGTTGTCATAGACCATCTTCTCTTCAGTACTTAAATCAAGAGAATTTTGGTGGGATACAAAGATCAGCCTCTAGGGTTTCGGGTTTGGATAAAACAGTGATAGAATCACTTCCTTTTTTTAGGTTTTCGACGTTGAAAGGTTGGAGGAATGGGCTTGAATGTTCTATTTGTTTGTCCAAGTTTGAAGATGTTGAGATTTTAAGATTGTTACCTAAATGTAAACATGCTTTTCATATAGATTGTGTTGATCAATGGCTTGAGAAACACTCGGGGTGTCCACTTTGTAGGTGCAAAGTAAGCGAAGAGGATGCAACCCTTTTCGCATATTCAGGTAGTTTAAGGTTTCTAAACAACCAATCTGATCGAGCTCGTGAAGGTTCAAATTTGGAACTATATGTCGAAAGAGAAGGTTCCGCAAGATTTGGAAGTCAAAGAAGTTTCCCAAAGATTGAAGGAGAAAATGATCACCAAGAAATATTTGAAGATCAAGATATCTTGCATAAGTACAATCACAGGATTATAATTTCTGATTATGGACATGATTTGATGTCGAAGAACAGATGGAGCAACTTAAGCTCATCTGATCTTCTTTTCTTAAATTCCGAAATGATTACTTCTTTATCAAGCAACTCTTTTGATCACCGCAATGATCAAAAGATTGTTGCTTCTATGTCAAGCAACAAAGCTGGTAGGAATCCACCTGTAAAAATTTCGGCAGACGGAAACTATCATAAACATGATCATGAGCATCAAGTAATCAAGATCAAGGAAGAAATCAAAAGAAAAAGAGAATTCGAGAAGAAAATCAAGAAGTTCCCTGGTGGAGAATCGGGTACAGGATCGTCCAACGAGCCAAAATCTGCTAAACTTGTCGAGCAACGATCTATGTCAGAAATCATTGTTCATACAAGATTTCTTGATGTTGAATCAAGTAACAAAGAAGCTAACTCGGGTGAGACTAGTTCTAAAGAAGAGAGATTAAAGAGATTATGGCTCCCGATTGCGCGAAGAACGGTTCAATGGTTTGCTAATAGAGATCAACAGCCACAGATAAACACAAAATCACAAGTTTAGATTAGATCTATTAGTTACTCTAAACATTTTCAAGTTTCCCACAAGTTACTAAAGAAAAAATTTGTATACTTCTTTTTTATACAGAAAATTATTTAGATTTAGACATAAGGATCGAATTAACTAGTATCATAACCTTTTGTTTGTATATATTTGTCAGTAAATTGTACTAATGCTTATATTGCTCATTTTTGTTGCATTAGGTTGATTGCATGGCATCATGTGTGATATTCTGTATTTTGTGCTTAGTTGATGTATTAAAAAGGTGCTTAAACTAATAAAAATGTCAGTTTGATCAGTTTTTTGTGATTATAAAATTATTTTACTTTGAATTAATATAATGAAATCTTTTATATAATAAAACAAAACTTCTACTGAGGATTTTTCATTTCAAAAAAATCAATTGGTTCCTTATTAAGTAATTATTTATTTATTTATTATTATTTTTAATTTAAAATATTTACTAAAAAACTCAAATATTCCGAATTTGGAAATAGTTAAAAAAAAAAACGTTCTTATATATAGTCAAAAAAAAGAAAAATAAACATAAAAGTTTAAGTGGCAAAAGTATTAGAAAAAAAACTTATTAAAAAGAAGGAGTGATTTTAAAAATATTTGTGTCTAATGTAAAGAAATAAAAAAAATCACCCGCACATAAATACACCTTCCAACCTATGTGTAAATTTAAGATTAAAAGGCTGCTTCCAACCTATTGCCCTACATGACTACATCGACAAAAAAAAAAAAAAAAAAAAAAAAGAAAAAAAAAAAACCTACCCTAATTAATATAATTAAATTAATTATAAGGTTTATATATCAACAAATTACAAATCTATATATAATAAATAAATTAGTAATTATCGATTTTTAAAAAACACAATATATAAAAACCCGCGTGTGCGCGAATATTATGGCTAGTACTTCTTAAAACAAAACTATGTAATTAATAAAGTTTCTACAAATGGAAAAATCGTGTTGTATGAATTGAAAACAAAACAATAACAAAAAAAGGTTTATAGCTATTAATTTTTCTGGAAGTAAAACTTATCCACAATGAAATTTATAGTATTTATTACACAAATTTATTTGTTGAAGAAAAATAAGTTCAACTAAAATAAGTAATCCTGATATTTTGTCTACGCAAAACCGGCTGACATATAAATTAAACAATAAGTTATTCTTGAAGCCCCAATTGAACCATGGTCGTGCAAGAATAAACCTTTTAAAAATTATGAAAATTCAACTTTACTTTGAGACAATAATGCAATACCATTTTTATTCTAAATCGTACAATCAAATGTGGGAATAAAATATATGACAAGTATTTTCTAATGTTAATTGATGTTTCTTCCACTATAACTATTAGAAAATAATAATTTGTATTCAAAAAGATTTAACTCTAAGTGTATAACAATACTAGTTAACTAAAGTTTACTAGTTAAAACAATGCTTTATGGCAAAACATCATCACTTCCATTCATGGTCCAAATGGTAGCATTTATTTGAACACCACTAACAGGAAGCCTAAAACCAACCCCTGGAAGGTTATTGTTGACATAAACTATTCCCTCTCAACTGCCAATATAAATTTACATTCCATTTTTTTTCGAGTCATTGGAAACGGGTCTTCGGTGTCATTTTGAAGTGACCATTGGTTAGGAAATTCTACTCTAGGATCATTGTTTCCTCGGTTGTTCTCATTTGAGGCTTTTAAAGAATGGAAAGTAAGTGACAAATGTAATATTCTTTATGGGCCTAAATCTAGGACATGGAATTGGCGTTCGGTTTGGTTTTCCCATTCGAGGATCGGTTCGGTCAACAAACACATTCTTGCGGATATTACCCAGGACCAAAAGTAAGTGACTCTTTACCTAAATCTAGGACATGGAATGTCGACACAAATGATAATAATGTCGACACAAATGATGGTTGGATATGTAATTTAAACGCTCCAACTCCTACTGCTTTTGATTTGTGAGTAAAATTGATGATTCAATTTTGGAGCGAATGGAATCAAACTAGATGGAATAAGATTCTTCCCATCAAAATTAAGATTCACTATTGGCGGTTAGGACTTGATCGTCTTCTTTGTCGTTGCAATCTAGATGATAGAAGGATCGACGTCCACTCAAAAAGATGCCCAGTGTGTGATGAGGACTTATAATCGAACCAACATCTGTCTGTTGATTGCTTTTTGGCTGCCTCTTTATGGAGGAAAATAACATATTGGTGGGGATTTAATGACTATCCGAAGCAATTGCAAACCTAATCGAGTGGGGAACATCGACAAATATTAATACCATTTCGAAATTATGTTTTGATGTGGTTGTCCAAACTATCACATGGTTTATTCGGCGTTTTAGGAACCGTGTTTGTTTTGACTTGAAGCCCGACATAAAGACACTCTCGAGGAAGAAATCAAGCTTCTCTCCCATTCATAGATCACTCATAGGCTCAAAAAGTCACATCCCTTATGGATAACTTGGATCCGAGATCCAAATTTTGGCTTGTAAGAACTTGTAACATGTTGTAAACTTCCTCTAGCATCTTGTTAGAGTTTTTATATTTAGATACTGTTTATTCACATTCTGTCGTTAAAAAAAAATATTATAAAAGAAATACTAGTTAACTTAAGCTTAAAAATTACAATACTTCCTCTAACGAAAACTAAAATTATCCAAAAACTCAAACTAGGGGTGTTCTAAAAACCTGAGAAACTGACAAACCGAGCCAAACCGCTCAACTCAAAATCAAAAAAACCCGAAACCAAAAAAACCAAAACCGGAAAAACCCGCTTATCACGGTTCGGTTTCGGGTTTTAGTTTTAGATATCCGCGGTTAACCGAACCGAACCGAACCGTATATAATATGCATGAAGGTTTTAACAATATATTCTGATAATTATACAAATATTGATTTTATCATTGCACTATGTTTATTGTATAACAACTTTTTACTCACAATGTAAACATTTACCAGATATTTTTGTGTGAAAATTGATTAATGTGATTTTAACATACATATACGTCGGATAAATACTTATGCTAATATGATACGTACGTTTATTTGGAAGCAAGTATTGTGATGAATCAACTTTAATATCATGTTAATCTATTTGATGCTATTTAGTTTTACTAAAAGTATATTTTAGGTTTTAAATCATGTAATTGTTCATACGGCCAAACTCAATTAAGCATCTAAAATGGTTAATCGTGACCCGAACTGCGGGTAACCGCTAACTTCGGTTACCCACCTAGTACGGTTCAGTTTCAGATAGTGAAATGAATTACCCGCCCCACGATGGATAGTTAAAATCTTCTAACTAACCGAACCGAACCGCCCAGTGAACACCCCTAACTCAAGCGACTCTTATGTTAATCGGTCGAAGGTAAAAACATCAATTTTATGAAACCTAAGCGGTAAGATTAGGTTTTTCTTAAACTGCAAATAATTATTTTGCGATGATTAGATAAAAAGTTTCAGCCTCTATTATTTCAAGGGTTAATATATTTAAAATGTATTTTACTTGTCACAAATTTCAGGGTTTGTGTACCAAACTTTTTTATTTTTTGGCAAATTCATGTACTAAACTTTTAAACTTCATCACTTTGGTGTATTTTCGGACCATTTTACCCCTCCCCGATAAAAGGAGTCATAACAAATTGAAGGGTAAAATGGTCCGAAGATACAACAAAGTGACGAAATTTAAAAGTTTAGTATATGAATTTGCAAAAAAAAAAAATTTGTTTGTTATACAAACCTGAAATTTATGAAAGTAAGATACATTTTAAATACATTAGCCCTTATTTTAAACTTAGTTTCTTACCAAATCCGCAAGATTGCAATTGAATAAAGTTTCATCCTCGACTAACTAAAATCATCCATGACAAAACTGTCCAAAGACTCTGAGAACAAAGGATTGTTGATAGATAAGTTTTCTATATCAAGACGAATTCAAATTCGATATAACAATGTCACGATGAATAAAATAAAATGTTCTTTTTTGTATAGACCTATCTTGTTTTTGTCTCCACGTAAGTTTGATCTTGTCATCATGTTGATCATGTTTTGCAAGGTATATACTATAAAAGTCTTACAAGCAACTCAAAAGACAATTAAGTCAATAAGAAAATTAATTTTTGACATTTTTGTATAAAGTACCGTTATTCAATTATTCATTCATGCAACATTCTTGTAGGAGACAAGAGTTTTATTAAATGCCAAGAGATATTATACAACAAGAAGCTAGAAAAAATACGTTGTCGATAATAGAAAAAAAGTTACATAGTTGATAATAGAACGTCACAAAATTTACAATCCATTCTATCAATAATAGGTCATTTGGGTATGTTTGTTAAAAGTAAGCCAATAATAAGTCACAAAATTTAGTCCATTCTATCCATAATAGGTCTTTTGGTGTTTGTTAAAAGTAGCGAAGATGAACATCTCATCGCCACCGCTTCTTAGGGTGTGTTTGTTAAAAGTAGCGGTTTAAAAACAATTGAAAAAATGAGTATTTTTAAAATTTAGCAAATTAAAAAATAGCAAAGCTCATCGTTCACCGATTACTTTCAAAATCATTCTCAAACGATTACTAAAATTCAAAATACTCATAGATCACCGTTCTAAAAAGCTTCACATCACTCCGTGCCAAAAATACCCGTTGTCGAGGAAAATTTCAACTATTATCTTCTGACCTTGATGAATCTTCTAATAGTAATTATTATTCCATAGACTAATAACAAGTTACAAGTCGTTTATAACTTTGAATACTTAACTTCAATTATAAGATTGATGCATGCATGCATACGTATGCATGTTTGAAAAAAAAACCAAATAAGAGTAGTAGATAGGGGCGGAATAAAGATTATGTAAGTAAGTAATTTAAGCTTAAAATGACCGTCGTCACTCAAGGTCCATTTTCAAGTGTTACACAACAAAGTTATATACATAGGTAAGATATTCAATTAAATAGTTGTATAAAAAAATTTGCACAAAGAGAAGCACATCAATTTTTGATATGCATTACTTTGGTGCAAATCAAGTTAATCATCACACTTGAGTTATATAAAGATGTCATTACATTTAGTTTCTATCTATGTGTGATAAGTTGTTAAAACTAAATTATCAAATTATGTTACACAATAAGCACTAACCTCATACATATATATCATCACAAGTACTCTATATGTAACTAGTTTGCTTCCAAGGCAAAGAAGAATAGATGAACTGAAAATCGATCATTTGTACATGTAAAACGAAAAAATTACGATACAGTGACAAACATCATTTAGGAAAAGATTGTTTAGTTATCGGGCTGGAATGAACCAAACGTGAATAGAGACCCGAAATATGTAAATTAGAAAAAAGACAACTCGCATAACAAAACGTAAAGAAAAAAAAAGTTAGAGCAACTGTGGTTCTTAGGGAGATTAGAGCAATTGCAACTTTTGCTTCTAAACTAGCACATAGAAATCTCACTGTTTCAAGAAGCTTGGGAAAAGATTAGAGCAACTGTGGTTCTTAGGGAGATCCAAGTCTAAGGATTAGAAAACATAAAGGTAAAAATGGTAAAAGTGAAGATAAGCAAATGATGAGAACTTTGAGGAGTTAAATGTGAACTTTGAAGATAAGCAAATACTAGCTATTTCAGTTCATTGTTTTGTTTGAATCTGTATCAGTCTACCGTACGGGAAGGTCGAGTCTTTTTGGTTATGATGTGCGCAATTTAACCAATATTGACTTTGTAGTAGCCATCCAAAGTCGAGTCTTTTTGGTTATGGTGTGCGCAGTCTAATGACTTTGCACTAGCCATCCCACAACGTTGGGTGGAACTTGGTTCTCTTTTGAGAACTTCAAGCCACTTTACCACAAAGTCGTCTTAAAATGTATTTTACTTTATGTCGTATTCGCATATGTATAGAATATAAACAACTAACTAATACTAGAAAACCAATAGTTAACATGCTCAAAAGAAGAAAAAATTATACAACCTGTATTATACGGGTTTTAAACTAGTTAAATTCACAAAACAAATTACTAAATCAGCTCAAAGCTAACACAAAGCCCAATAAGACAAATAGACCCAACAACCAAAAACAAACATACGCCTGATGAAGTCACATAGAAGCAAACAATTCAAGTTCTTCCCAAACAATTAGATATCATATTCATCCAAAATCAGCCCTTTTAGTCTCTCCAAAATCAATAATCGACTTTACAAACCAAAATCTTTTTCTTCATGGCTAAACAGACCTAACTCGGATACCACTTGTTGATAATAACAATAACAATAAAAATACCTCACTACATAGCTAAACCAAAATCATCCATGACAAAAGTGTCCAAAGACTCACAGAACTAATAAAATGTTGATACTATTTCTATCAAGGATTTGTGGATAGATAACTTTTTTATATCAAGCAGTGATGGAACTAGAATTAAATATGTTTGGGTGCACAAATGTTTTTGTATGTATACTTACTAAATAATACTGGAAACACACATTTTAATGGACTGGGTGTATTTAAGACATATTTAGGAAATTTCGATATTTTTATCAAAAATTAACAATGAATCGAGAAAATCCATGACGTTCCCGAAAACACGCGAAAACCTCTTGTTTGGTCTCTGATATCAAGACGAATTCAAATTCGATATAACGATGTTACGATGAAAAGAATAAAATGATCTTGTCATCATGTTGATCATGTCGTGCAAGTATACATTATAAAAGTCTATCTCTTACAATCAACTCAAAAGACAATTAAGTCAATAAGAAAATTAATTTATTGACATTTTTGTTTGTCAATGTTCTCTCATAAATAGACTATGTATAGCATTTCTTCACAAGGGTACATTTAAATTCTGATAAATATTGTTCACTTAATATAACATAAGGCACCATTATTCAATTATTCAATTCATGCAAGATACTTGTAGGAGACAATAGTTTTATACGCTAATAGCTTGATAATGTATTATAATTGTCATGATTTCCTTCTATATGTATCAGATAATTTATTTTACTACTCTACGTACTAAACTTGCTTTTTTGATATTTTCTGTGTATTTTATGACCATTTGCCAATCATTTTGTTAACCTGTGAGGGAATAGTCATAAAATAAAAATAAAAAAAATTAAAAATGCAAATTTAGTACATAAAATAGCAAAAAAATTATTCGATACATATAAAAATACATTATAACAACTATGATACATTAGAGGCAATTAGCCCTAGTTTTATTAAACGGCAAGAGAGATTATATAGCAAGAAGCTAGGAAAAAAGTTAAATATTCGATCATGGAGCGTCACAAAATTTACGAATCCATTCTATCCATAATAGGGGTCTTTTGTCTATAGATGGAAAAATTCAAACTATTACATTATGAACTTGACGAATCTTCTAAGACAAGAGATTTTCTGTTCAATTAAATAGTGCATA
The DNA here is from genome assembly GCA_022545495.1 of Chrysanthemum lavandulifolium. Classification (NCBI taxonomy): domain Eukaryota; kingdom Viridiplantae; phylum Streptophyta; class Magnoliopsida; order Asterales; family Asteraceae; genus Chrysanthemum; species Chrysanthemum lavandulifolium. The sequence continues at coordinate 319,973,364 of CM040238.1, forward strand.
AAATAAAAAAAGTGCACAAAGAGAAACACATGGATTTTTGATATGCAGGTCTTCAAACATAGATAAAAGGTTTTCTATTTAATCAAATAGTTGTATAAAAGTTAAAAAAGCTACACAAAGAGAAGCACATCAATTTTTGATACACATCCTCATTTGTAGCTCAACTATTTCATCACACTTGAGTTATATAAAGATGTCATTACATTTACTTTCTATCAATGTGGGATAAAATGTTAAAACTAGATTATCAGATTATGTTATACAATAAGCACTAACCCGATACATATCATCACAAGTACTTTATATGTAACTAGTTTGATACGAAGGCAAAGAAGAATAGATAAACTGAAAATCGATCATTCCTACATGTAAAAGGAAAAAAATTACCATACAGTGACAAACTTCGTTTAGGAAAAGATCGTTTAGTTATCGGGCTGGAATGAACCAAACGTGAATAGAGGCCCGAAATATGTAAATTAGAAAAGACAACTCGCATAACAAAACGTAAAGAAAAAAAAGTTAGAGCAATTGTGGTTCTTAGGGAGATTAGAGCAATTGCAACTTTTGCTTCTAAACTAGCACATAGAAATCTCACGGTTTCAAGAAGCTTGGGAAAAGATTAGAACAACTGTGGTTCTTAGGGAGATCCAAGTCTAAGGAAAAGAAAATGCAAAGGTAAAAATGGAAAAAGTGAAGATAAGCAAATGATGAGAACTTTGAGGAGTTAAATGTGAACTTTGAAGATAAGCAAATACTAGTTGTTTCAGTTCATTGTTTTGTTTGAATCTCTATCAAGCTACCGTACGGGAAAGTCGAGTCTTATTGGTTATGATGTGCACTATTTATCCAATATTGACTTTGCAGTAGCCATCCAAAGTCGAGTCTTTTTGGTTATGATGTGTGCAGCCTAACGACTTTGCACTAGCCATCCCATTGCACAACGTTGGGTGGAACTGGGTTCTCTTTTGAGAACTTCAAGCCACTTTACCACAAAGTCGTCTCAAAATGTATTTTTACTTTACTTTTTTATGTTATGTCATATTCTTATATGCTAGAATGTAAACAACTAACTAATACTAGAAAACCAATTGTTAACATGTTGACATGGTCAAAATGCAATGTTTATTAGGTTGAATCGTTTTCAACTTAATGCTCAAAAGAAAAAAGAAAAAAATTGATACAACCCTTATATTTCACGGGTTTTAAACTAATTAAATTCACAAAACAAATTACTAAATCAGCTCAAAACTAACACAAAGCCCAATAAGACAAATAGACCCAACAACCAAAAACAAACAGATGCCTGATGAAGTCACATATAAGCAAACAATTCAAATTATTCCCAAACAATTAGATCGATCATAATCATCCAAAATCAACCCCTTTATTCTCTCCAAAATCAATGATCAACTTTACAAACCAAAATCTTTTTCTTCTTTTTTTCTTCATAGCTAAACGGACCTAACTTGAACACCACTTGTTGATCATAATAATAATACCTCACTACATAGCTAAACCAAAATCATCTCCAAAGACTCAGAGAACAAATAAAATGTTGATACTATTTCTATCAAGGATTTGCGGATAGATAACTTTTTTATAACAAGTAGTGATGGAACTAGAACTAAATATAATCGGGCGCACAAATTTTTTTGTATGTGTACTTACTAAATAATACTAGAAACACACATTTCAATGCACTAGGTGTATTTAAGATATATTTAAGAAAGTTCGATATTTTTATCAAAAATTAACACTACATAGAAAAAATCCATGACGTTTCCGAACACCCGAAAACCTCTGGTTTAATTTCGTCCCTGATATCAAGTCGAATTCAAATTCGAAATAACAATGTCACGATGAAAAAAATAAAATGATCTTGTCCTCATGTTGAACATGACGGCAAAATATATATTAAAAGTCTATCTCTTACGATCAACTCAAAAGACAATTAAGTCAATAAGAAAATTAATTTATTGACATTTTTGTTTGTCAATGTCCTCCCATACATAGACTATGTATAGTGTTAGTGCAAATATTAAGATATTTAATCTATACAGTCTCGTTTGTTTTTATTGATGACAAACATGTAACTTGTAATACATAACGTAAAATGTACAAGTTACTTGTAATCACACTTTGTCTCAACATACATTCAACACCTCTCGATGACTCAAGTCCTCATATGTTACAACACAGGTTCGTACATGTTTGTTATGTGGCATTATGATCAAACCCATTAACAAATCATTTAGAATGTTTAAAATACGTTTAGAGTCACTAAGTATTTTAATAGGTTAACCATTCTATTTCGAACCTCATTTTACATTTTGCATTTACAAGTATTTCATACAAATACTAAAGTTTACATACACTTGACAAAATATATTTTATTTTGACAAGCACTCTTTTACAAAAGGTAACTAGACATTTTGTTAACTAGTTAGATAATACATTTTACAAGTTTACCTTGATAAACTTTTTAATCTAAAAATGGAAATACATGTTACATCATGTCATGCATCATCTTTGAAATCATTGGAAGATCACTTGAATATTTTGGTTAGATTGACACTCAATATATCAAATGTGATCTTAGTAAGATTTGGTAATATCTTGGAAAGATTTGAAGAAAGATTTTTAGATTTTATGTCGACCCCACGGTACCAAAATGGTACAGGCGGAACCCTTTGAGGGTTCCGTGGTCCGTGGATCGCCCACATCCATTTGGCTATAAATAGCAAGCCAAACCAAGTTGTTAATTTATCCCTTTCATCACAATTTCTCTACCCTTCTTGCATCATTTAGATCAGAGATAACAATGTAGAAACATACATTAATCTCCTCACCATCACATGATCATAATTCTTCTAACATTCATCTTTGTTGTAAGCATACTCTACATATTGATCAACCAAAGAAAGCTTGGAGATCTAGCTATCTCCACTCATCACAAGCTGAAGATCTATCACAACAAGTTTAGGGAACTTGTGATCTTCATCATGAAGGCTTCCTATCAATGGAAGTTCATTTAGAAGTAGTCATTCATATCCATTAGACTTTTGTGTCATGGATCATTAGTGTAAACATCATTGCATCATAACAACACTTTCACCAAACTAGATTAGATGGTTTATGTGTTTGTGCCATAAAACACAAGGTTTATTATGTTGGGCCATAAAACATATTGGGAGTGGTTGTACCTTGTAAAAGAACTCGACATCTAGCTTAGTGTCGGAAATATTGTATAAGCGACGTTAGGTTGGTTCTACCTCGAACTAGAACCCGGTATTTAGCTTTGTACCAAAAAGTGTAAGCGACGATTGTAAGATTTTCTCCACCGAGAAGGGAGCTTGTTGATTTAGTGAAGTAACTCTCGAGTTGGGTACTCGGGGAGTGGAGTAGGGCGGAAAGGAGATCCGTGACCGAACCACTATAAATCCTCGTGTTCGGTTTGCACTTTCCTTTATTTATCTCTTTACTTTTATACTTGCGCTAAACTATTGTTTGTGATGTGTTTTGGTGTTCATGATTATGTGATAACTTAGTTTACTATGCTTTATATTAGTCACAAACAATAATTGGTACTTACATATTATAACAAGTTTTATAAGCAATTTGATACTAAAGATCTAAAGTTTTTAAGCCAGTACGTATTCACCCCCCCACGTTTCCACAATTGGTATCGAGCCACGTGGCTCTTATTTTCAAGACAAATGGTTTTAAAATAGAGTACGATCCATGTATCAAATTAACATTGAAGCGAAAAATAATATGAAAATGTTTTGCTTGTTATACTTAGAAATTTTGTTGTTAAATGTAACTTTGTATACAAGCTTGAAGGTTTTCTTGAAAAATAAAATAAATGTTTGTTGAAAGAACTAGTAAGTATTGTATTGTGTGCTCATAGAAAATTTACGAAGAAATATGATTTTAAAGGAGTGTTTGGGATAACTATAAATCTAGTTGAAAATCACCTCAGTAAATGTTTAAGATAAGTTACATAAGTAGATATGTTGTTAAATATGTGTATTATATGTTTACTATGAAATCTAGTAAGTCACACACGCTTTCTATGTCAAATAATAGTTTTGGTGAATCATCTCGAGGACCACGGCACCAAATCTTATAAAGGCGGATCCCTTTATTTGGTTCCGTGGAATCCGTCTGTCAAGATGCAGATTTTGGGCAACTTCAAAATTCATAACAAATTAACCGTAAGTCCGTTCGAGTCGAGCCACCTATCATTTTAAAGGGAATTGAGTTTAGTTTCACTTAAAAATACTTTCATGGCTTGAGTCTAATTTTAAATAAGTAAAATAGACCAAATACTACAGTATGTCTAAAATATTAAGTTTCGCTTTAACATAAAAACTCAAATTTTTGAATCAAACAATTTAAGTTGGTATTCTTAGAACTTTGATACAACTTCTTTTGAAACTAATTAATTTGGTAATATACTTAAAGGAAACTAATCAAGCTTGGTATACATCGTCATATTTAAACGCTAAATGATGAAAAATGTTTTTTCATTTTATGTTATGCTAAACGACTACTTGTTTATGTTGTTTGCATATGTGGTGCTTGCTTATTTTCAAAGTGTTGTTTACACTTGTTTGTTTGCATAATATAAGTGTCAATCTTGCCATGTTATTTATTCGCTTGTTTGACAACTTCTTGTTTATGCACAATAGGTCTTTGCTAGATTTTGTGCAATAAGTTAGAAAATGGTTTTATCATCACTTGTAGAATTAGATAACTTTCTTTGCATAGGTTATACTAAAATCTCACATAACTTATGAAATGTCATAACTCACTTAGTAATGAGTACTAAGTAAAGTAGTCAAGTACTTTGAAAAATGAAGGTTTTAAGGAGTGTTTGGTACAAGACGAAAACAATGATGTATGATACTATTTGGTTGCTTTTATTTCGTAGGATGATAAAATAACTTAAAACATTGATGTATGCTAACTGGTTCATGCAGGGGGATAGCACACGGGTGTTATCAAATTTTACCCATTTTCACTTATATGTGAAAATCGTTAGCCCTTGTTCAAAATCAATGCTCCACTATGTCTGTGTATGCGTTATTGACTATTCCTAACTAGAAATAGTTAATGCCTTTGAGAAAAATTTCAGGTTTCGGAAAAGTCCCCGATAGTTTAAATATGGGTCTGTGAAGATTTCTGGTCACCACGGACCAGACGGCACCAAATATTTGGTTCCGCCCATTATAGCTTTAGGTACCGCCATACATGCAGTGGACCAGGTAGGCACCAATTTAAGGGTTACGGATGTGTAAAGAAATGGTGTCGTGGAACCTACGGTAAGTTGTTGAATTTTACTAAATCTCGCAATCTAATTTACCAAATTTCGTTTCTAGGATAGTTGTTAATGCTTATCTTTCATATCCTATTCAACACATCCTCGATTGGATTAACTTAGGATGTTTGACATGATTTTAGACACTTCCATCTCATTAAACTACCATCTTTGTATGGATTAACATCAAATCCAGTAAATCCTTTGTTCCATAAATCGACACATTCGGGATGGTCATTTTCACACCTTCATTGCTACTTTTCCTCAAGCTTAGCATTTCTTAAAGCAAAGTCAAAATGACAAAATCCTCAAGCTCAAATAAGCCACTTAAGAAAACCACTAGGATTAGCATTCGATCTTGTTACTTCATTAACTTGAACTCCTCATCCTCAGACTCGTTACCTCTCAACATCTCATCACCCATTCAAGATGTGAACTTTCTAAACTTAAGTACTCCAACTCCTCCACCAAAATCACCCACAATTATGACTACTTCACAACCATCCAAAACACCTTAAACTACCAAAGTCTCCAAAAATTGTACTCTGAGCAAACACCACCAACATCTCCTCACCCGTTTGCGGATGACTTAGATGACTTACCGAGACTAACAAATCTGTACTCATTATTTGCAAAGATATCATACACAAGTCTATCATATGACTATAGATATTGTTTTGTATCTACATGTATTACCTCACTTGGTTAACATGAAAATAATGTGTCATCCTTCAAGATGATAAGTATTTACATAGAGTCATAACTCACACGTATGTTAAAAACATACTATCAAGTCTTGTTATCCTTGAGTTCAATCTAAGCTTTATAATCTCAATAAATTAGGATTGACAACTTAAGTATTTCATCCGAAATATTCAAGTAAATACAACTTACGATTGTAGTCATTAAAAGTCGTATCCGAAAAATCAACACCCAAGTATTTTAACAAACACATGTTGAAACACTTATCCAAAGCAAACAACCCACTGTGCCACTTATCCCTCTTTGACACCTACTATCCCTCTTCCATCTTTTGGCACCATTAAGCGTATTGCTCATGAACTTCCAAGAGCATCCTTTAAATCAAACGTGCCCTTTCAAGGTGAACCTATACCTCAGCCCCTAAGCTTCATAGACATAACCAAAACATCAAGCACTTCACCCACTAGTTGTAGCAACCAATGAACCTAAGTACTCCCATAGCACAACAAACCCCTACATCACCACATCCTTATTTAGACACACTAGAAGACCTACCATCTAGATCAACCAATCCACCATCCTTACCACCATTTGAATTCGTTGAGTGTATTGCTCAAAAATCCCTTGTGTCCAACACTTGTACTAAATCAAATGCACGTTTGAACAAACTCAAACATCATTTCCCACATATAAGGACTTAGATAATTCATTATGGCTAGAACCTCAACTATCAAATAAGCATGGTGCTCTTGGTAATTGTTCTCAATTTTCACTAGGCATAAGTAGTACTACCTTCATAAATTATCAAAGTATTAGTAATGCTTTGCCGTTAAACTTCTGCATAAACTTCGTTAAACCTCAAATCAACATTTTAACAACATATGTTAAAATGCAATCTCAAAGCAAACATCATACACCCCAAGCAACAATGACTCTTGAGGAGTATACATAAGAAACTCGAGTGAATTCATCTTGTCATCATCTAGTGAATATAATCTTGAGACCAAGTATATTTAGATGGGACTATCCGATTCAAACACTTTGGCTTCATATCTTGATTAGGAAAACACGATGTTTTGAAAACATTATGCCTAAGAAATCATCGTTAAGTATTCATCTTGTTAAAGGATATTGTATATCCTATGCATCATTCTCTCCTTGTGACATAAATGGTTTTGTTACAAGAGATTTCATTACACCTCATTGGCTAAATGATCTTGAAACAAACATCCGCAAGTTCTATGAACTAGCATATCCAATTCATCTTGTCATACTTATTTTCATAAGCATGATAACTTTATCCCATGCGATAATCTCATTTGTTGAAAGATACTATTTGTATCCATTTCCTTTCAAGCGTACATCATAACCTAACCTTGCTCAAACCGAGTGCACATCCAAAGTTAAAACTACACATCTTTAGAGCATACACAAAATCTATTGAAGTTGGTAACCTCACTTAGATTCTTGTTAAATAAAATACCAAAGAGCTTTCTTGAGAACGTTCTTAGTTTAACATATTCCATTCTCTAGTCTTAGTTGATCAATTCACATTTAAAGTACACACTTTAACTCAACATTAAAGATGTCATCCATTAGATCATATAACTAGTGTAATTTGAACAATCAGAGATTCTAAACACAAGATTAAAACACATTGTTTATCAAACACACCATTGTTAAAATTCATGTGTATAACATGACGTCTTCATCACCTTAGTTATATTGCATATTAGTTAAGTCACATTAAGCCAAGTATTGGTAAACTATCATCTTTATGCACTTTAATATGCAAAGGTAGGAGTTCCCATCTTTCTAACATGAGAATGACTCTGGAGAACCTATTGCACTAGAAACTCAATTTGACCTAACGGTTGAATTGCTTCTGGAGAAGTTGGGTATGTGGAATCACCCGTAAAAATGGTCGTGTTTAGCCTTAATTGAGCACCGCTAGTAATAGTCTCATATTCATTCTCCAACTTGAAAAATCTGTATTCCTATACTTGCCTAAAGTAAGTGTTAAAACATTGATAGTTTTCCTCGCCTTAAGAATACTAATCAAACAGGTAGTATATATGACTTTTCTTTTAAAACAACTTGCATTACACTTACATGTGTTGATTACATGTTCTTGTTTGATACGATAAGTTGATTTGACATTATCTTAGTGTTTGATAAATAGTCAAATGTGTAAACCTTAGTACGGATTTATCTTCATAATGCTTGTATTCTTGTTTCATGCTACTAAACATTTAAACCTAAACTTTATTTGCATGATATTTAATTTTAGCATGATTAACATGTTACTTTTCATAATATGCCATTTTGATACGTGATAATTTTGATATAATATATTTGTGTTTGGACGCTATTAGTTGGCATTCATTATATCTATGTGTAGTATGATCCAAATGATACATGCTCCAAATTGTTATGTCTTAAACATGGCTTGCGTGAATCTTTCATCTTGTTTCTTTTGCTTCTTGTCACACTATTTGTTTGCTACGTATGCACATATAATCTGTCAAAGTGCTTTTGGTATGACAAACTTTTAGAAGTCTTTTATCTTACAAATTAATCACATAGATTATTGTATATCCAAGTATGCTAAGTGTCTAAGTCTAACGACAAAACAATCTCATAATGAAATGTCTTGAATAAAGTCGTATTCTTGCATAATATGATTGTTTTGATGCTCGTCTTAATGTGGTGATTTATTGTCTACTAAGTGCAATGTGTTGTTTTGCTTATATAATATGTTATCATTTGATTTCTATCATGTTAACATCTTTTGTCACTAACAAATTTGTTTTGTAGATTGATAACAAATTATTTGTTATCTCACTTGGTTCTAACTTTTATATGCTCATTTTTCATAATCCCCTTTATTGCTACGTAGATTAGTACTATGCCTTATGGGACCCCTATACTTGCATTTTTGTCTTTCAACCGACCCCTTTCCAAATATCTTTTTTGTTTCTGCTTTCCAAAAATCATCTCCATCATTATTTAGTTATAACAATTCTCTAATCCTCTTCACTTCCTATTAGGAAACCACATGCCTCATCATACGATCATCTCATATTAATCAAGAAGAGGTAAGAGACTATAAGAATGAAGTTCATTGTATGCTAAACATCATCCAGAAAAACATCACTAAGATCATCTCTTTCGCTAACCCGAATGACCTTCTAAACACTTTGTTGTCATTCCTTATTTGATACACATTATCTTGGATGTCCACCAATTAAGGGGGAGAGAAATCCATTCACATAATTGTCTTTTGTCAAATTTTATGTCTCTTAGACTCTAAAATACCAACACATAGGCAAACACCACTTAGCTAAAACCGGTTCACGAAACCACAACTAGTTCAACCTTTTTAACCTTATATCACAAGTTTGCACCAATACCTCATCAAGTGAAAAACACATCATGTGTTTTACAAACTTCTTCATCTCCACAATCAACGAATCTAGGATTTTCCTTAAACTAGCACCTTACAACTTCACTATCTAGAACACCATCATAGGATCTTATCCTTTTCTCGTTTAACATATATCATGCGTGTCATTGTCAGTGCAAATGATATATTAATCAAAACAGCCATTTCCAACACGTTGGTCCATCCAACTCTCACTTATATGATGTCATTCTCATCCTCATATAGGTACTCATTATTAGTATTTTCCATATTGTCTTCACTTCTTTTCAAAGTGATAATCATCCATGTCGGTCAAAACCATGCTAATACTACCTTTCCCATTGTCACCTAGAATAGGTCATTTTTATAATTCGTGTCAATCAATGAACAAATTTATCTTCATGTTATCACTCTTATATATTCTTAGATAGAACGCATTATTGATTACTCTTGGGTTGAAGCATATGAGAAATTGCTCAAAACAATAGGTTGTTAGCATCAATAAATCATTCAAATCATAACCCTTATGCATCATTGAAATGCAATGTCCATTCATATTTCTCTTAGCTTTGGTCAAACGAAAGGATTGCATGAGTCTATATTTTTTATATTTGCTATACATATGAGTTTCTAACTCCTTAATAGCTTCCTACCTAATCACCACCACCTTCCATCACCACTTTCACTAATCATCACCACCATGGATTAGCGAAAACTTACTTTTGTAAATCTCGAGTCATATACCATCACCACATGAATCCTACTAGTAAACCGACACCAACACTAGCACCACTAGTGGCACACTCGATGGGAGACTTCATATCTTCTTTCTAGGAACTATTTTGTAGGTCTTTTATCATATTATATTCTCATTTTTCTTATGATTGTAATTAGGAGACTACACTTCATGAGACCTTTGATTATATCATTTATCACATATATACATCTTATTTTTCTTTGCGAAAAGGATGAAATATATTTCACTAATGTTCTTCATTGTAGGTTCATTATCATATACACTCGATTGTATATAACTTACTCATCTGAGGATGAAGTACGCATCAATTATTTTTCTTATTTTAGGTGCTTCTTGACACACTTGAACAAGGAGGAATATCCTTTAAGCACTCATATTGCATCGTCTATACACTTGGGTGTATATGACATATTTGTCTTAAGACAAAGCTTCTATTATACTAATATTTATTTTGAAGGTTCATCTTGGCGCCTAGAGCAAGGAGCTTCGTCAAGAATTCTTGAATGCATCTTATACACACTTTGTTGTATATCACTCACTCGTCCAATGAGCGAATATAGTCTTACACTAATATTTTTTATAGGTTTTTAATCATACCTTGACGCCTCAAACAAGGGGGAGCATACACGCATCTAGCATCATTCTCACTTTTCAACAAGCATTTGTGCTTCGATAAAAAGTGGAGAAAACAGGCTAACATTGCTATGCATCTTTATTTTTCATATATTTCTCATAATTTTTGTTGCATAAAACTAACCTTGATGTAGGTTAAGCCTCTTTATTTGATCCATGGATCCGCTACCAAACAAGGGACGGATTGAACTGGACGATTTAACTTCACTAGGGATGATGCAAGCTCGCCTTTTTGGGGAGAAATAAAGTTAAACTCCAAGGACACGCCCTTTTTGTTTCGACAAAAGGGAGAGAAGAGTGTAAACGGAGAAGGTAATGTAAAGGTAGTAAGGATGCAAGTAACCTTTTACATTTTACTTTCTATTACGTTTACATATATTTGTCATCATCAAAAAGGGGGAGATTGTTAGTGCAAATATTAAGATATTTAATCTATACAGTCTCGTTTGTTTTGATTGATGACAAACATGTAACTTGTAATACATAACGTAAAATGTACAAGTTACTTGTAATCACACTTTGTATCAACATACATTCAACACCTCTCGATGACTCAAGTCCTCATATGTTACAACACGAGTTCGTACATGTTTGTTATGTGGCATTATGATCAAACCCATTAACAAATCATTTAGAATGTTTAAAATACGTTTAGAGTCACTAAGTATTTTAATAGGTTAACCATTCTATTTGAATCTCATTTTACATTTTGCATTTACAAGTATTTCATACAAATACTAAAGTTTACATACACTTGACAAAATATATTTTATTTTGACAAGCACTCTTTACAAAAAGGTAACTAGACATTTTGTTAACTAGTTACATAATACATTTACAATTTTACCTTGATAAACTTTTAATCTAAAATGGAAATACATGTTACATCATGTCATGCATCATCTTTGAAATCCTTGGAAGATCACTTGAATATTTTGGTTAGATTGACACTCAATATATCAAATGTGATCTTAGTAAGATTTGGTAATATCTTGGAAAGATTTGAAGAAAGATTTTTTAGATTTTATGTCAGACCCCCACGGTACCAAAATGGTACACGGGCGGAACCCTTTTGAGGGTTCCGTGGTCCGTGGACGCTCCTGTCCATTTTGGCTATAAATAGCAAGCCAAACCAAGTTGTTAATTTATCCCTTTCAACACACTTTCTCTCTACCCTTCTTGCATCATTTAGATATGTAGATAACAATGTAGAAACATACATTAATCTCCCTCACCATCACATGATCATAATGCTTCTAACATTCAACTTTGTTGTAAGCATACTCTACATATTGATCAACCAAAGAAAGCTTGGAGATCTAGCTATCTCCACTCATCACAAGCTGAAGATCTATCACAACAAGTTTAGGGAACTTGTGATCTTCATCATGAAGGCTTCCTATCAATGGAAGTTCATTTAGAAGTAGTCATTCATATCTATTAGACTTTTGTGTCATGGATCATTAGTGTAAACACACTTTCACCAAACTAGATTAGATGGTTTATGTGTTTGTGCCATAAAACACAAGGTTTATTATGTTGGGCCATAAAACATATTGGGAGTGGTTGTACCCTTGTAAAAGAACTCGACATCTAGCTTAGTGTCGGAAATATTGTATAGGCGACGTTAGGTTGGTTCTACCTCGAACTAGAACCCGATATTTAGCTTTGTACCGGAAAAAGTGTAAGCAACGATTGTAAGGTTTTCTCCACGAGAAGGAGCTTGTTGATTTAGTGAAGTAACTCTCGAGTTGGGTACTCGGGGAGTGGAGTAGGGCGGAAAGGAGATCCGTGACCGAACCACTATAAATCCTCGTGTTCGGTTTGCACTTTCTTTTATTTATCTCTTTACTTTTATACTTGCGCTAAACTATTGTTTGTGATGTGGTTTGGTGTTCATGATTATGTGATAACTTAGTTTACTATGCTTTATATTAGTCACAAACAATAATTGGTACTTACATATTATAACAAGCTTTATAAGCAATTTGATACTAAAGATCTAAAGTTTTTAAACGGTAACGTATTCAACCCCCCCCCCCCCCTCTACGTTTCTACATATAGCATCTCTTCACAAGGGTACATTTAAATTCTGATAACTATTGTTCACTTAATATAACATAAGGCACCATTATTCAATTATTCAATTCATGCAAGATTCTTGTAGGAGACAATAGTTTTATGGGCTAATTGCTTGATAATATATTATAGTTGTAATGATTTTTCTTTTATTTATATTAAATATTTTTTTCTGCTACTCTATGTAATAAACTTGTTTTTTTTGTATTGTTTGTGTATTTTATAACCATTTTGTCATTCATTTTATTAACCGGAGAGGGACACAATGATCATAAAATACATAAAAAAAAATACAAAAATTGCAAGTTTAGTACAAAAAATAGCAATTGTTTGATACATATAAAAAAATAATGACAACTATGATACATTTTGAGACCATTAGCATAAATTTACGAATCCATTCTATCCGTAATAGGGGTCTTTTGTCTATAGATATTAAACTATCATGTTATGAACTTGATGAATCTTCTAAGACAAGAGATTTTCTATTCAATTTATTGCATATAAAAGAAAAAAGGTGCGCAAAGAAAAAGACATAAATTTTTTATATGCAGGTCTTCAAACATATGTACAGTTTTTTTTAGCAGCAATTTTATTAAACAAAACTAGCAAGGAGCTAGATTTACACTACTACAAGATACGGGTTTTTAAGGCAATCATTCAACTTGAACGAGGCTTTATATCTAAACTTGCACCAATAAAAAGAAATAGAAACGATATTATCAAAGATCGACGCCTGTGTAGGAGCCTCCTTATCAAACAGGAGCTTGTTACGGAAAATCCATATCGACCACCACAAGCCATAAAAGACACCATTAAACACCGCTTTGAGGTTGGCCTGAATGCGAAGAGAAACCATCATGGCGCGCCATTCCTCATATGTAGTAACATCAACATGATCCACGTTCCGCTAAGAAGAAATTTTCCGAGCAATCTGCCTAACCAAGATCATTGGAAAAATAAATGACTAGTGGATTCTACCCCTTCCCCCGGTTACAAATAGGACAAGAAATTGAATCAATCTCGATGCCACAACGAGAAATATTAAATCTCGTAGGCAAAGCGTCAATTTTGATTTTTCAAGCAATAATATTCACCTTAATTGGCACGGATTTAACCCACCTTGTCAACGAGTTAACACCCGGGAAACGTTTGTCATTAATCACCTTCCGGATAGAAGCCACTGAGAATTCCCCAGAATTTTCCAACGACCAAACGTGTCTGTCAGCAATAGGCGTAAGAGTAGCCGCACTAATCAACTCAGAAAGATCACCAAGTTGCGATTCTTCAACCCCACTTCGCACTTTCCGACGAAAAGAATTATCTATACTGAAATCATTCAATTTAATGCTAACTATGGAATTCAAGAACATCTTTATTGGAGTTCAACTTGAGCTAAAAAAAAAGAAAAAAAAAACTACACAAAGAGAAGCACATCAATTTTTGATGTGCAACCCTATTTGAGTTCAACTTGAGCATCACACTTGAGTTATATAAAGATGTCATTGCATTTATTTTCTATCTATGTGGGATAAGTTGTTAAAACTACATTATCAAATTATGTTACACAATAAGCACTAACCTGATACATATCATCACAAGTACTCTATATGTAACTAGTTTGATTCTAAGGCAAAGAAGAATATCTAACTGAAAATCGATCATTCCTACATGTAAAAGGAAAATATTACGCTACATTGACAAAAACACCGTTTAGGTTAAGCACTTAACAGGCCCAAAAAGCATAAATTAGCCTGAAGAAATTATTAGTTATCAGGTTGGAATGAACCCAAGATGAATAAAAGCCGAAAAGATGATAATGAGAAAAAACATACTCATAATAACAAAATGTCAAAAAAGAAAAAAGAAAAAAAGAGAAAAGAAAGAAAAAAAAAAGGAAGGCTTATGAGCTTATTTGATTTTGGCTTATATATAATAAGCCTCATTTTTTTGGCTATTTTAAGACTTTTGAGCTTATATAAATCTACTATATAATAAAAACTTATATAAGCCAAGGAGTCTCAAAATAAGCTGGAAATTTGCTGCTTATGAAATATAAGCCGAAACACAAATAAGCTCGCAAGCCACATATAGGGTATGTTTGACATAAATAGAGGTTGTTGGTGTTGATGCTAGTGCTGGTGCTGAAAAATATTAAAATACTAGTTTTTTTGTAGTGTTGTTTGACAAACTTGCTGTATTTTTAGATTAAAGTGTAAAATAAATAATTTTGTGAAACATAATCTCCACAATTTTGTAAAAGTTGTTTTAGAAACTTATGTTTCTAAAATAATCCACAATCTTTGTCACCCAAACAAAAATTATTATTTTTTTACCGAAGCTTATTTTTCAACAAAATAATCTTTTATAATCTCGCACGCCAAATGTAGCCATAAGCTTAAACAAACACCCCCTTAAAAAACAACCATATTGAAGAACCTTTATCCCTTTACAAAAAAAAATCTTATTCTTCTCTTTTTCTTCATGGCTAAACGGACTTAGCTCGGATACCACTTGTTGGTATTTAAAACTAATTACCAAGTTTACCAAACGCTATTTGGAGTTTGAGTCACTTTTCTAACGTATAGGATGAGGAGATACGGAGGAGTGTTTGTATCTGTGGTTGTGGTTTTATTTGCTATGTATTTCATTCCATTGCAGCATAATCTCGTCAATAAAACTTATCTATGTAGTGAGGTATTATTATTATTATTATCTATGCAGTGAGGTATTATTATTTTTGTTAAAAATTAACATTACTTCGAAAAAATCTATAACGTTTTTGAAAACTCACGAAAACCTCGGGTTCCGTCCCTGATATCAAGACGAATTCAAATTTGATATAACAATGTAACGATGAAAAAAATAAAATGATCTTGTCATCATGTTGATCATGTCGTGCAAGTATATATTATAAAAGTCTATCTCTTACAATCAACTCAAAAGACAATCAAGTCAATAAGAAAATTAATTTATTGACATTTTTGTTTATCAATGTTCTCTCATAAATAGACTATGTATAGCATTTCTTCACAAGGGTACATTTAAATTCTAATAAATATTGTTCACTTAATAATATAACATAAGGCACCATTATTCAATTCATGCAAGATTCTTGCAGGGTTTCTAACTCACATTGCGAGCCGACTAATCCTAGGACGACTACCCTTTTAAGTCACAGCAGGTGAAGAGACAATAATTTTGTTAAACGGCAAGAGAGATTATATAGCAAAGTTAAATATTCGATAATATAACATCGCAAAACTTACGAATCCATTCTATCCATAATAGGGGCCTTTTTTCTATAGATGGAAAAAATCAACTATTATGTTATGAACTTGATGAATCTTCAACTATTATAGACAAGAGATTTTTTATTCAATTAAATAGTTGCATAAAATAAAATAACCTCTTCCATGATGAAGGTAATGGAACTATATGGAACCGATTTCTTCCAAAAAAGATAAACATTTTTATCTGGAGAGCTCTTCGGATCGCTTGCCTTCTAGATGGAACATTAGCGAAAAAGGTATCGATTGGAAACTCTTTCTTGTCCCATTTGTGACTCAACCGTAGAAACTACTACCCACACCTTGTGGTCTTGTTCTCTCATTGAGGCTATCTCGCGTAAAGTTACCGTTAGATTTGGATGTTCCTCATCGAGATCATATCGTAGATTTATTCACTTGGATAGGTAATATGCGGTGAATTCTTCAAAAACTCATCATAGAAGCTATTTGTGGTGTGTCTTTGTGGTCTCGTGGAAGTTTCGCAGCGACTTCATCTTTGGTTCTCCTCCAAAAGAAGTTTTTATTTGATTCTATTGTTGAGAATTCATTTAGATGGTATTCTTCTAGAAATAAAATGTCTACCATCTCTTGGAACAATTGGATGCAAAATCCTCTTATGTATTCTCCTTTGTAATTTCCTAGCTTCTTGCTAGTTAATAAAAATTTTGCCGTTAAAAAAAAAAAAAAAAACAAAAAAAGTGCACAAAGAGAAACACATAAATTTTTGATATGCAGGTCTTCAAACATAGGTAAAGGTTTTATATTAAATCAATATACGAGAAAACCTCTATAAATTAATACTCGATAAATTAATAACCTCGATAAAATTAATAATTTTTCCGGTTCCAACTTGGGACCAATACAAATTTGGACTCCAATCGATAAAATAATAAAATGTTAATTTTTTTGAAACCTCAGTGTATATATATTAGTCTTAATGAAACTATAAATTAATAATCGCTAAAATTCCATATATATGTATATATGTGTGTGTGTGTGTGTGTGTGTGTGTGTGACAGAGATACACTTCTAAATCCTAAGATTGTTTAGTAAAAATAAATCCATAGTTACCTGTTTTTTGTTGAACTTCAAATCTATATTGAGTTTTTCATAAAATCTCCTTATTGCACTAAAGAGTTGATGCGTTGTCTTCTCGTATTGCAACAAAAAGTGTTAATTTTATTTTCATAAAGTGTGAATGTGTATTTATAATATGTTAATTGGAACTTGTTTTTAAAATTTATTTTTCGTCTCTATTGAGTATAAATTGTAACTAGATAGTATATTAGACTTAAAAATTTAAAGTCATACGTAAAACCTTTTTAAATTAATAAATTATTATTTATTAATATAATAATATCTCGCTAAATTAATAAAATATCCCGGTCCCAACACTATCAATTTATAGAGGTTTGTAGTTGTAAAAAAAAAAAAAAAAAAAAAAAAAAAACCTACACACAGAGAAGCACATCAATTTGTGATATGCATCCTCATTTGTATAGCTCAACTTGAGCATGACACTTGAGTTATATAAAGATCTCATTACATTTAGTTTCTATCTATGTGGGATAAGTTGTTAAAACTAAATTATCAAATTATGCTATACAATAAGCACTAACCTCATACATGTCATCACCAGTACTCTATATGTAACTACTCCGTAGTTTGATTCCAAGGCAAAGAAGAATAGATGAACTGAGAATCGATCATTCCTACATGTAAAAAAGAAAAAAGTACGGTTTTTTTTTAAACGATACAGTGACAAACATTGTTTAGGAAAAGATCGTTTAGTTATCGGGCTGGAAAGAACCAAATGTGAATAGAGGCCCGAAACATGTAAATTAGAAAAAGACAACTCGCATAACGTAAAAAAAAAAAAAAAAAAAAAAAAAAAAAAGTTAGAGCAGCTTGAATTGTGGTTCTTAGATGTGCGCATAGTATTGTATTAACTTTGTCTTTTGTGTATTCAATTTCGTTGGGTGGAACTTGGTTCTCTTTTGGGAACTTCAAGCCAATTTACCACAAAGTCGTCTTAAAATGTATTTTTACTTTACTTTTTTATGTTGCGTCGTATTCATATATGTATAGAATATAAACTGTTAGAAAACAATTGTTAACATGATGAAATGGTCTAAATGCAATGTTTATTAGGTTGAATCATTTTCAACTTAATACTCAAAAGAAAAAAAAGAAAAAAAATTGATACATCCCTTTTATTACATGTGTTTTAAACTAGTTAAATTCACAAAACACATTACTAAATAAGCTCAAAACTAACACAAAGCCCGATTTGTACTACATACTAATGCATGCCTACACATCTTAATTACTATAATTAGTAATTAATATAATTAATTTTACATTATAATAATTGCATTATAATGTACATTAATTGCACATTAAGTTTTAGTATTAAAATGGATGTTACAAATTAAACTTAAAATAATACAAATTTATAGTTATAATTTTTATCATAAACATTTAAGTTTTACAAAGTTCAAATGAGTATAAGTATGAATATCTTTATTTGTATTAATATACTTTACAGAAATTCAAACATGCATTTACTCTTTTCGAACTATCAAGCGAATAAACCGACTCTCAAAAATTGACATGTTGGATATCGCCGCTGCTTTACGCGGGTACTATGCTAGTAAGACAAATAGACCCAACAGCCAAAAACAAACATACGCCTGATGAAGTCACATAGAAGCAAACAATTCAAGTTATTCCCAAACAATTAGATCGATCAAATTCCTTCAAAAAAACAACCCCGGCCCTTTATTCTCTCCAAAATCGATGATCGACTTTACAAACCAAAATCTTTTTCTTCACTTTTTCTTCATGGCTAAACGGACCTAGCTCGATTGCCAGTTGATAATCAAAACTAATTACCAAGTTTACCGAACTCTTTAGAGTTTGAGCCACTTTTCTAACATATACGATGAGGAGATATGGAGGAGTGTTTGGATCTGTGGCTGTGGTTTTATTTGCTATGTATTTCAATCCATTATTGCGGCATGATCTAGTCAATAAAACTTATCTATGTAGTGAAGTAATATTATTATTATCTTCGTATATTTGCATGTAGCCAGACTTGAGTGAACCATTATTTAGGTTATACATGTTGGTCTACGTTCGTGTTCGTTTACAACTTATATAAATGCATGCAATGCATTGGTTAATCTACAGATATTTGCTTTACATTATTGGTTAATGTTCAATTTTGTACACACGGGTTCTTAAGAAATCGATTGATAATGTTATGGGTTAAAATAAGGAAGTCAACGAAAGTCAAGATAAAGAGTCAACAAGCCAAACAGAACAATAACTGGATTTCCGCCAATTACTATTCACTTTCATTTGTATAAATCATCATTATCATTTACATTTCTCACTTATCAATGTGTAAAACTACTTCTCTTCAGTAACAATTCATCATTCCTAATAACAATCATTGTTCTACAATTCGAGTTTCTATTCTTATTTGCTTGAACTCTGTTGTTGAACGGTGCTATCTTCGATTCATCTTGAGTCTGGATTAGTCATATCTTGTTTGTTCATAACAAATGGTATCAAGAGCCACTTTCCCGGCTAGATAGATTCTAAAGTTTGTTAAAGATTCATCATCAGTCATTCATTCATAATTTCATTTTTTTTCCCAATCTAAAATACGTACATCTTAATTCTTCTTTCGGTTTTCCAATCCAAAATACTTGTGTTGAGTCTAGAGTCAGTAGTCAGTTACACTTTCTTGAAGATAGTTACAGAATCTTGAAGTTAGTTACAAAAGTTTGTTACAGTTTTGGTTAAATCTTGAAACCATGCCTACTCAAACGAGATCAACCTCTGTTGATGATGAAGAAAGAGAGCCATTAAGAGAAATGGTGGCTTCTTTGTTGAGGAAAGAGATGGAGAAGTTAAGGAATGAAATGAGGAAATGTAACAGGGTAACAAAGGTAGAATTTCCAAGATTTGGAGGTGATGATGTAAATGGTTGGTTGTTTAAATGTGAACAAATTTTCAGAGATAATGGAGTACTTGATGAGAGAAAGGTACCTTTACTCTCTGAGCATCTCACTGGCATTGCTTTAGAGTGGCATAAGGTTGTTACAAGTTCATATTTATTGGGAAAAGATGTGGCTTGGATGACTTATAGAAATGCAATTTTGCACAGATTCGGTAATGTTCACAAAACACAATTTTCTGGTAATAGTGTTAAAAGTTCAAGTTTTTGTTTGAATTTTGATGATGATTTGGAAGATTATGTGGTATATGATGATTATTATCAAGTGAAAGATGAAAAAGATTATAGTGCACATAATATGTTTGATGAAATGGCAATAAAGAAAATTTCTAAAGAAGGTGTTAAAGAAGGAAGTCATATGGTCGAAAATAACATTGGTGATATGGTTCTTGATGGAGTTACTAAAGAATGTGATCAAGTGCAAGAATCTGAGTTTAAAGATTTGAGTAAAGTTGAAGATGGTTGCTTTGTGGGTCTATATAACCTTGTTGAGAAGGTTGATAAGCATGTTGAAATTAGTTCACTTAATCATACTTCAATTATTTTGGTCGAAACCATAAAAGAGACATTTGAAGTGGTACCAACTGAGGTGGACAATGAATCAGCAAAAGGTCAGGAAGTCAATGAGTTGCAAGACTCTGAACTTGCAGGGAGTGGAGTGTCTGAAATTTACAAAGTAAAGGATAATGGGTTGACGAGTTGTGAGGAAAATGTAGTAAGTAATGACAAACAAGTGAGTGTTGATATACAGAGTAGTTTTGTGAGATCAGTTGGTATAGGGAATGGATTAGTGGATGTTGTTATGGTTGAAAGAGTTAAAGAATTGGTTGAGGGTGATAATAAGTTGATTGTTGATTTGAATCAAGATGGCTTTAGTGAAAGGACGAATGTAGGAAAAAAGTGATTGACTATATTGAGACTCATGATGTGACTGAGTATATTGAGACTCATGATGGGTTGAATTCAAAAAGTCTCGACTCAATTAAAGACAAGTTGGAAGAGATGACTGGAAATGGTGGCGATAACGTGGAATGGTATGTTGGTATTGGTGATTTTGAAACTAAACATGTGTTTGATCCAGGAGGTATACAATATTTTGATACATGGGGTTCTGTTGATGGAAATCGTTTTAATATGAATACAAAAGTTGAGTTACAACTTGCATATGCTGTGGAATCATGTTTTAGTGTTGAAAACTTATGGTTTAAATCAAACGTATATGAGTTTGAGGTTATTAGTAGTCTAGGGAAGATGAAGGGTGAGTATCTTTTTACAAGTAAACGAGTGTTTGATCCGGGTGGAAAACGAGTTTTTGATTCAAGGGGTTCTAGTGGTGAGAATGTTTTTAATAAAATAGAATTGGAGACAAATTGTACATCACAACTTACAGCTGTTGCAACATCATGTGTTTTGGTAAAAAAATCATTTGGAACTTCTGTGAAGTCTGTTGTCAAGTTGATGTCAAGAAGAAATAGATATGAAGAAGTTTGTGAAAGTGTGAAGAGATCATTTGAGTGTTGCTACTGTAAATGGGGTTGTACAGTGGACATTCATGATGGTGGTTTGGTTGTGTATAATCAACTAGTTCAGTTACTTCTTTTGGTGATTCTGCTGAACCTTTGTTGGTTGCTGCTGAATCAACTCGTTCAGTTACTTCTTTTGGTGATTCCGCTGAACCTTTGTTGGTTGCTGCTGAAATCATGTTTAGTTCAGTTAATTCAGAAATGTGGAAGACATGAAAAGGCTAAATCGGGTACACATGAAAAGGCTACATCATGTTTTGTTGTTGTTGAAGCATTTTTTAAGGGGTGTTTGGCTCAAGAAAGAGGAAGGATGATTAAAGGTATGGAGAAGGTTACCTCAGTGATTCAAATGCTTAGATGCTTGAGGACAAGCATCATTTCAAGCGGGATGGATTGTTATGGGTTAAAATAAGGAAGTCAACGAAAGTCAAGATAAAGAGTCAACAAGCCAAACAGAACAATAACTGGATTTCCCGCCAATTACTATTCACTTTCATTTGTATAAATACTGTCATTATCATTTACATTTCTCAGCTTATCAATGTGTAAAACTACTTCTCTCACTGTAACAATTCATCATTCCTAATAACAATCATTGTTCTACAATTCGAGTTTCTATTCTTATTTGCTTGAACTCCTGTTGTTGAACCAGGCTATCTTCGATTCATCTTGAGTCCTGGATTAGTCATATCTTGTTTGTTCATAACAGATAATGAACATGAACGTTCAATGTATAATAACGAAAATGATGATTAAGAAACTAAGCCTGCTCTATTAATGAGGGTATCGAGTATAGAGATGTGAAAATAGTTTACTTAAGGCAATATAGTAGGAAATAATATGATCAAGAGATTGATGAGAACGTTAGTTACAGGATACAACAATGATGGATGAATTATTAATAAATACTGAGGATGTGATTGTACTTCGGCTTGTTTAAATTTTCGTCTGCTGAGCAGAATACTTGTAAATGTTCAGCATCATTGAAGACTGCTGTTGTGACTACGAGAGCGTCAACAATGTTAACGGAGCAATTTTACATCCCTTGTTGCAACAGCTTGTTACAACACCCTTCTTTCGATATTTTAAGGTTTTCATACTACCCGATATTCACCTAAAAGTATAACTATTTGTGTATAGACTGATTACCTTCTGATGTAATCAGAAGCGTCAAGTTACATGAATACTTATAAAAAATTAGCATGACCAGTGACTCGTTCTGTAAACTCATTTTTCAAGTACCTCAAGTAAATGATTTGATTGTAACTCTGACAGGTGAAGTTATGGTGTGATTGTCCCTTCTGGCCTGACGATGGTATGTGCCGCCTACGTGATTGCAGTGTATGCGAGTGTCCAGAACATGAATTCCCCGAATCATTTAAGAAACCATCACTGTCTATTCTTTCAAAAGATGATCCTGTATGTCAAGAAGGAAAGCCTGAGGCTACAGTTGACCGAACTCTAGATGCTAAGTCTTTTAATGGTTGGGTTGAAATAGATAATCGATGGACTCATGATGATGAAACTGATAATGGTAATACTGTAATACCGATAGGCCAATATTAAGTTTCACAAGTGTTGCATATATTGACAATTTTAACTCACGATTTGATAAACTGCAGATGAAATGACGTACGTGAACCTGCAATTGAACCCTGAACGTCATACGGGTTACGCCGGGCCATCAGCAAGAAGAATATGGGATGCTATATACTCGGAATATTGTCCAAGATGTAAGCATTTTTGTATATGCATGTCTATTTACTCTGTGGTGATATATACATTCATATTTGTGCAGATGCATATGGAGAGATGTGCCCAGAAAAGAAAGTACTATACAAGCTAATATCCGGTTTGCACTCCTCGATTTCTATCCACATAGGTTCCGATTATCTACTTGACGAGAGTAGCTATAAGGTTTGTGTTATGATGATATATGTTCGGTTAACCGGATGAGTTTGCTGATAATTTAACCAAATTGGTGGCTACACTTGCAGTGGGGTCCAAATCATGAATTGATGTATAATCGTGTCTTGAAACATCCTGATCGCGTGGGAAACTTGTACTTCACTTTCTTGTTTGTTTTTAGAGCTGTGACGAAAGTGAGTGCTATTAACATCTTTTCATTTTATGAAAACTTGACACAAATTTACAAACTTGAGAATATTTTTCAAGAAAACAATGTCACTGGTTACAGGCGGCTGCTTACCTGGATCAGGCTGAGTATGATTCTGGTAACCGTGTGGAGGATCTTAGAGCCCGATCCTTAATTCGACAAATGGTTCACAATTCTGAACTGCAAGCTGCATGTGCTCTTCCGTTTGATGAGGCTGAGCTGTGGCAAGGCCAAGGTGGACCCATACTCAGGCAACAGATCCAAATTCAGTTTCGTAACATCAGGTTTCATCCTGAATTTTTACATTTTTTTGTTACAGTTAAAAGCTTGTTATACATTTTCTCATGCTTCTGCTCATACCAAAAAAAGACCTCTTTGACCCGCCTATCTTGTCACCTCTACTACTTTCTGTGTTGTGATTTTTTTGTTAACTGAAATTTGTACATGGTGATGCCACAAATAATGTCTTTTCAAGTTGATAAAAACAATACTATATTTGAAAACCATGTAAGCGTAATTAAATTATTCATAGGTACACACTGGTTAGTTGCTTACTTTTTGGGTCTCAAGAATAGTCTATAACTAAACCAAGCATATGTCAAACATTTTATCACTCTTTGCACAAGAAAGCCATGGAATTTCCGGCATCCATTTTACCGGAATTTCTTATCGTTATATCCATCATTTTAATCTCATGTAATCAAATAAACTCACAGCCCGGTAGCATGTCGGACGACTCAAATAATTCTACGACGAACTTCCAACCGAGTTTAGCCGTTGTCATTGGAGTTCTAGGCATCATGTTTTCTCTAACTTTTTGCCTTTTGCTCTATGCAAAATGTTGTCATAGACCATCTTCTCTTCAATACTTAAATCAAGAGAATTTTGGTGGGACACAAAGATCAGTTTCTAGGGTTTCGGGTTTAGATAAAACAGTGATAGAATCACTTCCTTCCTTTAGGTTTTCGACGTTGAAAGGTTGGAGAAATGGGCTTGAATGTTCTATTTGTTTGTCCAAGTTTGAAGATGTTGAGATTTTAAGATTGTTACCTAAATGTAAACATGCTTTTCATATAGATTGTGTTGATCAATGGCTTGAGAAACACTCTGGGTGTCCACTTTGTAGGTGTAAAGTAAGCGAAGAGGATGCATTTTTCGCGTATTCAGGTAGTTTAAGGTTTCTAAACAACCAATCTGATCGATCAAATTTGGAACTATATGTCGAAGAGAAGGTTCATAAGATTTGGAAGTCAAAGAAGTTTCGAAGATTGAAGGAGAAATGATCACCAAGAAATATTTGAAGATCAAGATATCTTGCATAAGTACAATCACAGGATTATAATTTCTGATTATGGACATGATTTGATGTCGAAGAACAGATGGAGCAACTTAAGCTCATCTGATCTTCTTTTCTTAAATTCCGAAATGATTACTTCTTTATCAAGCAACTCTTTTGATCACCGCAATGATCAAAAGATTGTTGCTTCTATGTCAAGCAACAAAGCTGATAGGAATCCGCCTGTCAAAATTTTGGCAGGCGGAAACTATCATAAACATGATCATGAGCATCAAGTAATCAAGATCAAGGAAGAAATCAAAAGAAAAAGAGAATTCGAGAAGAAAATCAAGAAGTTCCCTGGTGGAGAATCGGGTACAGGATCGTCCAACGAGCCAAAATCTGCTAAACTTGTCGAGCAACGATCTATGTCAGAAATCATTGTTCATACAAGATTTCTTGATGTTGAATCAAGTAACAAAGAAGCTAACTCGGGTGAGACTAGTTCTAAAGAAGAGAGATTAAAGAGATTATGGCTCCGATTCTTGCGAAGAACGGTTCAATGGTTTGCTAATAGAGATCAACAGCCACAGATAAACACAAAATCACAAGTTTAGATTAGATCTATTAGTTACTCTAAACATTTTCAAGTTTCCCACAAGTTACTAAAGAAAAATTTGTATACTTCTTTTATACAGAAAATTATTTAGATTTAGACATAAGGATCGAATTAACTAGTATCATAACCTTTTGTTTGTATATATTTGTCAGTAAATTGTACTAATGCTTATATTGCTCATTTTTGTTGCATTAGGTTGATTGCATCATGGCATCATGTGTGATATTCTGTATTTTGTGCTTAGTTGATGTATTAAAAAGGTGCTTAAACTAATAAAAATGTCAGTTTGATCAGTTTTTTGTGATTATAAAATTATTTTACTTTGAATGAATATAATGAAATCTTTTATATAATAAAACAAAACTTCTACCGAGAATTTTTCATTTCAAAAAATTCAATTGGTTCCTTATTAAGTAATTATTTATTTATTTATTATTATTTTTAATTTAAAATATTTACTAAAAAACTCAAATATTTCGAATTTGGAAATAGTTAAAAAAAAGGTTCTTATATATAGTCAAAAAAAAGAAAAATAAACATAAAAGTTTAAGTGTCAAAAGAATTAGGAAAAAAACTAAGTAAAAAGAAGGAGTGATTTTAAAAATATTTGTATCTAATATAAAGAAATAAAAAAATCACCCGCACATAAATACACCTTCCAACCTATGTGTAAATTTAAGATTAAAAGGCTGCTTCCAACCTATTGCCCTACATGACTACATCGACCAAAAAAAAAAAAAAAACTACCCCTAATTAATATAATTAAATTAATTATAAGGTTTATATATCAACAAATTACAAATCTATATATAATAAATAAATTAGTAATCGATTCTTAAAAACACAATATATAAAAACGCGTGTAATGTGATATTATAACTAGTACTTCTTAAAACAAAACTATGTAATTAATAAAGTTTCTAGAAATGGAAAAATCGTGTTGTATGAATTGAAAACAAAAAAATAACAAAAAAAGGTTTATAGCTATTAATTTTTCTGGAAGTAAAACTTATCCACAATGAAATTTATAGTATTTATTACACAAATTTATTTGTTGAAGAAAAATAAGTTCAACTAAAATAAGTAATCCTGATATTTTGTCTACGCAAAACCGGCTGACATATAAATTAAACAATAAGTTATTCTTGAAGCCCCAATTGAACCATGGTCGTGCAAGAATAAACCTTTTAAAAATTATGAAAATTCAACTTTACTTTGAGACAATAATGCAATACCATTTTTATTCTAAATCGTACAATCAAATGTGGAATAAAATATATGACAAATATTTTCTAATTTTAATTGATGTTTCTTCCACTATAACTATTAGAAAATAATAATTTGTATTCAAAAAGATTTAACTCTAAGTGTATAACAATACTAGTTAACTAAAGTTTACTAGTTAAAACAATGTTTTATGGCAAAACATCATCACTTCCATTCATGGTTCAAATGGTAGCATTTATTTGAACACCACTAACAGGAAGCCTAAAACCAACCCCTGGAAGGTTATTGTTGACATAAACTATTCCTCTCAACTGCCAATATAAATTTACATTCCATTTTTGTCGAGTCATTGGAAACGGGTCTTCGTGTCATTTTGAAGTGACCATTGGTTAGGAAATTCTACTCTAGGATCATTGTTTCTCGGTTTTCTCATTTGAGGCTTTTAAAGAATGGAAAGTAAGTGACAAATGTAATATTCTTTATGGGCCTAAATCTAGGACATGGAATTGGCGTCGGCCCATTCGAGGGGATCGGGAACAAACACAGTTTCAGGACCAGCTCTTACTCCAGAATGTCGACACAAATGATAATACAGATGGTTGGACATGTAATTTAAACGCTTCCAACTCCTACTCTGTTTCAGATTTGTGAGTAAAAATTGACGATTTAATTTTGGAGTAGAATGAAATCAAACTAGATGGAATAAGATTCTTCCCATCAAAATTAACATTCACTCTTGGCGATTAGGACTTGATCGTCTTCCTACTCGTTGCAATCTAGATGATAGAGGGATCGACATCCACTCAAGAAAATTCCCGGTGTGTGATGAGGACTTAGAATCGAACTCTTTTTGTTGATTACTTTTTGGCTGCCTCTTTATGGTGGAAAATAACATATTGGTGGGGATTTGATAACTATCCGAAGCAATTGCAAAACCTAATCGAGTGGGGAACATCGACAAATTTTAATAGCCTTTCGAAATTATGTTTTGATGTGGTTGTCCAAACTATCGCATGTGTTATTAGGCGTTTTAGGAACCGTGTTTGTTTTGACTTGAAGCCCCGTGTAAAGACACTCTCAAGGAAGAAATCAAGCTTCTCTCCCATTCATCGATCACTCATAGGCTCAAAAAGTCACATCCTTTATGGATAGATTGAATCCGAGATCCAATTTTGGCTTGTAAAAACATATAACATGTTGTAAACTTCTTATAGCATCTTGTTAGAGTTTTTATATTTATATATATTCACATTCTGTCGTTAAAAAAAATATTATAAAAGAAATACTAGTTAACTCAAGGTTAAAAATTACAATACTTCCTCTAACAAAAACTAAAATTATCCAAAAACTTAAACGACTCAATTAACTGCGTAAGCCGTAGCGCGCTAGCGCGCTATATGTTAATCTGTCGAAGATAAAAACATCAATTTTATGAAACCTAAGCGGTAAGATTAGGTTTTTCTTAAACTGCGAATAATTATTTTGCGATGATTAAATTAAAAATTCAGCCCTTGTTATTTCAAACTTAGTTTCTGGTTTATTGACCAAATCCACAAGATTGCAATTGAATAAAGTTTCATCCTCGACTAACTAAAATCATCCATGACAAAACTGTCCAAAGACTCTGAGAACAAAGGATTGTGGATAGATAAGTTTTCTATATCAAGACGAATTCAAATTCGATATAACAATGTCACGATTAATTCATTTTGAGAGGGATATATATGCATTTTTGCCAAAAAATTAAAATGTTCTTGTTTTTGTCTCCACGTAAGTTTGATCTTGTCATCATGTGCATGTTTTGCAAGTATATACTACAAAAGTCATACAAGCAACTCAAAAGACAATTAAGTCAATAAGGAAATTAATTTTTGACATTTTTGTTTGTCAAAGTTCTCATGCCAACTATTAATAACCATAATGCATAACATTTCTTCACAAGGGTGCATTTAAATTCTGATAAACATTTTTCACTTGATATAACATAAAGTACCATCATTATTCAATTATTCATTCATGCAAGATTCTTTTAGGAGACAAGAGTTTTATTAAATGCCAAGAGATATTACTACATTCGTTTCAAATTTTATGCCCATTTTGACTTTTTCAATCATGCTTTGACCTTAAATATATATTTTTTTATTATATAATACTTAATGAAAGTTATACCAATGAAAATACATTTAAAATCTAATTTCATTTATATATTTTGCAACAAATATTATATAATACAAAAAGATATATTTAAGGTCAGGAGTTTGATTGAAAAAGTCAAAATGGACATAAATTTTGGGGCGGAAGGAGTATATAGCAAGAAGCTAGAAAAAAAGTTACATTGTCGATAATAGAACGTCACAAAATTTACAATCCATTTCTATCCGTAATAGGTTTTTTTGGCGTGTTTGTTAAAAGTAGTAGTGAGCTGTGAGCAGTAGCCACAGCTCACCGCTCACCGCTTCTTAAAAAAATTAACATTGAAAAAATGAGCATTTTTAAAATTTAGCAAATTAAGCTCACTGGTTCTTTGTCAAACGACTACTAAAAATCAAAATGCTCATAGCTCACCGCTCTAAAAAGCTTCACACCGCTCCGTGCCAAACATACCCATTGTCGAGGAAAATTTCAACTATTATCTTCTGAATTTGATGAATCTTCTAATAGTAATTATTATTCCATAGACTAATAACAAGTTACAAGTCGTTTATAACTGCTCTTGAATAATTAACTTCAATTATAAGATTGATGCATGCATGCATACGTATGCATGTTTGAAAAAAGCAAATAAGAGTATTAGCTAGGGGCGGAATAAAGATCATGTAAGTAAGTAATTTAAGCGTAAAATGACCGTCGTCACTCAAAATCCATTTGCAAGTGTTACACAACAAAGTTATATACATAGGTAAGACAAGAGATTTTCTATTCAATTACATAGTTGTATAAAAAAATTGCACGAAGAGAAGCACATCAATTTTTTATATGCATTACTTTGGTGCAATTCAACTTAATCATCACACTTGAGTTATATAAAGATGTCATTAGATTTACTTTCTATCTATGTGGGACACTTAATTGCTTAAACTTGGTTAGAGCGTTAGGTGTCATAACAAGCTTAGCCTTTTCATTCGGGATTTATGGGTGTCACATCATTATAACAAACATCCACAATTAACCTCCCTCACTCACAACAAACATCAACTTATTCATTTGAGGCCCATCACTTACAACTTTAATTTTTTAATTCAAATTTTCAAATAAACTAAATTTATTTATTAAAATAAAAATAAAATACAATATATTTAAGAAAAAGTTATAAATTAAATATTTTAAAAAAAAAATGTAAAACTTAGGGACAAGCCCAACCCAAGCAAAACAAGGTTATATCATTTTCTTTTAATGGGTCAAAATTCAAAACCATGTAAAAGTCCATAGTTAAAAATTGTTAGCGGTATTGTGACGAAAATTACTTTTTGATATAAATGTTTTAATGATTAGAAAACTACATATTTATCTTCTCGTTTTTACGTCTTGTAAGATTTTATTGTATACGAGAATCCTCTTAATATAAACTGACTATCTCACTTGTCTTCTTCCTATCACACACACTACACACACACTTGTCTGCTTTTTCTCATCCATTCCAGCAGCAAAAACAACAACACCAACAACAAAACGAATCTTGCAAACATAACACACAAAGACAAAAACACACAGTTAAGAATTAAAAGGAAAAAAAATGGTCAGAGTTTTACCTTCGTCGTGCAGACGACAAGGTGATGTTTGGCGAGTCATGGCGAGGTGGGGCGGTATGGTGGCGAGGCATGGCGAGCTTGCCATGTCACCACGACGAGGAGCAACGAACCCGACACCTAGTACTCTATATGTAACTAGTTTGATTCCAAGGCAAAGAAGAATAGATGAACTGAGAATCGATCATTCCTACATGTAAAAGGAAAATATTACGATAAAGTGACAAAACATCGTTTAGTAGGGGTGTTCATGGGTTGGGTAATACCCGAATAAACCGAAAACCGAAACCGAAACCGAACTGAAAATAACCGAACGGAACTTGTAACCGAACCGAATATGCCAAAACCGAACCGAACCGAATTAAATATTCGGTTCGGTAATGGTTTTAGCAATCCAAACCGAAAACCGAAATCAAATAAATATATATTGATGCAGGTTTTATTGACCAGGTTTTAATATTTATAGTGTCTCGTTATACCTATGGTCTACCCTAGTGCACTAACGGGCAGTGTACCCGGTCGTGTGTAGTGTAGTATTTCGGTAAAACCGAGGTCGTCCCAAGAGCTACGAGGATCGGAAATTAACTTAAGTCTATGTCACGATTTTAATTCCTTTTAAGAATGAATTAATAAAACTAACTAATAAAACAAGGAAATAAAGGAAAGCGGATAAAGGCAAAGATGTGATCAATGAAAGAGGTGGTGCTAACCTAGTTAATCTTCCTAGCTAGTTATGTCTACCTCTACTTACTTCCAATTACTTGGTAGGGTCAAAGTCGAGAGGACGAGATTTGGTCAATTCGCCTAACATATCGACAAAGATGCCACCACATGAGAAATCAAAGCACCGTTATAAGTCCTGTTGTTCTGGTCCCCTAAGCCGAGTCATTAAGTACCGCTACATGCTAGATTTATAATAGTGAGTGCTCGGCCGTTAGGAACTTAGACACTCACCCCTAATTCTTAAGTTCATCCAAGCGATAGGTGATCGGTTGGTCAAATCGCACAAGTAGAAAGGGTCGTCGGTTGGTC
The DNA here is from genome assembly GCA_022545495.1 of Chrysanthemum lavandulifolium. Taxonomy (NCBI): domain Eukaryota; kingdom Viridiplantae; phylum Streptophyta; class Magnoliopsida; order Asterales; family Asteraceae; genus Chrysanthemum; species Chrysanthemum lavandulifolium. The sequence continues at coordinate 320,005,138 of CM040238.1, forward strand.
ATATCTTGCCCTTCCCGTCTCGATCCACTTCACCTAGGGTCGGTTGGTCATATCTCCTAGGCAATTGGCCTCTACCGCCATTCAAACTACCGAACCAAGGGTGGCTATGATAAGGTTTTAAAATGTACCTTTTTGAGGGTCGTTTAAGCCTTATTTGATCACTTTGTATCCGTTATTGCTTAATATCGTTCCTTTTCACTTTTAGGTCTCTTTAAGGCAAACCGTTGTAATGGCACTTATTTGGACGAAAAGGCGCGATATATGAAGAAAATGGCCAAAGTCAAGAATCGAGACACTCAAGTGCTAAATTACAAGGGACGGCGTCATCGCTTATCTGCGACGCCGTCGGAGGATTTTGTGACGGACGAGCCAAAACCCTATTTTCAGTGACGACGCCAGTTATAAAAGAGTAGGTCGTCGCAACTCGACGCCTAGATGCAATCCAGACGGCGTCGGAAGTCGAAGAGACGGCGTCACAAGCATAAGGTGGCGCCGTCGCAAGACTAACGTGGCCAAGGCGAAACCCTAATGACGGCGACCGACGGCGTCACAACCACAAGGTGCGCCCGCCACAAGGTGATCAAGACTATCACAACATGCGCAAGTAGTTGATATTGTTTTGGCCATAACTTTTGCATCTGAACTCGGATTTAGGTGGTTCAAAAGCCACGCGATCGGAACGAGAAAATCTACAATTTGTTGAAAAAATGGTCGTGACACCACACTCTATAGGTGTGACGCCGTCACTCTTTGCCGACGAAAATCGCCTATAAATATAACATTATAACTTCACTTTTGTGAGCCCAAAACCCTAAGTCCGATTCGTGGTTTAGGTAGGTGTTTTCCAAGAACTTAATGGGTTTCAAACACTCCATAAACATCGTGTAATAATTTGTTTGTTAATCCAATCCTATGGTATGTCTTGATTATCATAATTGTTGCTTGCTCTTCATTAATTATGCTTGGCTAATTCACCTAGTGTTTGCTTATGATTGTATGAAACTTGTATATAATTAATTAGATCTTATTGATTTCTTAGTGATGCTTGTGTCTATCTTCATCATTAGGGTGTGACAATTTCAATGAGTCTAATTGGTTTAGTTTATAATTCTTGCATCCTACTGTCTCTTGTTTGATTGGTTGTCTCTTATCTTAGTTGATTAATGATCTAGTAATGCGATAGGTCATTCGTTGTGTACTTAATGCTTGATTAAATCTTTGTGAACCTTAGAATATGACTCCTTGAGTAGTTGTAAGCTAAACCATCCAAAGAGTGCCTTAGAGTAAGAGTTTATTATCCCTAGTGGGTTTTGTAGACGAGACCCTTTGGTAAGTTCAAAGAGTTAGGGATAAACGCATACCCTACGACTTTAGACACACAACGCGTTAAGAATAAGGACGTGACAATTCAACCATCAATAGGACGTGACAATTCAGTAGGTAGAATTGGATAGCTAGCAAGGAGTAATATATCATAAGTAGATACGCTTCACGTTACTGGTAGACCCATAATTTAGTTAGTATCTTTTGGGATAGTTGACTAGCAACTAATTCCATCCTCCCCTCCAAAACCGAGATTCGTACCTTTCCTTTCCTTAAAAAATATAAAAATATAAAAAATAATCATCCCTCACCTTTAGACTTAAATCGACATACACTTCAGCCTAACGACACTATTCCCCTATAGAACGATATCAATACCCGTGGCTTACCCTAATACTACACTACAACGATTAGGTTCACTGCCTAGGGTGTTATAAAACTTGCTCGAAGAAAAGGAAGTTCCTTTGACCCCGAACGATGCGCTGCGTAAGCGTATCAAGTTTTTGACGCTGCTGCCGGGGAATAGTTATTGTTTAGGCTTGATTTCTATCTCGTTTAGGTCTACTCACAAGATTCCTATCAAGTGAGATTTTTTTTCTTTTTATTAGCTTCTTGTAGTCTATCCCCTTCTTTGTGCCTTTGTTCGTAAAACTGTCCATTGACTCTTCCGTTCACCATTATGGAGAACGCGAATCCACTATATCCGCGATTAGGTTTTTTCATAAAAAATTATGATATTCCTAAAGCGGATTATTCAAGATGGTGGGAAGAAAGTAACCAAGTCCATAAACCTTTTGAGGGTTTCACCATTCCATCAAGCCCACAAAATACATCATCTAGTGAAACCTATGCTTCGTTTGAGCCTTCACCTAGGATAAACTTTCATGAACAACCTCCGTGTTTAGAAACTATTTTTAGTGAGGCCCTTAGGAGAACTGACCAAATTTATGAAAACATTATGGTAAGCAACCAAGCATTAAACCATAAGTTGGATCAATTACTAGAATTGGTTTCATCACGACCTAAGGAAATAATACATGACGAGCATATAGATGATGTAGATGTGATTGAGGATGAGGCGAAAAGTCTAGACCCACAAGGTATCCCACAAGCCCCACCATCATTTAAGGCATACACACCACACGTGACTTACCCGGAAGTAGTAGAAGAGACTATAGGAACCCCGATTGATATAGAACCTTTGGACCAAACGCCACTAGAGAATGTAGGTTTAGATGCTTGTTGTCATGACCTCTCTCTTAGTCCTAGGGAAGTTCCTAATTTTGATGAACCGGAGCCTCAACTAAAAACCTTACCCAATTTTCCGTCTTTAGATGTGAATCTTGGAATTGAATTAGCCCCAAGCCACCCATCAAAATAGATAGTCCGGTAGTTGCTTGATAAAGGTGGTAGATTCTAGGCCATGTAGAGTGGAAGCTAATATAGGAGTAACCCATGACCTTACACACTTATATCACCCATTCATGGTTGATAACAAGAAACATTATGGGTATAAACCGGGTTTATTAGGTCAAGATGGATCCTTAACTAAGAATCTTTTGAAGTTGATAGAAGATGATCCATTTTAGGAGAGAGATTTGATTCACCGCTACACCAATTGAATTAGGTAAGGTTATAATGAATGGAGCACACTCCTTTGAGCACATAAATCACCCATCACCCTCCTCACGTAGCAAATTTCCACCCTAAGGGTGTGTATCGCTACTATCACCCGCACTTAAACTTAAGTGTAGGAAAACTTCCCTTTATCTCGTTAAATAAGGGTAGAGTCGGGCTCGTGACTCGAACAAAAACAAGCGCTTCTTGGGAGGCAACCCATGTGTATTTGTTTTTCATTTTCATTTGTGTCGTATATCTTTTATTAATTGTTTATTCTCATGTTTGAATTTGTAAAAAGGCTTTATTTTGTCTTTAACCTCGTCTTAATTACATATAAAGGTATTTTACATAAGGGATAAGTGTAGGGAGGATTACACACGTTCAAAAGAAACGTGAACATGAGAATTACAATTATTTAAAAGATATACATGTGTTTGTTAGAGTCAAATGCTTGTATCGAGTCATAATGGATGTTTTGCATGAATTTTTGATTCTAAAGATATAAATTTTCCGAATTTTTTTCGAAAATCGCAGACGGTTCGTCGGGATAACTGACGGCGTCAGATCACAACCGACGGCGTCGGGAGGAGTAAAACCGCTACTACTCTTTCGTTTCGTACTACTTATAAATTTTGGAATTTTCAGTGTCTTAATTTTTAGTAAATCTGCAAACATCCATTCCACAAGCATTATATCTTATTTAAGTCCGAATTATATCGTGTTGTGATTTTTCTTTGTTCGGTTTGATGCGTTGGGTTGTTTGTTTTTTCAAGTGTGCGAGTTTTATTTATCAAGAAGATACATAAGATTGGAAGGAGCTTTTCACGCACATTCTTCTTGGAAAGGATTTAACCACTACTTCACACACGGATCCTACCGAGCTAATCGGGGAGTACTAGTTTCTTCGCTTTTAATTACCTTCCATTATCATACCTTTGATACTTTGGGAACATTGGGGACAATGTTCGGTTTAAGTGTAGGAGGGAAAATAAACGGAACATTGAAACTATACTTATCCTTGATTATTTGCTTTGTCCAATTGTATTGTGTAATAAACCATGAGAAAATGTCGGTTAGGGTAATTTTGGCACCAAATTTAAATTTTTTCATGATATATAGGAGTGGGCCATTAGTTTTAACAAAAGCGTCTCACGGATAGGAAGTTGTATGACTAGCACAAAACCCTTTACCACTTAAATTCCACCAAAAATGTTAGGATCGCCCTTAGATTAGTAGGAATTAAAGCATTCATCTTTAATGCTTAGAGAATGTGAACCGGTAGTATATTAGATTCTAGAACTTGTTTTATGATGCATCCCGAGATCGCTAGTAAGACTACACTTGTGTAGTTAGGAATAACTAAATGATAAGAGGCATTAGGATAACCCTTGTTTGATACCCGTAATATAATTACTCCTTCCACATCGGTTGAGTAATTCCCCACACCCTTGCGTTGTACTCATCTTTAGTACACGATACCCCTAGTTAAACCCTCGAGCCTATCCTTTTCGCGGTTCTCGTGATGTTTCGTTTTTCGGAATATCAATGAAGAGCATTGTTTACACCCCACCCCCAAATGTACACCCAAATCACCTTAGCCTACCTTGTATGCACTCACTTTTAGTGCATTATTGTTATCACCCAAAACCCTTAGTTTAATTATCTAGTTGCTTGCATGAGTTTCTAAGTTGAGTCATATCCTTTGTATACAGTTTTGGGACGATTGTGACTCATGGGAAAAGTTAATGTTTTAAATGACTAAAAGGGAACGCCAATTCCCTTATTTGCGTAATAACGTACTCCAAGTGTTTTGATCTTTTCAATTCAGGTCATATTAGTGTTAGAGTAATAAAACTCAAGTGTAGGGATGTGCTATAAATCCCTATTATTTTGATGTTATCGTAGAGGATGGTAGAGTAAAGTGTATGAAAAAAAATCGAAAAAAAATAGAAAAAGAGAAAAAAAAAAATAGAGTGAAAAAAAAAACATACTGCTACCATCCTACATCTATCTTTAAATTTATGTTTGTTTATTTGGTTATCTAGAGTTTAGAGTGTCGAGTCTTGGCTTAGCAACGCCATTCTTCGTATGCATGTAACATTGAGATTTTTGACTTGCCACCACTAAATAGCCTATCCCACCAAACCCTTTGATCCATACCGTAAGCCTAACGTTACAACCCTTTAAAGACCTCTTTGATAGTCTTTCCTAGGTGCTTACGCCAAAGCGATGGAGGTTTGATCTATTCTCAAGCCTATGGTAATCTATGTACTAGGACCGGTTAATGAGTGTTTATCTTCCATTTCCAATTGTTATATTTCATATACACCCAAGAAATGTGAGTATCCAAACACCCCATGTGAGGTGCTAGTATGTAATTCCGTGCTTGTTATGACTTTCTTGGGGCTTATATGTGTTGTGGACTGTTTTAAACCAATGCTTCATGACCCTAAATTATAAATTAATTGGCTAAAAGCACATTTGCTTGAGGACAAACAAATACCAAGTGTAGGGATATTTGATAAGGTTTTAAAATGTACCTTTTGAGGGTCGTTTAAGCCCTTATTTGATCACTTTTGTATCCGTTATTGCTTAATATCGTTCCTTTTCACTTTTAAGTCTCTTGAAGGCAAAGCTATGTAATGGCACTTATTTGGACGAAAAAGCGCGATATATGAAGAAAATGGCCAAAGTCAAGAATCGAGACACTCAAGCTGCTAAATTACAAGGGGCGGCGTCACTTATTCTGACGACCGTCGGAGGATTTTGTGACGGGACATAAGCCAAAACCCTATTTTCAAGTGACGACGTCGGGTTATAAAGAGTAGGCCGTCGCAACTCGGTGCCTAGATGCAATCCGCACGGCGCGGTCGAAGAGAAGGCGTCACAAGCATAAGGTGGCCGTCAAGAAGACTAACGTGGCCAAGACGAAACCCTAATGACGGCGACCGACGGCGTCACAACCACAGGTGGCCTTCACAAGGTGATCAAGACTATCACAAAGACATCGCAGCAAGTAGTTGATATTGTTTTGGCCATAACTTTTGCATGCAAACTCGGTTTAGGTGGTTCAAAAGCCCACGCGATCGGAACGAGAAAATCTACAATTTGATTAAAAATGGTCGTGACGCCGTCACTCTATAGGTGTGACGCCGTCACTCTTTGCCGACAGAAAATCCGCCTATAAATATAACATTATAACTTCACTTTTGTGAGCCCAAAACCCTAAGTCGATTCCGGGGTTTAGGTAGGTGTTTTCCGACAACTTAAGGGTTTCAAACACTCCATAAACATCGTGTAATGATTTGTTTGTTAATCCAATCCTATGGTATGTCTTCAATTATCATAATTGTTGCTTGCTCTTCATTAATTATGCTTGGCTAATTCACCTAGTGTTTGCTTATGATTGTATGAAACTTGTATATAATTAATTAGATCTTATTGATTTCTTAGTGATGCTTATGTCTATCTTCATCATTAGGGTGTGACAATTTCAATGAGTCTAATTGGTTTAGTTTATAATTCTTGCATCCTCATCTCTTGTTTGATTGGTTGTCTCTTATCTTAGTTGATTAATGATCTAGTAATGCGATAGGTCATTCGTTGTGTACTTAATGCTTGATTAAATCTTTGTGAACCTTAGAATATGACTCCTTGAGTAGTTGTAAGCTAAACCATCCAAAGAGTGCCTTAGAGTAAGAGTTTATTATCCTAGTGGGTTTGTAGGCGAGACCCTTTGGTAAGTTCAAAGAGTTAGGGATAAACGCATACCCTACGACTTTAGACACACGTTAAGAATAAGGGCGTGACAATTCAACCATCAATAGGCGTTGACAATTCGATGGGTAGAATTGAATAGCTAGCAAGGAGTAATACATCATAAGTAGATACGCTTCACGTTCTTGGTAGACCCATAATTTAGTTAGTATCTTTTGGGATAGTTGACTAGCAACTAATTCCACCCTCCCTCAAAACCGAGATTCGTACATTTCCTTTCCTTAAAAATATAAAAAGATAAAAATAATCATCCTCACCTTTAGACTTAAATCGACATACACTTCATTTAACGACACTATTCCCTGAGAACGATATCAATACCCGTGGCTTACCCTAATACTACACTACAACGATTAGGTTCACGCCTAGGGTGTTATAAAACTTGCTCGAAGAAAAGGAAGTTCCTTTGACCCCGAACGACGCGCTGCGTAAGCGTATCAGGCTACCAATAAACTATGCATGCATACACTTAGAAATAATTGTACAGAAGTAAAGTAAATGCAAACAAAACAATTAAAGAATCATAACTAGGCCAGCACCATGGTGCTTAGCCAAACATATAATAAATCATACCAACAAAGATGAATAAATCATAAATTGAATTGAACAAAATGTTTGATACAAATTACTTGATGTAGAGCTAATAATGATGATGATTGCGGTGAATTCTTCCTTAAAAGCGGCTTGATTGCTGGAAAATGCCACAGGTGGTGCCCTAATCGACCCACGAAGAGGGTGAAGAGATGCTTAAAATGCAAATTTATGGCTGTATTTATAGGCCCCGACATGGTTACGGCGTAACCTTAAGTGCAAATTACGCCGTAACTAAAGACTGCGTAAAGAAATCTGGATCTCGAATAGTTACGTCGTAACTAAAATAAATAGTTACGTCATAACTAAATCACGCCGTAACTACAATTTCAATTACGTAGTAACATCTCAACTTCGTACTTTTTTCATCCAATAATATTTATGAAACTTATTTGAACTAGTAGTTACTTTTGGCCCCTGAAGTAGCGCGTTGATTCAAATTAAGTCCAAAAGCCTTAACAATACTTATGGTTTTAGCCTCGTCGTTTCTTGATATATTTATACTTGGTCCTCGAAGTGAATAAAATAAATATTAACTTGCCGCTTCTAATCCTGGACCTCGAAACTTTGCGCCCAGTAATTAATTACGGCGTAACTAATTATCCGAGTTCTGCAGTAATCTTTCTTCATCTCATACTTATTCCTCCGAAATAATCACTACGGCGTAATTAAATTGCCATGTTACGCCGTAACCTTCAAGATAATAATTACGACGTAACCATAAGAATTGGTTACGTCGTATCCTTCAAAGCTCATATTTACGCCGTAACTTTATTAGCTAGTTACGGCGTAATCTTCACATAAAATCCAAAGGCCGTCGTAAATCAATCTTTAGAACATATACTTGGCCTTTTTATCACTTCTTTTCCGCTCCAACGCCTCATTTATCCTGAAATGCAACTATGAACGAATATGAAAGAATTAAGTACCATATTAATGCAAATGAGGCCATAAACACGGAATTTGATATATAAAGATCGGGCTAATTTGATGTTATCAAATATCCCCACTGAATCCTACTTGTCCTCAAGTAGACCCTTTAAATAATTCTTAAAAGATATCTCCATGATTAATTGGAAGTTATGAGTTTAAAAATCACCTAAGCTAGAAAATTCCAAACCGAGCACCTCACGAAAAGGAATTGAAATCACACTCTCTCATAATTCACGTGTTTAATATTTTGGGTGATCACTCATTGCTCGATCATGGCGAGTATTCTATCATAGGCTTGGCAAAGATACTAATCTCCACTACTAGAGTCTATAGATGCAACTATTCTAAAAGGCAATGGGTTGACACAACGCAGGCTTATGGGGTTATTATGTCATTACTAACGAGCTACGGCGAAGGGGACAAAACCAATGATACATGACCAAATCCATGGCCAAGACACCAATGATTGCTCGCTTTCTCACCTAAACTCGATTCATGACTAAGGGTAGGATAAGGCATGGGAAAATTTTAATGGGTGTAAATAAAAGACACGAAACAAATAGATTCCTAAGTCCATTCAAATACCCCACCACTAGTCGCATTCAATCCCATAGCAAAATCGAGGGTCAAGAGTCAATGGGTCTTCAATAATCCAATACGAGTTAATGCATAAGAAATGTAATGTGGTGCCTCATAAACTCCATAATCTAGGCAAATAAGATGCATTAACTCGGCCTTCATCATCAATGAAAAAAGAATGTGCTATATAAAAAATTTAAAATTTGGGTCAATTTAGCACATATTTCTATCAAAATCGGCCATTTCTATCTCCCATCCCCCCACTTGAAATGTACAATGTCCCCGTTGTACAAATATTGATTAAAATTTGAAAGGCGAGATAGAAATGTTCGGGTTTCTAATTTTATCCGTAAGACAAAATGGATTTGTAAAAATTTGCGCCAGTTGAACAAGGCGAGAATACTCAACACAATACGACACATAAGCTGATTTATATTACTATCAGCTATAAACAAACTCTTGCTTGCATTTTTTTTTATGCAAGACAAGGTGTACATGAATAAAAAAATAAAAATGATACGAACATAAAAAGCATCCCCCCACTTGAGATCAACTATCATCTAAACCCGATTTTCTTCCAAAACCCTTTATTCAAAACCCGCGACTTTCACTAGTGGAACCAAAATTAACCAACAGCACCCGGACCATGAACATAAGGAAACTACAGGGTAGGCTAGGCGATGGGTGTAAGGAAACAATTATATTGGGTGAACAAAATGAAAGGAAAGGCTCTGAAGGGTGTATCTAGGGGTATCTTGCACTAATGGTGAGTGCAACAAAAAGGGTTTAACAGGGGGATTGACTAATCGATGTGAAAAGTCAATATAGACAATACATATATGGGCTATTTGGGTTAAATCCTAAAATTGCCTTATATCCTAGCTGCACCGATCACACCAAGTTACCTCAGTGTAATGCTCATGATAATGGTCTCGAAAAGATATACAAGGCCAAGTTCTAAAGTCTACTATAGCCACCGGCACACTCATTTTTGTGGAATTATGTATAAGGGGAAAACGGAAAGGCTTATCCTCACACAATGGGAATATAGGGTAGGTGTGCTCAGTCTAGATTAATCCAATTAAGTAATGAAAAACATGTCAAAAATTTACTAATGAAACATTTTTCATCAAAAACTAGAAAAATAAGGGCAAATAAAATCAAGTGGGTGTCTATGTCTAATCCCTTCCCCCCACTTGGGTCATACTTATGCATATAAATGAAAGATAAGAAGGTTAGAATTGGAACAAAACTCCCTGGATTTGCTCGGCATGATCGAAGACACGAACAAGCGTGTCCGCTTTGAGATTCATGAGCAAACTTTAATAACCTGAATTCACTTAAGACAACCAAACGCATCATACTAGAAAAACAACAAGCAATAAAAGAAAAAGAAAAACCTAACTCACTTTCGTAGGAAACACGGTTGCATTTAGCGCATGCAAGAAGCCTTTTAAACCACTTGGTGTCCCAAATGGACGAGTGAAGTCTCGTGAGGGTTTACAGGGAACACACCTACAAAGTTCATTTAAAATACTAATACAAGGTTATTGTGTTTTAAAATGGAAGAATTAAAGCAGAGGAAGGTTACGTCGTAACTCTAATGAGGGAGTTACGCCGTAACTAGCAAAACCTGACATAATCTGCAAAGCAAGTGGTTACGGCGTAACCACGGAGATGATATTACGCGTAATTATTAATGCGTCAAGAATTACTGCGCTAAAAGTTGGTTCTGGCGTAATCACTAAGATGAGTTACGCCAGTAACTACGGTTAGAATCGACAAGACAATGACATCAATTACTTCCTCGTTTCTGCAAAATGGTTAGAAAACACAAAACCCAATGTTAGTGCAAATATTACGATATTTAATCTATACATTCTCATTTGTTTTGTTGATGACAAACATGTAACTTGTAATACATAACGTAAAATGTATAAGTTACTTGTAATTATATTTTGTCTCAACATACTCTCAACACCTCTCAACGACTCAAGTCCTTGTATGCTACAACACAGGTTCGTACATGTTTGTTATGTTGTGTTATGATCAAACCCCTAACAAACCATTAAACATGTTTAGTTAAACACTTTGTAAAATACATAAACATAAGTAAATGTGTTGGGTAAAACCCATGACCCAAGACCCAAGACCCATACCCAATGTCTAGATACATTGTACCTTGGTGGGTACTCAAAACCATGACCCATAGCCCATGGTTTCAACCCATAAACTATGGGTAAAGAGGGCGTGCACGGATCCTCAAATGTCCCACGGATCCCTTGGAATTACAAGGGCGGATCCTCAGAAGGGATCCTTGGGGGCGTAACATGGTTTTGGTCTTTTGCCTATAAATAGCAAACCACTTCTTACCATTTCTTCACACCTTCACACATAGTTTCTCTCCACCAAATCTAGGATATTTAGATCATTAGAAACATGTAAACCACCTCATCTCATATGATCATAATGCTTCTAACTCTCATTTGTTGTAAGCATACTCCCGAAGTGATCCTCCAAAGCAAGCTTAGAGATCTTGCTTCCTTACCTCTTGAAGTGATCACCCATCACAAGATACAAGCACATGAAGATCTTATACAACAAGCTTGGGAAACTTGTCATCTTCATTCATAGAAGACTAACTACATCATGCTTTGGGTTCTTGATGATTAGTCTAGGAGTTTATATCCATTAGACACATTGTCTTGGATATTGTCTAGTATCATATTCTTGTATCTTTGACTAGACTAGATGGTTTATGTGTTTGTGCCATAAAACACAAGGTTTGTTATGTTGGGCCACAAAACATAACGGTGTCATAAAGTGTCAAAGGCATTAGTGAAGAGTCAAGATCCGTGTTGAAGGCATTAGTGAAAGGTCTTTGAAGGATCGTGTAAATGGCATTAGTGAAGAATGCCTAGGTCGTATAATCGATGAGGTGCATCGTTATACATATAGTATTTGTTTAGATCCAGGATGGTGATATCCTTGATGGTGTTGTAACAAGGTGGATCTCCTTGAGATTAGGTGTTGTGTTGTGATGGGTAGTAGTTCCTCCATAGTAATGGAACTAGGTGCTTAGCCTAGTACCTAATAAAGGGTAGGCGACGTTGTGATAGGATTAGTTCTCTAAGGTGTGAAAGAACTCGGTGGTTAGCCTAGCACCGTATAAAGGGTAGGCGACGTTGTGTTAGGTGTGGTTCGCCTTGGTGTGAAAGAACTCGGTATTTAGCTTTGTCTGGGAAAAGGTTAAGTGACGTTGTGAAGGCTTCTCCGCCATAAGGAGATTGGTGTAGTGCTTACGAACTCTCGAGTAGGTGACTCGGGAGTGGAGTAGGGCAAGGAAGGTGTCCTTGTAGCCGAACCACTATAAATCCTCGTGTTGGTTTGTCTATCCTTTTACTTATCGCTTTACTTTTATTCTTGCATTACTTTGTTTATTCTCTATGTGGTTGATGTCTATGTTTGTGATGCATACTTGGTCTTTCATATAGTCACAAACTATATTAAACACTTTACGTATTATGACACGCTTGATCAAGAAAAAGCAACCGGACTAATAATGGTGAAACTTGATTTATAATGAACCATTAATCTTGCGGAATCTTATGTGATGTCAAGGGGTTGGCCTTACATGCCGTGTCGTTAAATGCATCCTCGCGTCTAGATTAGCAAATGCAATGGTTTATACTATATTTGATACAAAGTTTTAAGTTTGAAGCGAGCGTATTCACCCCCCCTACGTTTTCACAATTGGTATCGAGGCGGGTTGGCTCTAGTTTTTAAAACAAATGGTTTTCAAAGCGAGTAAGGTCCTCGTATCAAATTTTTGGTGAAGTCAAGCATAATATGAAAAGTGTTTGTTATTTTTTTCTTTGAAGTTTTCTTGTTAGATATCTTGTTAATCAAACTTGAATAAAGGTAAAATGGTTAATATAACTTCACTTAAAAGTCTACAAAGGTTAAACCTTTTCGCCGGGTCAAAACGTGCATTTGTGTAATTGCGTATCGATCCGCGGATCCCTTAGGTTACAGGACGGATCCTCAAGCAAGGGATCCGTGGGATCCGTGATACTGTAAGAGCGATTTTGTCTGCAATTTCAAAATTCATAACTTTTAACCGTAAAGAGTTAGAAGTCGTACCACCTATCGTTTTAAAGGTATTTGAGTCTACTTTCATTTAAAATGATTTCATAAACTGATTCAAAACAAAATTTACGGAATCATTGATTTATAATAGAAATTCATTTTTTTGGTCATAACTTTTGCGCAACTTTTGATCTAATTGGAGACGGATGTTTTCATCTTTGAATAACAATGTGTCCTCTGTTGAAATTAAGGTTTTGATCATATTTATATACATAAAATAAACTAATCAAGCTTGGTATACATGTTTATATTTAACACAAAGCGATGAAAAGAACTTTCGTATGCTATGCTAAATGATAAGTTGTCTTCCTTGCATTACTTGATTGTTTGTTTATCTCAAATAGCTTTTGTGCTTGTTTGATTGAATAACATATGTGGTTTCCTTACCTTGCTATTCATTCTCTTGTATGTCGATTTAGTAATAGTCTACTAATCAATGTGCTATTTGAAGGAGTGTTTGGGATAACATCTAGTTGTGTCGAAAATGTTAGTTTTATAAGTTGAAAATGTTTAAAACATATAACACACTAAATGGCCTTTTGATTGAGTTTGTCATGTGTGCAACATAAATGTTTTATGTTCTTATATGATTTATTGATTTCATATTTTCTTGTATCATTTTCTAAAAACAACAAGAATGTACATCGGATCATAACCTACACTTGTGTTGATGATGTACTCTCCGTTTCTTTTTCATGATCGCTCTCCAAGCTTCATAGTAGGATTGACAACTTGATTATTTCATCCGATATACTCAAGTAAATTATTTTGAAACGCAAATATAATTGTTCATATCCGAAAGTCCAAAGTCGAGCTTTCCAACAACATATGTTGAACTAGCTCATGCAACCATTTTTTTTTCACTATATGGACAACGTTTAATTTTTTGACACCTTCGTCACCTTAGTTGTTTCAAGTATAATATTAATATAAACGAAGCAAAGTATCATCATTGCTACTGTTCGATAGGCCATTGTAGGAATATAAATTTTCCTAACTTGAGAATGAATACTGGAGAACTTATTGCACTAGAAACTCAATTTGACCTAACGGTTGAATTGCTTCCTTGAGAGAAGTTGGGTATGTGGAATCGCCCGTAAAATTGGTCGTGTTTAGCCGTAATTGAGCACCGCTAGTAATAGTCTCATATTCATTCTCTCACTTGAGGAATTTATATTCCTATGTTTTCCTAAAGTAAGTTTACAATGGAAATACTTTGCATTGTCTTAGGATTACTAATCAAACAAGTTGTAAAATTGATTTTTCTTTTAGCTAATCACAACCACTTGCCTCATCAAGCGATTATCTCGCTTTGATCGAGAAGAGCTACATGACTTCATGGACGAAGCTCATTGTATGCTAACCACCATCCGTAATGACTATATTGTCCTAAACTAGCACCTCACAACTCTTTTGTCTTGAACACCATCATGTGCTCTTTTGTTTCTAGACACATACCTTTCATGTCATTGTTAGTTTAAATGATTTACTAATCTAGACCGTAAATCTGTTTTGGACTTCTTGAATAGTACTTTAAAGTTTGCTAAACCTTTATGTTATTTGTGAGCTCGATCTCATTTGGTTGCCTATATGTGATCTCTACATGCTCTCCTTGCTTTGCTTAACGTGTATACATGTACGCTTCTTTGTAGAAACAATTTGTTTCATAATTGAAACATAGAGCAAAATTACGCAACTATTACATTAAGAAAATCATCTCGATGCGGATCCCTTAGATGTAACTAGGCGGATCCTCAAGTGAAGGATCCGTGGGATCCGGTGACAAGTTCCTTTGTAGCCTCCTTGCATCAATCCAACATTCTAGACCTTATTGGACTAGTTAAACATGCTACATTAGGATCACTTAAACTTTCCTTAGGCTCGATTGATCTCACATTCACTCATGGATGACTTAGGATCACATTCAAGTATTTTTTATTAGTTCAAAACTCACCATCTTTCCGCTCCAATGTTTACATTGTTCCTTTCATCTCAAAACACCTAGTTTGATATTTCTCTCAATTTTAGCAAATTGTTTTTAGTCATCCTTACCTCAAAATAGGCCAAAAACTAGGTTTTAATTTCTTATGATTTTTAAGGAATTCTCCAAATCTCTCTTAAGTCATCATCTGATCTCTAGGATCATTTAACACTCTCAAATGTCTTAGTGTCGTCTTTAATCATCCACTAGTGCTCATAAAGCCCCATTTTCCATAAAAGGCAATCATTAGCTACCATCAATCATTCTCTCTTGATCATTCAAGTCCATCTTCATATAAGACACTTAATAGATTGAGTAACTTAGGATATGTAGGTGCTATACCTTGCTAGAACCCAATCACCTCTTTTTACTTCATCATTGGCGGATCCCTAGACTTAAGCTAGCGGATCCTCTAGTGAGGAACCGGAGGAACCGTGGAACAGTAGGAACTTTATCTCTTTAGATAATCATTTCAAATTTCCTTTTTCCCACACAAGCACTTGTTCAACACTTAGGATTATCTGTTTCCTATATGTTTATAAATGAGTTGCATTTATATGAGTCTTCGTGTTCTTCCTTTTGTTTCACGATTTTATGTGAACAATTTATCCATTAGTATAAATGTTTTCCTTTTGTACTAACTCTTTTGGATTCTTGTAGGATGACAATAGTCGATTTCATCATCAAGTCAAGTTGTGCTCATTCGCACATTTTTTGTTATTTCTAATCTTGCATCATCCTAACCATCTTACTCCACTTTTATCACTACTCACAAAGTCATCATGTCTACCACCTATAGTGAGTCATCAACCAAGTCAAAGATTTACCTTGATACCTTTCATCACCTCTACCACAAATTCCATACCTCTAAGTCATAATGATGATTTCTATCATTATCACCGTGTCAAGGTATAGTTCATGAACTACGTGTTAAAGTATGTCTCATGTTCTACCACATCCTACTTGTGTCAACCACAACCTCGAAACCACAAGCTACTTATGTCAACCACATCCTACAAGTGTCTCACTACCACTACAATTCATGGTCGCTCAACCATCCTCCACAAACATCCATGTTGTCAAAAGCCGAGTGAATTTCGTAATGAAATCGTCTCATCCCTAAGCATATTTTTCTTACCTTGAACAAACCTTACAACCTCTAAACCAACCATGATGATGCAAGTAGTAGGATTATTCTCTTTTGACACTAATCCTTTCTTTGTAGGTTCATATATATACACTTTGATGTGTATGGGATTCTCGTCATTTATGGACGAACTTTTACATTTTTTTGTAGGTTCTTCTTGGCGCCTCGAGCTAGGGGAGCCTCCGTCGAGCATTTATAAAGTGCATCATATGACTTACTCGTCCAGGGCGAATATAATTTTGCACTAAATTTTGTTTTGTAGATTTTCAAAACACACTAGGAGTACTTGACGCTCTCAATAAAGGGAGTTTTTCGTCAAAGCTAAAACATTGCAAATTTTGAAATAATTTCGTCTTAGCCTTCTAAAATACTTGACGCTTTTAACAAGGGGAGCAACCGTCAAGGGGAGCATGCACATTCATTCTTCAAAATTCCTTTGTGTTTCAACAAAGGAGATTTCTTTCTCATCATATATTTTCCCTTTTTCTTTTCTTCTTAACACTAACCTTGATGTAGGTTAAGCCTCCAAAATTTGATCCATTGGCCGTTGGCAATAATGGTCATAATTCAAAGGATATTTCTATTTTTTTGTGTGTGATTCTCTAGGTTCCTTTTAAAGGCGAGATCACCACCTTTTGAAGACATGCAATCTCAAAGTCATGAGTTGCTAAGCTTCGTCATTAGTGCTTCGTGTTGAAGGTATTGGCGTGGTGTGCCAATTGGAGCAATAAGGTGTTCTTATTTTAACTTCACTAGTGATGATGCAAACTCACCATTCTTGGGAGAAAGATCACACCCTTTTTGTTTCGACAAAAGGGGGAGAAGAGTGTAAACGAAGAAGGTAATGTATAGGAAGTACAGACACAAGTAACTTTGACATTTTACCTATCTATTACGTTTACATATGTTTTGTCATCATCAAAAAGGAGGAGATTGTTAGTGCAAATATTACGATATTTAATCTATACATTCTCATTTGTTTTGTTAATGACAAACATGTAACTTGTAATACATAACGTAAAATGTATAAGTTACTTGTAATTATATTTTGTCTCAACATACTCTCAACACCTCTCGACGACTCAAGTCCTTGTATGCTACAACACAGGTTCGTACATGTTTGTTATGTTGCGTTATGATCAAACCCCTAACAAACCATTAAACATGTTTAGTTAAACACTTTGTTAGGAATTAGAAAATTCCATAGTGAAGAGTCGGTCACCCCAAATATTATCTAGCATAAGTTAGCTCGTAGACTTGTCGTTAGTCACATTATTTAGTAGTTTATTTATTAGTTTGTAGCGTAGTATAGCTTAGTGCAACACCGTGGAGGAAGGACGGTCTTTACCCATTGTATGCACGATCCAGCGGTCCGATGGGAGGGCGGTATGTTTGTAACTATAAATACCCTTCCATCCATGGAAGGGTGGTGCTTCAATCTAATATTCCATACTTTTGTGTAAACCTCTAGCAAGAACACCCTCTCTACTTTCTCTCTCTAAAATGGAAAACATGTATTTTGATCTCCCAAGACCACCGAATCATCAAACACAATAAAATAACGATCCTACAATTGGTACGAGCCAAGGTTGTTGTGTTTCTTTGATTTGTGTGGTTTTAAATACCATGGTTTTGTTTGTGGTTTGTTTTGGTTCATGATGTTAACTGTTTTGGTACCATCCTTGATGGTTGGAAAACATTTTTGAGTATTTTGGTAAAACAATTAAACATTTGTTGTGTATCTGGTTTTGGTCTTATTTGTATGTCACAGTCTTTATGTGAACATTTGGTCATTTCTATCTTGGTCATTTTATTTGTCCAAATATGTTTGTCACTCTTTAAACATCTTTTGTTACCAATTCGAGATATGTAAAGTGGTCAAACTATGAAGTCTATGGTCATCTTGTCGATTCACATGCTCATGTTGGGTCAAAATGAAGCTTTACGCATATGTTTCGGGTTTGAAACTGGTATTCTTGGTAGCGAGTTGTTATGTGTTTCTGTAACGACTTGTCATTGTATCTGGTTAGCGAGTTGAGTATCAAAAATTGCCTAGCGACTTGTATTTACAAGTCATAGCGACTTGTCCTAGCGACTTGGCTAGCGACTTGTCCTAGCGACTTGCGCTAGCGAGTTGCACTAGCGAGTTGGCTGAAGTAACGTAACAGAAAGGATGAATGAGAAGTATGTTATGACCACTTGACATCAAAACCAATTGCCAAATCGATACAACTACATCTACATCTAGACTCAAATGAAAACAGAAAACAAATCAAACATCAATGTCTCAACTCTCATTACTTAAACCAACATCATACCCACATCAACAAGACCTCATATTCATCGTGTGTTATGTTATATTCGTTCTCTAAAGTACGCTCACACGAGTTATCATCACTGATCCAAGACAAAGACACATCTATATCTAATACATGATCTCAGTTATTGTTCACTTTGTTACCAAAGTTAATTGATTTTCGAGTGTGAACAAAATAACCATCACAGATCTGTTTGAAGCTTACACCTCATATGAATATCCGAAACTTTTGATGAAAGTACAAAACCAAGTATAGTTTCACACATTCATCACATTCGGTTAATGGGAAAATACAAGAAATGTATACTAAATGAAATAAACGAATCTCAGTGTTAAACTCGTTCACAATCTTTCATAGATTTTTTTGAGTTTTAACATAACATCACAGATCCATTGTATGAAGCTTTGCCTCTTCCTTCTTGTGCTGGCGGGTATAAATTGATGTTTATCAAGATTGATAAAATCGTTTATTGTTTCATTATTGAACTCAAACTCAATCAAAAACAAAAGCGAAAATTTAAAACCTACCTTGTGTGAGCCCTCAACGCCATCCACATGGCGTCACTTAACTCCCTCGAAGCCATCCACATGGCGAGGATGAACTCAAGAGGGTTGTCGGTATATGAAATCCAGCACACTTCTAAGGAGACACTAATGGGATGTCACAATCAACCAACTACTCGATTAGTATTAAGACATGAAGAAGTGTTGCTTCTTGGAACTTTTGTGTTCGAGATATGTATGTAAGATAAATGGGGCGTGTTATCTTGTGAAGGCGAAGAGTATTTTAGGGTTTCAAGATTTTAGGGTGAAGTGTGTGTTGGCGTTTTAATACACGATGAATTAGAACAGCGTGTGGAGGAGTTGGATCGGACATTATTTGGCACAGTGGGTTTAACCATTGCATTGGGTATTAGTTGTATTCTTATGCTCGTGTGGTAATACTTAAATGGGCGTGTGGTTTGAATTGAATTGGTTAGTGGTAATTTATGCGTGATGTTGCTACTCGATGGATCGTGTAAGTTGGTTATCACTTATCAAGGATATATCACTTGATTTATGGGATGATTTGGTTTATGTATCTATTGGCTTGAATTATTTATCCAATGTGTTTTAATACATTGTGTTAAATTGGTACATGATTTGTAAGCAGTGGTATTTTGGTCATATAATTCTCATGGGGATACAAATTCACGGCTTGAACGAATAGTTGACATAAATGAGTTGTTCCAACGAATCAAGGATAATGATGGACTGATGGGATTCTCAAGAGATTTGTTTGGCAATGAAAGCTGATGATGAGATTTGGTGTAAGATGATGTGATTCGATGGGTCATGAGGTTGGGTACTTTGGTTTACTTATTTTCACGGATATTATTATATTGCGGCTTGAATTAATGGTTGAACAAAGTTGACCACGGGGTTGTTGTACGGTATTTCTTATTTGGATTTGAAGTGAGGTTTCGGGCACGTTTACTTATTTTCGTCTTCTTTCTTTCTACCCTTCCGCGAAGATGACTTGTTTGAGCATTGATAGAGTGTGATAAAGACTTGGCTATTTCGTTACGGTTGTAATTCTTTCTCACTTAATCCACAACGTAACTATCACTTCCATGTCTCACGCAGTTGAGGATATGTCAAGAGGTTTTGTACATTGGGTACACCGTTTCTTCTTCACAAGGATTAGTACAAGGTTAAGTAACAAATCTGGGAAATTCTACTTCATGATCAAGTTTGGTATATCGGGTTTACTTCTCCACGTGGTCATTACAATAGCCAACAGATTGCGTGGTTGATGTGTTTTCCAAGGTGTTGATTGGATGGTTGATGATGTTGATGATGTTGATGATGTTGGATAATGGACCATTGATGAACCGCTGCATGTTCCCCTAAAACAGATATTCATCGAAACCAAAATTGTCATAACACATTCAAGCTAACATTGTTTGCGGTTCTGTCTTGATTTTGTAAAATCCCGCGAAAGAACCTATTTCTCGGTTTAAATCATAGACTTGTAAAATCCCGTGATAATGGAAACATCTGGTATTAGTAAAGTGCATTTCGGATATATCTTACGGTTTATTCTTGGTTTTGTAAAATCCATGAAAGAAACTATTTCTCGGTTTAAACCATAGAGTTGTAAAATCCGTAATGATGGAACCATCTTGGAGAAGAGAAAGTGTAATTACGGATCTTTTGATCTTTGGTGCCACGGTTTACGCTTGAAGAAGGATAAAAAGTGTACTTCATGAATTGGATGTGTGTTTGGATATTCGTCATGGCGGTTTGGTTACTTCAAAGTTTCTGGGTTATGCTCATTAAACCATGGTCGGGATGAAACCATTATCATAGTTCACTTAAAAAGTCTAAGGAGGCTAGATTTGAGCAGTTCAGAAGATGTGACAACGGCGTTAATTCGGTATTATTTATTTGAGGTTGAAGTGAATTATCACGGGCGAGTGTACTTAGTATCTGAAGGTATCGGGGATGGATGGATGAAGATTCTTCATGACCCTTGTTCGAGCTTATTATAAAAAACGAAGACTTGGAAATCTAGTTATTGTTGAGTGACTTTTCCTTTTCTTTTACCACTTGGGGAATTGGGCTCTTATCATCTCAAAATAACTATCACTTTAAGGAGTTACGTTGTAGTGCTCGATGTTACATTCAATTGTGGATTTTCAAGAGGTGATGTCGTCTTATACTTGATGGTTGGTTGGTTGAAGAGTATAGAGTACTTAGAGATTCAATGGAGGATGAAGTCTCGGCACCGCTCTTTGTTACATATGTGCAAGTATAAGTCACGAGTTCGGGATAATTTATACGGTCAAATTCATCATATTGGGTTTTCTCCATCATTTGTCACGACAAAGAGCCTCTTGAATGATAATGGGTTGATTACATGTTTTGCTAAGAGAGATGAAAAGAGAGATTATGACGTATGAACACAACAGTTCATGCCTCGTACTCTAAAGAAAAGAAATGTATGCGTTTGATGCATTATCTTTGAAAGAAGAGAATCTTCTTATGACGTATGAACACATCGGTTCATGCCTCGTACTCTAAAGAAAAGAAAAGTATGCGTGTCGGTGCGCTTTATCTTACGAAGAAGAAATCTTCTCTATTATGACCATTCTCATCAACATGCTTCATACTTTTTCCATGCGCTTGGTCATCAAGTGAACCGGGCTACCATGATTGTTTTCTCATTCCACTTGCTCAATATAATGAAGATGGCGACATCACGTGCTGATTTTGCGGGAGAAAGTGTGAATAGAACATTCGGATGATTTTCACTTATTTAATCAAGAATGGCAACTCCGTATGCAATTCTTGAGGGAGAAAAGTGTGAATTTTTGCATGATTGATTAATATTTGAGAATATATGGTCAAACGGCTCTAACTCATGTAAGAACCGAGCTTCTTCTTATCGGATCATCTTTACGGAGTTTCTTCTAAGAGCCGTTGGTTGACATCTTCACTCGGATTGATAAGTTTATCGACAAAGTGCTTCGGTTAATGCTTCACGTATACATCAACATGATGATTCGAACAATCTCTTTGTTCTTGTTTGATGTGATGGGTAGTTTGGTGTTACCATCTTGTGTGTTCGTTGCGGCACTGATTGTTGATTTCCTTGATGAACATCTTTACATTCTTGTTTGATTGGGAGGATTTTAGTTAAGGGGATTTGCAAGATGTAAGTTAATTGGGATGCTTTTGGTGGGATGCTTTTGGTGTGAGTTGAAGATGTTAACTATCTATTCCCCAATGCACAATCTTGAAGAAGGTCGAGTCTGATCATTCTACATTTTACGCTACATGTTAGAAGACTAAAGGCGAGTTGCATTTATCGATCTAAAGACTTCTTCTTATTATGGGCTTTTATCGAGCAGTTGTCGGTTTAGGGAGAGCACTAATTGGGAGAGTTATAATTGATTCAATCCCAATTAGACTTGCTCATATTTTTAGCGATGACTCCTCGAGGCGTTGTTATTGACTATTTCGTATTGGACATTTGACTCAAGTTGATTACTTGAGTTAATCATTTATCACTTATTTGAGATTGAAGTTGACTTTCACAAAGGCGTGTTCTTATTTGATAACTTGCTCGGGCTTAAGAATTTGAGTTGAAGACTTGGTTTATCTAGTTACCGATGAGTCGGGTGGATGGTTGAAGACACGGTTAACTATCACTATTAGGAGTTACTTTGTTTTACTCGATGTCACACGCATATGACGGTGTGGATAATCGCAAGAGGTGTTAATGTCTCATACTTTGTTTGGGTAGTGAGTACTTAGAGATTTGCTTGAAGCATAAATTCTCTACACGTTCTTCCATCATTAGGTGCAAGCTTAAGATACAAATGTGGGGAAGTTGACTTGATTTCAAGTAGGGTATATCGGTTTTCTTCTTGATGGTCTCTTCAATTGTCTACATAAGGGTTGATAAAAATAGTCGAGAGAGTCTTGACATGTTGATTCTCACAAGAGTTCAAGTGTTCTTCTCATAAAGATTTCAAGTATTTGGGCTTATACTATGTTGCGACTCGAAGTGTCAAAACCGGCAAGGGGTAAGGAGATAAGCACCTAAGCGAGTAAACTTGATGAACTTAATACTTTTAAGTAATTGAAGATACCGGGAAGACAAATGTTATTACATGAGAGAAACTCAAGGTTTGACTCATGACGAGTAAACTTGATGAACTTAATTCTTCTAAGTGATTGAAGATATCCGGGAAAACAAATGTCATGATCGCGAGAGAAACTCAAGGTTTTATTCATCAAGGCGTTTAGTGTTAGTATTTCATCTACGTGGGGAAGAGATGTTAGAAAGTTTACGAAGATAAAGAGGTACAGTGCGACATATGCGGGGAGATAAATGTGTAACATGAGGAGGTGTTATCGTTATCGTTATTCTCTCGTTGGGAATGTGTGTGCCGGTTCTTGAGCTTCATACATTCATCGAGGGACGAAAGATGTGAACATAGGGAGGTGTTCTTCATTACCCTCATGATGTGTATTCGGGAGAGTTCTTGGATATTGGTGTACTTGGGTTCTTGAGCTTCATACCGTTCATCGGGGAAGAAAAATGTGAACATGGGAAGGTGTTCTTCATTCCCTCATGAAGTGTATTCGGGAGAGTTCTTGAGCATTATACTAAGAGGCCGATGCATCAACTCAACTACTTGGGGAATTGTTCTCTTAACACCTTTTGGAATGGATTGCTTGAGACTTGATGGTAATGAAATTTGAGAAGAAATTTAAAGAGTGGGATGAAGCGTTCTTTGTTCTTCTTTGGATGATATAACCCGAGCGAAGAACCTCGATTATCGTTCTTAAATGGAGCGGGGATTTATGATTATGGTGTGCATCTCTTGTGCACTGGCTAAGAAAGCTTGAAATAGAGCTTGAATCGCTCATCCAAAGTTTTTCGGTTTGGGGAAGCGCAGTCTCACTTTCGGATGGTTCAATTTCTTTCTTCAATGCAAGAGCCTCGAAAGCTTTGGTGGTGAAAGTTTTAGGGATGATGACTTATCTTCTACAACGGGTTGCTCGATATCCTTATCTCGGTACTCGTATCATCATCTTCTTTAACTATATCATCTATTCTATCTTTGTAAATATTTATCAGAAAACAAAATACAAAATTATAAAACCAACTAAAACAAAATAGAAAAATATAAAACCAACAAAAACCCATAAAAATTATAAAATTAGAAAAATACCAAACATATTGTTTTTCAAGACATGTCTCCTGGTATCGATAACATCTGCGGTCTTAGAAATGTCATTCAATAATGGCACGGGATCATAGATGAAGTTCGAGCAGGAGGTGTAAATATTCTTTTCTAAACATGTCTCAAAAATGGCTTCTGATTATTTGATGTAACCGGGTTTCAAATGATGGCTTCTGATTATTTCGGGGTAACCCGGCTTAAACTATGGCTTGCTATTATTTCGATAGCAACCCGTTTCTCAAAAAGGAAAGTGCTACGCTTAAACGATTTTCACAAAATTCGTGCACTTATCCTAAAACAAAACAAGGAAAGTATGTCGAAGAATTCTTTGTTCCTACACAAATGTTTTTCCATCTAAAATTCTTGAGAAAAATATTTGTTGTATTTCAAAATGGTGGTAAAATGAGTTGCTTGAAAAATCAATCGGGATCGAGTTTTCGTACAATTAGTAAAACTCAATCGATGACTTGACACTTTTAAAACTTTTCAAGAAAAGAGTCATTGATTGAGGGAAGAATATTTTTCAAATTTATATCATCTAACGGACTTTCTTAATTATCCTCGTGTTTATCCGAAAAATATAATTGCCTATGTTGAAGGACTAGGTTTCTAGGATATGATTGTTAGGTTTAGATGATTAAAGTTTGATGAACAGATAATTCCATGCTTTATATGATCGATTGACATGTTGAATTGACTTTTATTAGTCGATTGTTGTTTGGGTGATGTCGACCACCATATATACGTATGTGTGTTCACTAACGTATGCGGTATATTGGTATATAAGAATGTTCGATCCGGATCCCACAATGGCGAATATGATTGGATGCCGAAAGGAAAGGGTAACGATTTCTTGTGTCGACAAATGAAGAAAGCGAGCTTAATTTGACTTCAATGGAGAGTTGGCATAAATGCAACGTAAGAGGTCTCACCGCATCGCGAGATGGTTTTCTTCTAAGTGATTGAAGAAGCGGAGCTTAATTGGACCTCGATTGGCATTATAAAATGCAACGTAAAGGAAGTCTCCTTTGCATCGTGAGACGGTTTTCTTCAAACCCTACGGCAACAACAACGAAACTTCTCAACCATCTAACGTATCTTTGTGCGGGATATCATTTTTTAAAAACAATTTTGAATAATTTGATTAAATTGTTTTGAAAATGGAAAATATTGTTTTGAAAATATATTGGACTAATTTTTGAAAATCACGGACTTCTTGTTATCAAAACCTAAGTCACTCAATTATTGACTTACATCATGGATTGAGGGAGAGTGATTTTAAATAAAATATTTTCAAATGATATTTCTTCACAAAAGTCCGTTTATGCGTTAAAATGTGGTGATCTAAAGATTTAATGTTATGTCATGGTATGATTTTTCTTTAGAATCAAGGTCTTTCAAAATGAAATTTTTACATTCTTGTTTGATTGTGAAATTGTTTTGTTTTACTTAAAGACCTCTTAAAACTATCATACGACACTAACAATCTTTAATGTCTTAAATGGTCCTTCTACATCATTTTCAAAATTAAATCTTGCCACGTCTTTCCCTAAAACTTTCTAAATGATTTAAATCAATCGGGATCCAAAACCTAATTGGTTTGAAATTTTTGATCAAGGGAGAGATCGTGATTTAAATCTCAAATCTGTTTTAATGGAATCGGTTTTAGTCCTTTATAGGCACTCCGCCTCCATATGCCAAACGATTTCAAATATACAATGCACATGTTGAGGAGGAGGATTTATCCAAAACCGGATGAGTATTTAAACAAGGCCACATTTTCTCCCATGTTTTCTAAACCTAATTAAATCACTTGGGATCCAAAATCTCAAAGGGTTTGATATTTTGATCGGGGAGAATTTGTGATTTAATAATGAAATTTGATAAAGGTGATCATTTTGATTTAATTGTGCATCGCTGCTTTCGCTCATATGTGCTAAACACTTTTGAATCTTGAAGCACATATTGAGGGAGCAAATAAACTATCGAGTATAAAAGCTTTTATGTTTTAACATAATGTACCTTGATTGAGTTTTCAAATGGTTTCTTAAATGGCTTTTGTAATCGTGGATGTGCTTCAAAGAACTCTTGCCTCTATGTGATAAAATGATTTCAAATATCCTATGCACATATTGAGGGAGAATTTTACCATGAAAATCAAATGGCTTTTTCGTATGAAAATTGTGATCAAAGAAAATATTTCAAAGTCCTCTTGCCTCCTTGTGCTAAACAATTTATAAATCATACGCACATGTTGAGGGAGGTTTTCTAAATGATCAAAACTATTAAGGTACTAAATGCTTTGATCTCGTATCACAAGTACCTTGATTGGTTTTCCAAATGATTTTTCAATTGGTTTCATGAAGGAAAGAACAATACCAAAGACCGACCAATTTACTTTATGCATGGTGTTATAAGGATGGTTAGGTTAGGTATTTGTTCCCACGATCCGCCGAACCGGAGGGATCTACCGAGGACAATCCACTAGATAGTGTAGAGTCCTTAGGTATATTGAAAAAGGAGAAAAATGAGAATATGGGAAGAGTGCGGATGAGACAGAGCTAATCTTGGAATAAACCCAACAAGGTTCTAGTAATGAAGTCTCGGTAAGCACGGAAGGGGTTGAAGAATGAAAAGAAATGAAATGAGAAAAGGGTGAAAAGAAATAGCCCTCAATAATTCAACCTTAGGCGGACACGGGTTCAATACATATGCTACTATGTGGTTACTAAGGTAACACTAGTATTGAAGACAAGGCGTCATGGACCCGGTGATGCGACTTGCACTAAACTTCCCAAGCCACTCAAGTTCCTCTTAAAGGGCTTGTTTCATTCTCACGGGAACCGACATAATCTATCGACTTTCTCTTAGAGATTGTTGATATTGAAGAGAGACCTCTCCTAGTCTCAAACACAGGAACCAAATGTGCACTATTGAGTCTAGAGCCAAGAGATCATCCACAATATCTCATTAGGACACTAAATTCTTGAAGACTTGCTTTTCACACAATGTGGAAAGTAAGTATATATTAAGAGTCCTCGCATTATCTTTGTGGTATTGCGGAACATCCGAGTGGTATGTAAAAGTATTCACGATGAAGATGGAAATCCTTCTAGAGCCAACATCAAACAAGCTCTTGGTGGGTGACATGTGAGATTTTGCAAAAGATCAAGCTTGTGACAAGCGGATAGAAACAATGGGAGATTCACTCGTGAATCAACCTTGGTCGAGAATGGAATTGACGAATACTTTTGGAAAAACCATTTGATGTGCAAACCTTCTTTTCTCTAGTGCGTCGAATGTGTACTTATGTTTTCAAATTCAAAATGTATCTCGATTGAAAAATACTTTTAGAAAAACCGTTCGATGTGCGAATCTCTTCTTTTAGCTAGCATGTCGAATGTGTACTCATTCTCTAATACAAAAGTATTTTGTTTGAAAATTGATCTTTCTCATAAAACCTTCGTCGTATTGCAAAACTCTTTCTTCAAGCGATGCGCGATTATTTTCAAATCATTTTCATCAATCGGTGAATCTCAATTATTTGGTTCACTCACTCCGTGTTGTCTTCTTTAAGGCGTTCGGTTTGAAACAACTAAACATTGCGAAACCACATCAAGGAGATTTTTAGGAATCCTACGATCACGAGTGCGGTTTTATCTTGATCAGCGGGGAACCGTGGGCGTGTACCTCGATTCGGAAGTGATCAAAGACACTTTCGTGTGTTTATTGCTAACTTGTTGTTTGCGGTACATTTGGACGGTTGTGGTGATCGAAATTGAGGAGTCAATCAAAGCCGCATGCTCACAGCATCCACACTTAATTTGAAGAAATCATGGTGGTGCATATCTACATAACACGGCTTTGATATTTCATACTATGCTTATGCTTATTGCTTGCAAATATCATGAACCGATAAGGCTTCCGCTACTACGATGGAAAGATGTCATGATTCAAAAGTGTGAGCATGTCGGTCCGAAAGTCACAACTTCACATGATGGCAACACAATAAAGGGTGATCCGGAGATTTCTTGTGGTGATGATCTCAAAGAAAGCTCGAAGATCATCAAAGATGTGGATCGATTAAAGGCCTCCACCGAAAGTACAAATCAATGCGGACTTTGAAGAATCGCTACAAAAGCACAAAGATTGCGGAGTGAAGAATTCAAGTCTGAGCTCAAGAACAAAGACAAAGAAAGAATGCTAGGATGCAAAATGTAAAACATGGGGTGACCTCCTTAGGGAGATTGTTAGGAATTAGAAAATTCCATAGTGAAGAGTCGGTCACCCCAAATATTATCTAGCATAAGTTAGCTCGTAGACTTGTCGTTAGTCACATTATTTAGTAGTTTATTTATTAGTTTGTAGCGTAGTATAGCTTAGTGCAACACCGTGGAGGAAGGACGGATCTTTACCTACTGTGTGCCTGATCCACAGTCCGATAGGAGGACGGTATGTTTGTAACTATAAATACCCCTTCCATCCATGGAAGGGGTGGTGCTTTTCAATCTAATATTCCACACTTTTGTGTAAACCTCTAGCAAGAACACCCTCTCTCTCTACTTTCTCTCTCTAAAATGGAAAACATGTATTTTGATCTCCCAAGACCACCCGAATCATCAAACACAATAAAATAACGATCCTACACACTTTGCAAAATACATAAACATAAGTAAATGTGTTGGGTAAAACCCATGACCCATGACCCAAGACCCATACCCAATGTCTAGATACATTGTACCTTGGTGGGTACTCAAAACCATGACCCATAGCCCATGGTTTCAACCCATAAACTATGGGTAAAGAGGAGCGTGCACGGATCCCTCAAATGACCCACGGATCCCTTGGAATTACAAGGGCGGATCCTCCGAAGGGATCCTTGAGGCGAGAACATGGTTTTGGTCTTTTGCCTATAAATAGCAAACCACTTCTTACCATTTCTTCACACCTTCACACATAGTTTCTCTCACCAAATCTAGGATATTTAGATCATTAGGAAACATGTAAACCACCCTCATCTCATATGATCATAATGCTTCTAACTCTCATTTGTTGTAAGCATACTCAAGTGATCCTCAAAGCAAGCTTAGAGATCTTGCTTCCTTACCTCTTGAAGTGATCACCATCACAAGATACAAGCACATGAAGATCTTATACAACAAGCTTGGGAAACTTGTCATCTTCATTCATAGAAGACTAACTACATCATGCTTTGGGTTCTTGATGATTAGTCTAGGAGTTTATATCCATTAGACACATTGTCTTGGATATTGTCTAGTATCATATTCTTGTATCTATGACTAGACTAGATGGTTTATGTGTTTGTGCCATAAAACAAAAGGTTTGTTATGTTGGGCCACAAAACATAATGGGTGTCATAGAAGTGTCAAAGGCATTAGTGAAGAGTGCCGAAGATCCGTGTTGAAGGCATTAGTGAAAGGTGCTGAAGGATCGTGTAAATGGCATTAGTGAAGAATGCCTAGGTCGTATAATCGATGAGGTGCATCGTTATACATATAGTATTTGTTTAGATCCAAGGATGGTGATATCCTTGATGGTGTTGTTACAAGGAGTGGATCTCCTTGAGATTAGGTGTTGTGTTGTGATGGGTAGTAGTTCCTCCATAGTAATGGAACTAGGTGCTTAGACTAGTACCTAATAAAGGGTAGGCAACGTTGTGATAGGATTAGTTCTCCTAAGGTGTGAAAGAACTCGGTGGTTATCCTAGCACCGTATAAAGGGTAGGCGACGTTGTGTTAAGTGTGGTTCGCCTTGGTGTGAAAGAACTCGGTATTTAGCTTTGTACCGGAAAAAGGTTAAGCGACGTTGTGAAGGCTTCTCCTCCATAAGGAGATTGGTGTAGTGCTTACGAACTCTCGAGTAGGTGACTCGGGAGTGGAGTAGGGCAAGGAAGGTGTCCTTGTAGCGAACCACTATAAATCCTCGTGTTGGTTTGTCTATCCTTTTACTAATCGCGTTACTTTTATTCTTGCATTACTTTGTTTATTCTCTATGTGGTTGATGTCTATGTTTGTGATGTATACTTGGTCTTTCATATAGTCACAAACTATATTAAACACTACGTATTATGACACGCTTGATCAAGAAAAGCAACCGGACTAATAATGGTGAAACTTGATTTATAATGAACCATTAATCTTGCGGAATCTTATGTGATGTCAAGGGTTGGCCTTACATGCCGTGTCGTTAAATGCATCCTCGCGTGGAGATTAGCAAATGCAATGGTTTATACTATATTTGATACAAAAGTTTTAAGTTTGAAACGGAAACGTATTCATTCCCCCCCCCCTCTACGTTTTCACACCAACTATACTAATAAAATGAAAAAGAAAAGATAGGCATGGGGTGCCTCCCACGAAGCGCTTGTTTTTGTTCGAGTCACGAGCTTGACTCCACCCTTATTTACTACGTAAAAGGGTGTTCATCCCCTCACTTGAAATCAAGTGTGGGTGAAAATAGCAATAAACACCATGAGGGTGTGAAATTGCTACGGGATGGGGAAATGATAAGTTATGATCATACCTGAAAAGAGATGTCATTTCCCTCCATACCTTACCCGTTTTAGTTGATGGCATTGATGATTGGTTCACCTCGTGACGTGGCTGATTTATCGGCTCGTATGTCTTCTCGTTAATCACTGAGGTGTCCAAAATCTTGTCCTCTAATTCGTTTGCAAGATCAACTAAAATTGGTTCAGTAGCCGAAGCTACATAACCATCATCGGGTGATGTGACGGGTTGCACGATTTCATCCATAATTTCAGCAACCTGCATAGAACAACAAGCAAGATTGTTAGGAAGAAAAGAAGAGCTAGAAGTCATACCATTTTGTGTTGTGGTTGATTCCTCATTAGCTTGCGGAATTGCTTCATCACCCTATAAGCTCTTTGCTTCCATTTTCATTGATTGGTCATTGCCTGTTTCTTCATCTCTCGCAACCTTTAAACGTTCTGGAAATGGGATAGGTGGGACATAAGGTCTGATATGAGGAACCGACTCCTCGTTGTTGACTTCCTTCATTTTTCCCACCGTTGTTTTGATAGTTCCAACCGCATTCATTTTACTTTCCAGGACCTTTTGGTTTAATTTATCAAGCATAGCCTCCAAGCTTTTCCTCTTAACATCAAGCTTCTCTAAATTCAAGTCCGCGCCCTCCTTGAATTTCTTAATCATTTCGTCAATCGAGTCGTCCATCCTTTTTAGATTATCCGAGAATTTATTGACGGCTTCTTCCAATGACTCAATATACCTGACCTGCTCATATTCTTCTTGTAGAGAGTGCTCTTGTATACCATGAATGCTCTCCTTGGCCATCTTCATATCACATCCAAGTCAATCAAGCTTGGTGATGTTGCCATTGTCATCAAGTTGTTGCTATTTGTGGCCCAAGTGGTTGCTCCATCATACCAATTTCGTGAATGGTCGACCATCATTTCAATTGATCTAAGGGCTTGTGCGGTGGCATTGTAGGAATAGGTCCTTGAGAGTCGAGCATTTGGCGAGGCGAGATGTTAAACCTTTGTAGAAAATAAGGACCATCGGATGGTTCTTGATATCATCGTTGGGCATCTGTAGAAGGTCATTATATATTTCCCAAGCTTCATCAGCGTTTCATCCATCTTACATGCGAAGCTACTTATTTCTTCCATCATCTTAGCAATCTTAGAAGGAGGACAATATCTCCGAATGAATGCTTTCATTAAAAGATTCCACGTATTGATTGACCCGGGAGAAGCATCTTCATCCATCTTACGGTTGCACCGGTGAGTGTAATTGGGAACACTCTAAGCATTAATGCATCTTGAGAAACTCTAGAGTGTGGAAAGATCTGCGATCTCAATACTCTTCGCACATGCGGTGGGCATCATCATCGTTAGTTCAGCGAAAGATTTTGTCTAAGTTCCCTCATGAACCGGCGGTGATCTCAAACTCGATGTCATCATTCAATTCGGGCATACCACGCCCGATCTTAGGTTATCTCGAGTCAACGAAATATATTCTTCCATAGTGAGCATGTCAAAATCGAATCTTCCATATCACGAAATATCAAAAACAAACAAAAAGCAGAAAAGAAGAGAAAAAGAAAACTAAAAATAAAAATAAAAGAAAATAAAGAAAAACTTAAATTAAAATCCTAAATAGCTCCCGGTGGCGCCAAAAACTTGATGCGAGTTTCTTGACGGTGTTTTAATATTTATAGTGTCTCGCTATACCTATGGTCTACCCTAGTGCACTAACGGGCAGTGTACCCGGTCGTGTGTAGTGTAGTATTTCGGTAAAACCGAGGTCGTCCCAAGAGCTACGAGGATCGGAAATTAACTTAAGTCTATGTCACGATTTTAATTGCTTTTAAGATTGAATTAATAAAACTAACTAATAAAACAAGGAAATAAAGGAAAGCAGATAAAGGCAAAAGATGTGATCAATGAAAGAGAGTGGTGCTAACCTAGTTAATCTTCCTAGCTAGTTATGTCTACCTCTACTTACTTCCAATTACTTCAGGTGGGGTCAAAGTCGAGAGGACAACATTTGGTCAATTTGCCCTAACCTATCGACAAAGATGCCACCACAGAGAAATCAGCGCACCGTCATAAGTCTGTTGTTCCCGGTCCCTAAGCCGAGTCATTAAGTACCGCTACATGCTAGATTTATAATAGTGAGTGCCGGTCGTTAGGAACTTAGACACTCACCCCTAATTCTTAAGTTCATCCAAATGATAGGTGATCGGTTGGTCAAATCGCACAAGTAGAAAGGATCGTCGGTTGGTCATATCTTACCCTTCCCGTCTCGATCCGCTCACCTAGGGTCAGGTTGGTCATATCTCCTAGGCAATTGGCCTCTACCGCCATTCAAAACTACCGAACCAGGGTGGCTACCAATAAACTATGCATGCATACACTTAGAAATAATTGTGCGGAGTAAAGTAAATGCAAACAAAACAATTAAAGAATCATAACTAGGCCAACACCGGGTGCTTAGCCAAACATATAATAAATCATACCAACAAAGATGAATAAATCATAAATTGAATTGAACATAATGTTTGATACAAATTACTTGATGTAGATCTAATAATGATGATGATTGCAGGTGAATTCTTCCTTCAAAGCGGCTTTGACTGGAAAATGCCCTGGAGTGGTGCCCTAATCCACCCCTGGAAAAGGGGGGGAAGAGAGATGCTTAAAAATGCAGATTTAGGGCTGTATTTATAGGCCCCGACATGGTTACGGCATAACCTTAAGTGCAAATTACGCCGTAACTAAAGACTGCGTAAAGAAATCTGGATCTCGAATAGTTACACGTAACTAAAATAAATAGTTACGTCGTAACTAAGTTACGCCGTAACTACAATTTCAATTCTGTGATAACATCTCAACTTCGTACTTTTTCATCCAATAATATTTATGAAACTTATTTGAACTAGTAGTTACTTTTGGCCCCAAGTAGCGCGTTGTTTCAAATTAAGTCCAAAAGCCTTAATAATACTTACGGTTTCGACCTCGTCGTTTTGATATATTTATACTTGGTCCTCGAATTGAATAAAATAAATATTAACTTGCCGCTTCTAATCCACGGACCTCGAAACTTTGCGCCAAGTAATTAATTACGGCGTAACTAATTATCCGAGTTCGCCGTAATCTTTCTTCATCTCATACTTATTCCTCCGAAATAATCACTACTGGCGTAACTAAATTGCCATGTTACGCGTAACCTTCAAGATAATAATTACGGCGTAACCATAAGAATTGGTTACGCCGTATCCTTCAAAGTCATATTTACGCCGTAACTTTATTAGCTAGTTACGGCGTAATCTTCACATAAAATCCAAAGGCCGTCGTAAATCAATCTTGAACATATACTTGGCCTTTTTATCACTTCTTTTCGCTCCAGCGCCTCATTTATCACGAAATGCAAATATGAACGAATATGAAAGAATTAAGTACCATATTAATGCAAATGAAGCCATAAACACGGAATTTGATATATAAAAGATCGGCTAATTTGATGTTATCATATATATATATATATATTTTTTTATATTTATATAAAAAAAATAATAAAATTCGTTTAAATATAATATTTTTTAAGCTTTAATTTTTTTCTTTCTAAAAATCTTATAAATAATTGAATAAATAATTAAATATTGTGTAATTCGGGTTATTCGATTCGGTTTTCGGTTATGGGGGTTTGGGTTTTGGTTATTCGGTTCGGTTTTTGGTTGGGTTGAATCATTTTAATTTTGGTTCGGTTCGGTTCTCGGTTATACCCAGGAAAAAAAAATTAACCGAACAAACCGAACAACCCGATAACCGAATCGTTGAACACCTCTATCGTTTAGGTTAAACACTTAACAGGTCCAAAAATCATAAATTAGTCTGAAGAAATTATTATTTATCAGGCTGGAATGAACCAAACGTGAATACAGGCCCAAAATATGTAAAATAGAAAACGAGGAGAGTTATTTTACGAGGAGAGTTATTTTAGATACCAAACTTTTCTCACATATCAAAGGACTCATCTCAACCATTCATTTAAAAAGAAATCAATTGCTGAGATTAAAAACATTTTATTATTTGACATATTTTTTATAAGGGTTATTGTACAAAAAAATCACTAAAGTTTGCGAGAAATTTGTCCTAAGTCACTATAGTTTAAAAGTTGTCATTCACGTTACTCAACTTATTGTGACCGGTTATATTTGTTACTCTTGTTTTGGTAACCTAGAATTAACGGTAATAATACTACGTGGCAAATATTTTAGATTTCATTTATATTAAAAAAAAAAATGAGTTAATATACAAATAAGTTACTAAAGTTTGTCAAAATGTTCATTTAAGTTACTATCGTTTACATTTAAGTTAATGTACAAATAAGTTGCTAAAATTGTGTATATTTTATACGCTTTTACAACAACTTTTGGACGTTATTATCGTTACATTATTTTACATTTTATGTCTGTTTTTGCGTTTTTTACAATTTTGCACATTTGTATTTTTATTTTATTTATTTTTTATTTTTATTTACATAATTGGACGTTATTAGACTTTTTGGAAGTAATTTTTGTTTTGATATGTTTTCATACATTATTATACATTTTGGATGTTATTATCGTTTTTGATGTTGTTATCGTTTTCTTACATTTATACGTAAAACGTATAAAACATACAAACGTTTAAAGAAGATAAAGCGTATAGAACATAAAACCATATAAAACATACAAATGTATGAAAATGAGCGAAAATGAACAAAATCATACATAATGTATGAAAGCGTAAAAGGTATAGAGAAAACGTACACACATATATAAAAGCGGATAAATACATACAAAAGCGTTTAAAATGGACAAACATATATACAAAATGTACGAAACGTAAAAAATGTAATGACAAGAGAAATGCATACACAAACGTATAAAAGCGGATAGAAGCGTAAAAAACATACGAAATATACAAAACATACGAAAATGGAAAAAATTTAAAAAAAGCGACAACAAATAAAGCGTACTGGCGATATAAATCGTATAAAAGCGTGCGAAAATGGAGAAAACGTAAAAATACGAACAGATAAAACATACATAAATGTATAAAACGGATAGTAACTTTTTAAAAGTTCGAACCTATTTAATAAACCCGTGAACTATAGTAACTTGCTTGTAACATCTCAAACTATAGTGATGGCGTGGACAAGAGAACCGTAAATCATCCGGTTGCCACCCTCGTAGTAACAAGAATGTCACTTTTTTAAACGTTGAGTAACCCATATAATAAACCCGTTAACTTGAGTAATCTGAATGACAACTTTTAAACTATAGTGACTTAGGACAAATTTTCCGCAAACTTTAGTGACTTTTTTGTATAATAACCCTTTTTATAATTTAAATATCTCTTAAACCGTTAATCATTAGGCGAAAATATTTACACCGCCGTACGAGCATTTAATTATCTTTCTATATACGGGCACTTTGATATACTTTCGAAAAAGAAAAAAATCATTTTTTTTCGTCTTTTTCGCCTTTTTTTTTTTTTTTTACGTTACTAAAATTTGCATGAAAAAATCATATATGATTAAACATTAAATTGAATATCACATGTGATATCAGTGTTAAATCATATATGATAGGTAATATCATATGTGATATGATATGTATATCATATGTGATTTTACACTAATATCACATGTGATATTACATATCATATATGATTTGACACTAATATCACATGTGATATTCAAATTAGTGTTTTATCATATATGATTTTTAATGCATCAGTAACGTAAAAAATACAAAAAACATAAAAAAAAGGTGAAAACTACGATTTTTTTTTCGAAAGTATATCCAAGTGCCTATCTATAGAAAGATAATTAAGTGCTCGTCGCAATGATATATTTTTTTCGCTTAACGATTAACGGTTTGAAAGATATTAATATTTAAAAAAAATTAATGAAAGTGAGTTTTTTAAATTGTTGGGATTGATCTCATCCATTAGATCAAATAAATATTGATGGTGAAGATTGATCTATTGGTATGTAAAAAATCTTTTGTCCTCAAATGATTTTAAATCTTATTTTACACATCAACATTTTTTCACATGGACTCATCTTCACCATTAATTTAAAAAGAAATCATTGGCTAAGATTAAAAGCATTTTATTATTTCACTTATATTTTATAATTTAAATATCTCTTAAACCGTTAATCGTTAAGCGAAAATATTTACACCGTCATGACGAGCATTTAATTATCTTTCTATACGGGCACTTTGATATAGTTTGAAAAAGAAAAAATTCGTTTTTCACTTTTTTGTTTTTACGTTCTTGAAATTTGCATGAAAAAATCATATATGATTAAACACTAAATTGAATATCACATCGATATCGGTGTTAAATCATATATGATATGTAATATCATATGTGATTTTACACTAATATAACATGTGATATTACATATCATATATGATTTAACACTAATATCACATGTGATATTCAAAATAGTGTTTTATCATATATGATATGTTAATGCAAATTTCAGTAACGTAAAAAAAACGAAAAAACTTAAAAAAAAAAAACATGAAAAATACGAAATTTTTTTTGGAAAGTATATCAAAGTGTCTATCTATAGGAAGATAATTAAATGTTCGTCGCAATAATATATTTTTTTTCGCTTAACGATTAACAGTTTGAAAGATATTAATATTTGAAAAAAAAAATGATAAAAGTGGTTTTTTTAAATTGTTGAGATTAATCTCATCATGTAGATCAAATAAAAATTGAGGGTGGAGATTGATCCTTTGGTATGTAAAGAATTTTTTGTCCTCAAATGATATTAAATTATAGAAAAAAGATAATCGTAATAAATCTTCCAAATATTTCCATAGATCGATCGAATTCCTTCAAAAAAACAACCATATCGAAGAACCTTTATTCTCTCCAAAATCAAATCAATGATCGACATTACAAACCAAAATATTTTTCTTCTCTTATGTTTTTCTTCATGGCTAAACGGACCTAGCTCAGATACGACTTGTTGATAATCAAAACTAATTACCAAGTGAACTCCTCTTAGAGTTGGAGTCACTTCTCTAACATATAAGATGAGGAGATATATATATGGAGGAGTGTTTGGATATGTGGTTCTGGTTTTATTTTCTATGTATTTCAATCCATTGCGTCATAATCTCGTCAATAAAACTTATCTATGTAGTGAGGTATTATTATTAAGGGTTTATTACTAATGTATCATACTTGTCACTTTTTGTTATTGTGTGTACTGAACTTTTTTTTCTTTCTTATTGTGTGTACAAAACTTTCAAATTTCGATTATTGTGTGTATTTTGTGACTATTCAGCCATGTAAAATTACCATTTTACCCTTCAAAATTTGAAAAAAGTAAGGGTAAAATGTCACAAATCACGTACATAAATCGAAATTTGTAAGTTCAATACACACGATAAGAAAAAAAAAAAATTCAATACACACAATAACAAAACGTGACGACCGGCGAGGATGCCACATTTCAAGCAATTAACCTTATAGAAATTAGGTTATACATTTTGGTGAACCATTAATTAGGTTATACATTTTGGTGTACGTTCGTGTTCGCTTACAAACCTTATATAAATTCGTGCACGCATGCATGCATTGGTTAATCTATAGATATTTGCTTTACATAATTGATTAATGTTCACTTTTGTACATAATCGATTGACTAAAATAAGTAACATGGCAAAACAAAAAAAAAAAAAAGTGAACGTTCAGTGTGTAATAACGAAAACGACGATTAAGAAATTGGCGTGTCAGCTGACAACTCTGCGATTTTACATAATTAATCACGGTTATCTTTTAATTATCTACTAGTTCCTGAAAGGACGCCATGACTTTAGTTATCAACTAGTTCCTGAAAATTATGGAATCGAAATCTATGAATCGATTTGTTCTCCACATATTTGCTATTCCCTAGTAGAGGTTAGAGACTAGATCAGGTTTTGATGCCAGGGCCTGCTTTAGGGGAGTGCAAGAGGTGCGATTGCACAGGGCCACTGTTTGAAGGCCACCAAATTTCATGCATTTTTATTATATATATGAACACAATATAAAACTCGAGCTTAATTAATTCATGCACTACTTATATACATATGTATATTATGTGTGTGTTTGAGGGCCTCTTTGTGATAATGGCACGGGGCCACTGAAATCCATGAGACGGCCCTGTTTGATGCAAATATGATGTTTAAGGAATTGCATTTGCTCAATCAAATTAAGCCTACTCTATTAATGAGGGCATCGAGTATAGAGATGTGAAAATATTTTAGTTTACTTAAGGCAATATAGTAGGAAATAATATGACCAAGAGATTGATGAGAACGTTAGTTATAGGATACAACAATGATGGATGAATTATTAATAAATACTGAGGATGTGATTGTACTTCGGCTTGTTTAACTTTTCGTCTGCTGAGCAGGATACTTATAAATATTCAGGCATCATTGAAGACTGCTGTTGTGACTACGAGAGCGTCAACAATGTTAATGGAGCAATTTTACATCCCTTGTTGCAACAGCTTGTTACAACACCCTTCTTCCGATATTTTAAGGTTTTCATACTACCCGATATTTGTGTATATTCACCTAAAAGTATAACTATTTGTGTATATACTGATTACCTTCTGATGTAATCAGAAGCGTACGTCAAATTACATGAATACTTATAAAAAATTAGCATAACCAGTGACTCGTTCTGTAAAATCATTTTTCAAGTAGCTCAAGTAAATGATTTGATTGTAATTCTGACAGGTGAAGTTATGGTGTGATTGTCCCTTCTGGCCTAACGATGGTATGTGCCGCCTACGTGATTGCAGTGTATGCGAGTCCAGAACATGAATTCCCTGAATCATTTAAGAAACCATCACCTTATATTCTTCCAAAAAATGATCCTGTATGTCAAGAAGGAAAGCCTGAGGCTATAGTTGACCGTACTCTAGATGCTAAGTCTTTTAATGGTTTGGGCTGAAATAGATAATCGATGGACTCATGATGATGAAACTGATATTGGTAATACCGTAATACCAATAGGCGAATATTAAGTTTCACAAGTGTTGCATAGTTGACAATTTTAACTCACATTTTTGATAAACTGCAGGTGAAACGACGTATGTGAACCTGCAATTGAACCCTGAACGTCATACGGGTTACACAGGGCCATCAGCAAGAAGAATATGGGATGCTATATACTCAGAATATTGTCCAAGATGTAAGCATTTTGTATATGCATGTCTATCTACTCTGTGGTGATATATACGTTCATATATGTGCAGATGCATATGGAGAGACGTGCCCAGAAAAGAAAGTACTATACAAGCTAATATCCGGTTTGCACTCCTCGATTTCTATCCACATAGGTTCCGATTATCTACTTGACGAGAGTAGCTATAAGGTTTGTGTTATGATGATATATGTTTGATTAACCGGAGGAGTTTGCTGATAATATAACCAAATTGGTGGCTACACTTGCAGTGGGGTCCAAATCATGAATTGATGTATAATCGTGTCTTGAAACATCCTGATCGCGTGGAAAACTTGTACTTCACTTTCTTGTTTGTTCTTAGAGCTGTGACGAAAGTGAGTGCTATTAACATCTTTTAGTTTTATGAAAACTTGACACAAATTTACAAATTTGAGAATATTTTTCAAGAAAACGATGCCACTGATTACAGGCGGCTGCTTACCTGGATCAGGCTGAGTATGATTCTGGTAACCGTGTGGAGGATCTTAGAGCCCAATCCTTAATTCGACAAATGGTTCACAATTCTGAACTGCAAGCTGCATGTGCTCTTCCGTTTGATGAGGCTGAGCTGTAGCAAGGCCAAGGTGGACCCATACTCAGGCAACAGATCCAAAATAAGTTTCGTAACATCAGGTTTCGTCCTGAATTTTTACATTTTTTTAACAGTTAAAAGCTTGTTATACATTTTGTCCTGTTGCTGCTCATACCAAAAAAAGACCGCCTTGACCCGCCTATCTTGTCACCTCTACTATTTTTTGTGTTGTGATCGTTTTTTAACTGAAATTTCTACATGGTGCAGTGCACTCATGGACTGTGTAGGGTGTGAGAAGTGTCGTCTTTGGGGAAAACTTCAAGTTCTTGGTCTTGGAACTGCATTGAAGATTCTGTTCTCTGTCGATGATCAGAGTAACCTTGACCCGCATGTGAGTATCTTATATTCTTTTCAAGCTGGTCTCAGTGAAGGTCTTTTCATTTAATTTCTTAACGAACACTATTTGTAATTCTGTTATAACAGCTGCAGTTATAGAGAAATGAAGTGATTGCTTTAATTAATCTACTAAATCGGCTATCAGAATCCCTTATATATTTTACTACTACAATAAAACTTCCCGCTACAGATATAAGTTTGATTAACCAAGCTTGGGGAGTGATGGCTCCTTGGTACACTTTTGCTCATGGTTCACCTTTTCCCGCTTCAAATTCATCTGTATTTGAATAAAAACTTTTGAGCTGGTTTTTCAGGTGGAAGAAAGCATTGTCGACTATATGAAATTAACGGGTCAATGGTTATTCTGATTTCACATTTGACCATGGATAACTTGTCATGCATCAATACAAGATTCACAGGCTTCTTATAAATCCTGAACAAAAATAGAGAATTATTATTATATCAAGAATCTTGATATAAATCCTGAATACACAATAGAGAATTATTATTATTATATCAAGTACTTCTTTTAGGACAAATACGAATCAATTAAATTTGAAACTTTGAAACAGAATACAAAGAATGCCGCAAAAGAATTAATCATCAATAAATTTAGCATTGTGGCTTAGAGCATTCGGGTGCCATCTGTCCCTTGAAACGCTTAACATCTGTGCAGTAGTTGTAGATCATGTGGTTATCGCGCAC
Source organism: Chrysanthemum lavandulifolium (assembly GCA_022545495.1). Lineage (NCBI taxonomy): Eukaryota > Viridiplantae > Streptophyta > Magnoliopsida > Asterales > Asteraceae > Chrysanthemum > Chrysanthemum lavandulifolium. The sequence goes on from CM040238.1 coordinate 320,046,725, forward strand.
CCATTTGAGTTGACCCTGTTGGCTCATTGTCAATTGCTTGTAAACAGGAGAGGTCCACCAGTTGGCTTTGGATGGAATGGCACACCGGCTAATGCTAACAGGTCCGTTCCACTTACAAGCTCTAGCTCTGAACCTACGGTAGTAAGCCGCAAAAGGTGCAGTAGTCCAGTCGATTTTGACTAAACCACCTCTTGTAGCCCAGTTATTAGCATTCCATAAACTAAAGTAGACTCGCATCCCTTATTGGTTTGGGTATGCAATCCCTTCACTTTGGTAGTTTTTAAAGACTCGAATTGGTATACTATCAACATTATGAACTTTTTTTTTCTTAATGCATGTGTGTATTAAAATTTCAAATTTCGATCATTGTGTGTATTTTGTGACCATTTTACCCTTACTTTTTTCAAATTTTGAAGGGTAAAATGGTCATTTTACATGGTTAATAGTCACAATATACACACAATAATCGAACTCTGAAAGTTCAGTACACACAATAAGAAAAGATAAGTTCAGTACACAAAATAACAAAAAGTGTCAAGTATCATACGTTTTCAAGCAATTAACCCCATTAAGAAACTCATCATTTCTATGTATTCGAAAACGTAGATATTTACAAATGATTTCAATAGGACAATATAGGATTCAATCCAACCAAATATCATGGGTTTCCCTAAATTTGTTAAACAATGGCAACACCACCATGCTCAACTCTAAATGTTGGTCGGTCCGGCCTTGCCATCGACAACATTAGCCGAGACCAAGCACCGTCTACAGTTTGGGCATGAGGTATGTTCCTTTAGCCACTTATCTATACACTTAACATGAAACTCATGGCTACATTCCGGCAAAACTCTCACTTTCTCACCATCTGCAAATTCTCCAAGACAGATAGAGCATTCAGTGGTTAAAACACCATTCCGCAACCTAAAAACTGCAACCGGGATTTTCTTTAGGGCATGTTTCTCTAAGCCAAGAGGTTGCATATTTGAAGCTACCTCCATAGACTCACGTCTACGTCGTAATAATATGTGTATTGCTGAATTCAATATAAGTGCGGCTACCAAGGCACATAACAAAGCAGCCAACATTACCACCATATCCGTATCAACATTTGTTCCCTCCGAGTGAGAAGCGTCATCTGTGTTGTCCCCTTCCTTCAAAAGGAGGCGTCGATTTAATGGGATCATACTATCCATTATAACTCTCATTAGAGAGGGCGAGAAATGGACTTTAATTTCTTGATGACCATGTTTCTTCTATGTATATAAGCATAGTATACTGAACGATCAGGTTACCTAATATTTACTACCAAATCCAATAAAATCTTTTTTGAGTAATTGAGTTTGTTTAATATGTCCTTTTCTTTTATTCAAATACTATTTTTGCTTAAGAAAAATTTTACCTAGTATCCCATAATACACTAATTTTTTCACTAATTCACATTTTTTTTCTTTTCTATTTGGAGTCTAGCTCTTTTACCCCTTCAGGCGATAAAAGGAGGAGCAGGAGGGTCACAGGGTCAACATGCTGTCCAATTGGATGTCATTGTTGGACCTGAACCACTAACAACTAACAAGCTGTTAAAAAAATAAAATAATGAACGACTTTATAACCAGGCCATGCAGAAAACCCAAGTTTTCATGATATGTGTTAACAGAAACTTTACACTATAAAAAGGAAGAGAACATGATGTTTTATGCAATAAACCCATTTTTATCACAATCTTATATAGAAGGCTGCAATTTACTTCTAAAAGATATGATCTTAACATGGTTACCACTTAACAGACAATCATATATAATTGAACTAGTTATAATATCCGTGCACGCACGGGGTTTTGATAAAAAAATTATTCTGTATTAATACTGAATATTGTGTCTTTAAAGGTAATTGCATATAATTAAATAGTTATAAGTTTCGTGCACGCACGAAGTTTACAAATAAACCAAATTTATTTTAAAATTTTAGTTCAGTATATACACATATAAGAATTTGTCTATAAAGATTGTGATATAAGTACAACTAAAACTTATGCACGAGTTTTCATTATGCATTAATATCCATTAGAATTTGGTCAAATATTTATAAAAAATTTTGTTAGGTAAACTAAATATTTAATTTTATTTAGCTGACAAAGACGGTGATGTTGTTATTTAAATTTCACTACTGATATTATGTTGTACACATGATGCAAGTTTAATTGCATATAATGAGCGTTGATAAATTTAAAGTATACTCTTTAAAGTTTTTTAAAAATGTTTTTCTAGATATCCTTATATAAATAAATAAAATTACGTGAGTCGTTGTTATAAGACAATCGCGTCTATTTATTTTTATATTAAAATAACCCATGCTTACAATTTGATAATTATATTTCTGTTTTCTGTAATTTAGCCGTATTTAAAATCTAAACTCGTGTCCATATAAGTTAAACTTTTAAAAATGAAATAAATAATTCCTTATTGAATGTATAAAGTAACAAAATTGATACTTATAATCTTATGAAAATTTATATGTTGTTATTTTAAATAGCATATACAAAGACGGTGATGTTGTTATTTAAATTTCACTACTGATATTATGTTGTACACATGATGCAAGTTTAATTGCATATAATGAGCGTTGATAAAGTTAAAGTATACTCTTTAAAGTTTTTTAAAAATGTTTTTCTAGATATCCTTATATAAATAAATAAGAATTACATGAGTCATTGTTATAAGTACAATCGCGTCTATTTATTTTTGTATTAAAATAACCCATGCTTACAATTTGATAATTATATTTCTGTTTTCTGTAATTTAGCCGTATTTAAAATCTAAACTCGTGTCCATATATGTTAAACTTTTAAAAATGAAATAAATAATTTCTTATTGAATGTATAAAGTAACAAAATTGATACTTATAATCTTATGAAAATTTATATGTTGTTATTTTAAGAGTTAATTGCATTTTTGGTCCCTGTGGTTTGGCCAAATTGCAGATTTGGTCCCCAAAACTTTGAAAGTGCACCAGAGGTCCCCATTTTCAAGTTTCTGTTGCACGTTTGGTCCCTGGCCAAAGTTATATGACTAAAATACCCTTATCTTCTTCCCCTTTAATTTTCTAATTACTTTTTCTTTTTATTTAGTTTCTTTACCTATCCCACCCACCGTCGCACTCCTTTCATTCTTTAATTTTTTTGAGCTGTTATCTCCTTCCCAAAACAAATGTCAGTACAAACTACACCTCTCACCATCAATAGCAGTTTCCAATATCTACCATCCCTATCCTACTATATTTTTTTCTCTGCTCCATCACATCTCCCATGGTCAAAGATAGATGGGTCTTTGTCAAGGTTCTATGTTGCTTCTCTCCCCGGGTAGTGATCACGAGATACCCCAAGGTGATAGAGACCTTTAGTTCCATCTCTATCACAAGAACAACATTATGAAAGGAGGGTCAAACCTTTCCTTTTCATCCTCCTTTAAAACCTGCCGAATCCATAGGAGTCACAACCACCCACACTTACAAGTTTGTCACAAGAGTCTTCTTATGGGTTGTGGTATGGCTTGGCTATGGAGCTCGCTTGGGTTGGATCGGATAAGTTTGGTAATCGGTTATTCTTTTAACCCATTAAAAATCAATCGACATCACTCCCACCATTGATAAGGTCTCCTAAACTTTTCCTTTCTTGTAAATTTTTGAGATCCGCTTGTTATTTAATTTGACGTTTTGATTTGGTTTTACAAGTTGTAATGATGGTGATTGATTTTGAGTCGAAATCCACTGTGGTTTCCACCACAGTGAAATGATTTTGATAGTGTTGTTAAGTGCAAGATGGTATTGGATCTGGGTTCTTGTTCTGGTATTGGATGAAGAAATAAAAAGACAAAGTAATTAGAAAATTAAAGGGGAAGAAGATAAGGGTATTTTAGTCATTTAATTTGGCCAGGGACCAAACGTGCAACGGAAACTTGAAAATGAGGACCTCTGGTGCACTTTTAAAGTTTTGGGGACCAAATCTGCAATTTGGCCAAACCACAGGGACCAAAAATGCAATTAACTCTTATTTTAAATAGCATATACATTGCATTTTTTAAGATATAAAGTTTAAAGGGTATAAAGTATAAGGGAGTATTTGTTTATAATCCAAAGTTATTAAAAAACATGAAAATTTATAATATTACACTTAACTCTATATAATTTTTAAAAATTCAACAACTAAAGTTTTATTAATTACCTCATCTTTTTTTAAGTTTTTGTTTTCACAAATTTGACACATATATTTTTATGTGTTTAACCAAATTTATTAAAGTTTGACAAAAATCAATTTAATTTTGACTTTTATTAACCGATCACATTACACGATTTTGCTTACGTGGCAAAATCGAGCTCTCCTATTGGCCCAATTGTTTTTTCAATAAGAATCAATTGACAAAATCACTCCGAAATGTATTATATAAAAGATTCCAGCTTTAAACATGATATTTCATAACATGCGAGTATTTTAACAAAGGCAATTGTTTAGTTCTGTGAGACTATAGTTGAACAAACATTAGTGTCAATGGAGAGGGTGAAAATAGATTGGTTAGGTAGTGTTGTGAGGTTTTCCTAATCATTAAAGTTGTTAGGGTAGGCAAGCAAATTTACCCAAATAGTGGTTTTGGTTCACTTTCATATATTAGTAACATATATTATAGATCGATCAATACGGCAACGTTTTGCTACCTTAGTTTTAAATTTTTTTTTGGCCCATGACATTAGCCCAAAAACAAGTTCAAACAAGCCCAAAAAGTTTTGCAAAAGAACCCCTCAACTATTCAAGCATCTGCAAAAAGTACCCAAAACTCTTTACATTGACAAAAAAATCCCACAACTATCCAACCATTTGGGGAAAGTACCCTGAATTTTTTACCATTTACGAATTTTTTATATAACAAACTTATTTAGCAAATATCTCGCCGTAACTTACCAAATAACTTTAAAAACTATCTTAATTATTTTTAAACCACATGCGCAAAAAACGTACAATTTTATGAAAGTTTGAAATATAAATAAATAATGCCTTATATATAACAGACTTTATTTATCAAACAACTAAAGAATATACCCCCGGAATGGCCTCCGTATTACAAACATGACGAGCTCAATATTGATATTCTTTTTACATACGTATGTACTAATAAAAAATGTTGAATTTAAATTGCGATTTCTTTGCCAAAAAATATATCGCCGTAAAATCATCTGCTTAATAGTTATATACTTCTACCTAACAGCCAAAAAGGGCCCGATGCAAGGAAAACTCATACAACATATCAAGGCCCAAAACACTGAAAAATTTCGTTATGAGTTTTCCGCAACAACACAGATAAAAAAACGACACGCATGCCCCCGCAGCAACGCGCGAGTGCACTTCAATTTATCTTATACTTCATACGGATTAATAACGTTTGTCTCTAATGTTTTATCATGTTAAAACACAGTGGGTGCACAATTAAATAAAATATGAGACCCATTAATTTACTTACTTTCACAAAATATATGGTAGAGTGAAAAATGAGAGGATCCCAATCATACTTCATACATATATTAGTAATAGTTAAGGTGTTGTTTGTGGATTAATGTCCGTATAAATGATACAAATGATTTTTTTAAGTTCTCAAACTTTTTTTTAAAAAATTCATAAAATCGGGTATGTTGATGCATAAAAAAATTATGAAAGAAGCTCTTTTAATTTTGAGTTTTTATCGCTGCCATCTTCTCGATTTGCTGAATCTCTTGCCACCTTTGAATCTTTGATCCCTATGTTTAAATCGTTGCATAGTATATTTTGATAAATTCATCTCGTTGAACATATCTACCAAATCTGGGTATATTAAATTTTTTTTAATCCAAAATCTTTTAAAAAAAAATAATATTAATTATATTATTACCTAACAAAGGAAGTTTAAAAATATCTATTTCAAATAAGTTTTCCTTTATTATATTTAAATTATCATTTATTAATTTGATTGCCTAATAAAGGAAGTTTTAAAAAGCTAGCAATCATATAAACATCAACCTTTATTAGACAAAGTACATTTAAATATTTGACATTACGAATTGTTAAAAGTAAAATTATAAATTCTATAAATAAATGTTTATACAAGGTAATTTGAATAAACGTTTATTAGTAGATATATTCATCTTTCTTATTACCTTATTAAAAAAAGTAATAAGAATAATAATAAATAAATAAATAAATAAAGTGAAAGTGAGACAGTATGACATAAAAACCGAAAGAATCCTCTAACATATCCTCTTAAATACAATCAAAAATTTCCTTGCTAGCCACGGCTATGGAGCAATCCGATATTGCGAGCATTGGTGTCCAGGAGTTGTGCAGGCTTTTCAAGGATGACGAGAATCTATGGATGAAGTCCCCGGTTCATGGACGAGATGTTCTTGTTCAACATAACTATGAACGCGCCTTTTGTGTCTCCAATAAGATGAGGACTAGAAGTCACTATGCTTGGATTGAAGCATCTCGGAGTTTTGCTTATGTTAAGAAGGATCACTGGGACCTCGCCATTAGTCTAATAGAGGTATATATGTGCTTGCTTTATATAATTGATTAACGATGTTTATATATATAAGTTATTGAATTCACAATGAGAGGTCTCTAGTTCAAATCCCGTTAGCTGCAAACTCCTTGAGGCCACCCTGTAGCCATGCATCCATAATTATGGAGGGCTTGTAATTTACCAGTCTCCATGGGTCTTGCGGGGTGGTGTATGGAGTCTAGGGTTTACCTATCAGGTCCCAAAAGTAAAAGTTCAAACCTAGGCAAGTTCAAATCCAATCATGTAGCACCGGCGAAGTTTAAGCAAAAGGCAAGACACTGGTTCAGGTTGTTTCACGCTCTTGATAGGCAGCGATACAAAAAGCATCTTAACCACATATAGGACCTGTGCACGTACGCGGAAACAAAAACCAAAATGTATTTGAGAAGTAGTACTATCAACAATCAGTATAATGAGATGCAGAAAACATAAAAGCTCAAATTACTTTATTACGTAAAGTAACAAGCCTTGTTCCCTCTTGCAACACTTCTGGTGCAAATGTCTGGAATTCAAATATTCGAGCACTCGATCATCCTATCCCAACTGCCTTTTTTGTACTAGTACTAGTAGAAATATACTTTGATAAGCTATGTTCATTGATATCGTCATTAGCTGCTGCATCATACATCCTTATAAGATTACATCATTTCTATATACTATTTAATAGATTGGCTTTGTTCTTCATGCATCCTTATAAGATTATATATTTTTTTTCTAGGATAATTGGACTTACCTGTTTCCAAACATGGTTGCAAAAGAGGAAACCATTGCAGTCTTGTCACCTGGATCATCGGAGGATAACCCTGACGGGTCCTTGAAGCTGGTACCTATATTTACAACATACTCCATAATTTGTTTTTAACTAATTAAATGATCAGTTGCTTAATGATTAATTTGTTGACTAAAATGTCTCACACACAGGTGTACAAAGAGTTGCTAGTGACTTCACCTTTAGTTGCAAAAAGAAAGTTCACTTGCCTTAGAACGTGTAAAAATATTGATCAAGAGACGTGGGTAGTTGCAGAGATTTCTTATGAACCCATCTTAAACCTAAATGGTTATCATTCTAATTATCGTCGACTTCCTTCTGGATGCTTGATTCAAAGCATATCTGAGGAATTATCAAAGGTTTGTATACGGAATGCTATTGTTTGAAGCACATACACACACATACATTGTTTATACATTATGTATGCAGTCCCATCAGAATTTCTCGTGTGTCATTATAAACAGGTAACATGGGTGGAACATATGGAAGTCGAAGAAAGAATGCCAAACCACACACTCTACGATCATCTCATCCGGAATGGGCTGGCATTTGGAGCCGAAAGAATGCTAGCATGTCTTGAAAGATGGCATGAAAGAATGTCACATATGAATGATATATGTCACATCAGAACTCCCGGCTTAGAAGGAAAAGGTACTCACATTCTCATTGATTTGGATTTCTGTAAACTATCTATTTTATTAAAACAAATTGAGCATTTTTTTTTTCTTAATTTACATGTCTCCAAGTTCATATTAGAAGTGTAGAAAAACACAAATTATATCAACAACAGATCTTGAATCTTAATTCAAGATCAACTTCTTTTATTCAACCAAAACTATCCAGATCAATAAGCAACTGATCTTAATCAGAATAACCCAGAAACATCACATGAATCACAAACAACTGAACATCACACTATCCTTCCTACTGCTACTCAGGTGGAAGGCTATTGATTACTTATCAATAGTCTTTACAATACAAGAAACCTCACAATCACTCTTAAGCAATATTAGTAACTATCAGAAGTAGTTTTGGTTGAGAGAAAACAGACTTGATCTTTTCTTTTGAGAGAGAATGAATAATACTCAAACCCTAAGCAGAAAGAGACATTATATATCTTTGACTCCAGCCTTGACTTCTTCTTTCCAGAAATAGCACAAAGCCCCCTTCAACTATCAACCACTTTCATTTTATCACCAAACCTCCAAAACACTAATAACTGAAAATACAAAGTGTCCAACATTAGTCCCTAACAATATAATATTTCAGATTTGAGTTATATTTTAACATCCCCTCTTAACTCAAACCTGAAACATATCATAAAGACCAAGTTTAGAAACCAGTTTCTCATGTTGTAGTTTATCAAGACCTTTGGTAAAAATATCAGCTATCTGATTAATAGACTGAACTTTTTCAGTTTTAATAACTCCTGCCAAAATTTTTTCTCTCACAAAATGTAGATCAATTTCCAAGTGTTTTGTTCTCTCATGAAAAACAGGATTAGCTGCAATTTTAATTGCAGCCTGACTATCACAAAACAGCCTAACAGTAAAAATATTCCCGCTTAGATCTTTTAAAACTTTTAAGACCCAAACACTTTCAAGTAGCAGAGGCCATTGCTCTATACTCACCTCCGTGACTAGACTTAGAAAGGGTGTTTTGTTTTTACTTTTCCATGAAACCAAGGAACCATTAAGAAACAAACAAAATCTCAGAATCGATTTTCTAGTAACTACACACTTGGCCCAACCGCATCCACATAAGTCTCAAGATTTACAAAAGAGTTTTTGACAATATGAATTCTGTACCAGAGACCCTTTAAGTATCTTAAAACCTTAAGTGCAATTTTAAGATGAGACTTAAGTGGTTTATGCATGAACCGACTCAAACAATGTACAACATATGATATATCGTGCCTAGTATGTGTTAAGTAAATCAATTTTCCAATAAGTTTTGATACTCGCTTATATTATCCAAAACAGATCGAGAGTAGTAGGTTCATTAGTAATAGAAACACTGCTCTAAAGGAAAGCGTAGGCTTACAAGCCAAGAAACCAAACTCGTAAAGAAGATCTAAGCAATATTTTCTTTGAGTTAAACATAAACCCTTATCGCCTTCAATTACTTCAATACCCAAAAATACTTAAGTTTTCCTAAATCTTTAATTTGAAATTTAGACTTAAGAAATTCTTTAAAACTTTCAATCTCATCCAAGTTATTACCAGTAACAATAATGTCATCAACATACACAAGTAAAGCAACAATATTACCTGAATCATTTTTGACAAACAAGGAATAGTCACTCTTACTCAGATGAACCCATTTTCAAGCAAAGCACCGGTTAGCTTAGCATTCCACCGCTCGGTGCTTGTTTCAACCCATACAAAGACTTTTAAGTCTACAAACTCTTTATCATTAATATCAAAAACCATCGTGCAAAGACATATAGACAGCTTTCATGTAGATCACCATAAAGAAAAGCATTATTGATATCAAGTCGAAATATAGGCCAACTTTGTTGAACAACTAAATTAATAAGACATCTAACAAGAATAATCTTCACAACTGGTGAGAAAGTTTCATCAAAGTCAACCCTTCTTTTGACTATAGCCCTTAGCTACAAGTCTAGCTTTATATCTATCTACCTCACCATTAGATTTATATTTAATCTTAAAACCCACTTACAACCTATAGCCTTTCTCGCCTTCGTAATTTAACAATTTCAAAAGTGTCATTTCTATACAAAGCTTCCATCTCATTATTCATTGCATCTACCCAAAGGTCGATACATACAAGCCTCCCAATAATTTTTAGGCTCAAAACTTTTATTCAATTCAATAACAAAGCATAAAGTATCTTTTTTGAGTTTAGCATAAGTCACAAACTTTTCAAGACCAAATTTAACTTTTGAATCAACAATATAGTCATTATATTTATTTGGAAAATTTGAAGTTCTACCAGTCCTTCTTAACACATTTTGACCATTATTATGTAAACCATCATCTACTACTTGTTCAGGAAAGAGACTGTGATCACCCTCAGAAGCACTCACATCAGCTGGTGTTGCAGCCATCTCATCAACACTGGCTGCCTCATTGGAACCAGGAGAATGCCCCAAATCATCCTCTCTTTGGTCAATTGTTGGGCCATCCAAGTGTTGAGAGTTGTTGCTATCACCCAACCGATGATCATTTTGATTTATATTACCCATAGGGTACCATTTAGCTTATTATCATCATTGGGTGTGTCGAATCTTCACTAGTAATTTCATCAAAGAAATTAACATGGTTTAGATTCGATCGAGAGGTCGAGCAGCAGAAGAATTTTAATCTTGAAAGGAAATACTTTTTCAAAAACTTTACATCTCTAGAAAAGATAAACCGATTCCTTTCAAGACTATAAAGCTTGTAACCTTTTGAAAATTAGAATACCCAACCAAAACACATTTTTCGCTCTACTACTAAACTTATCATGACTGGTAAGAACAGTAGCAAAACATAAGCAACCAAACATTCTTAAGTGTTTTAAATCAGGTTTTCTTTTAAAGATAAGATTAAAGGGAGACTTTCCATTTAGCACTGAGGAAGGCAATCTGTTAATCAAATAAGTGGCAGTTAGAATGCATTCAGACCACAAAGAAAAAGAGGCAATCCCCTCGAAACATAAGGGATCTAGCAACATTTAAAAGATGCCTATGTTTCCTCTCTACAACTCCATTTTGTTGAGGAGTATAAGCACAAGAAGTTTGATGCACAATACCATTACTTTCACAAAATTTGTTAAACGATTATTAACAAACTCAAGACCATTATCACTTCTAAAAACTTTAACACTTTTTCAAATTGTGTCTTAATTAGATTATAAAAGATTTGAATGCAATCAAACACTTCATGCTTATACTTAAGCAGATAAACCCAAACGACCTCGGTGAAATCATCAACAATAGTTAGAAAAATCTATATCCTTCTTTACTTTTAACTCTATAAGGACCCCACAAATCAAGATGAACAATATCACCAAGACTTATGGTTTTATGGTCACTTAAAGGAAAAGGTTCTCTAGTTTGTTTAGCCTTTGACAAATATCACAAGGCTCGGCCAGCTTTTTCAAAAAGATTTCACCTTTAAAACAGACAAGACCGATCGTAAGGATGACCAAGCCTACCATGCCACAAATTTTTGTCAAATTACGATAGGAATAGAATTCTTAAATTCTAGGTCAAGACTTTGATTTCCATCAAAGTAATACAATCCATCCTTTGTTTACCAATCCCTAGAACACTCATCCCCTCAAACTCGGGTAAAACATAACATCAGAACTCATCAAAAGCAATAACAAACTTGTTGTCTCTAGCCACTTTATGAATGACATTAGACTAACACAATATTCGAACAACAAGCATCATATAAAGTTAAATGGTTAGTTAGAATCATATTTCCAACCTTAGTGATTAAGGCCTCATCCCATTGGGATGAGTAACCTTAATTCCAAGTTTGGAAATATCAATCACATTAACTAAACATTTATCAAGATATGTAAGATGTCGATTAGCACCGAATCAACAATAAGCCCACCGCAACAAGTGCAGTCTAAACTTATCGTTATTACGTAAAAATCTTTTAAAGTTTTGATTAAAGAACTTGCTATTGTTTAAAACAATACCGCCATATTGGCATGTACTCCTTTTCCATTTCCATCAACAATTTTAGAGTTTTCTTTAATCAATGAAATCGCTTTAGAAATCGGTCATCCGAAAAGTAGAAGTGGAACTAGAGCCAATGAATTATTATTATTTATAAACCTCTTATTAAAGTTCGAGCACCTCGACTATTATAACCAGTACTATTCCTTTTATTCTTTCCAAAATCAGCAGGGTACCCAATGAGTTTAAAGCATCTATCAGCAGTATGTCCATTAAAACCACAATGTTCACAAACAAACATAGGACCACCAGCAGTCCTCCTATTATCACTAGACCTAGTGGTATTATTTGGCCTAGAGTAACCACCAGAGGATGGGGGCCTCTGAGAATTAACTCTATTGGGCACACTGGAGTTAAACACAGTTGACTGAGACTTGTTAGAAGTCCCACCAACTGAACCAAGAACACTGCACCTATGAGACTCCTCACTAGAGATAATGGAAAAGCCCTTTCACATCGTGTGAGGATCTCTAGATAACACATTACTTATTTGCATATAAGAATCATCCAAGCCCATTAAGAATTGCATAAGTTTCATTAACTGGTTGTGTTTTTTAAAATCATCAGCAGCATGACAAGTGCACCTAGGCAACTGAACTAAAGCATCAAATTGTTTCCACAAAGTGCTCAGTTTATTAAAATATTCAGCAATAGAACAACCATTTTGAGATAAAGAGTTGATTTTATGATGCAAATTAAAAGTAATTGAACCATCAACTCTATCAAAAGTTTCTTTTAATTCATTCCACACATCAGAAGCCCTTTTTGAAAAAATTTGACCCAAGAACAACTCTTCTGATATGGAATTCAAGATCCATCCCAATACAACAGCATTAACCCTGTCCCATTGTCTCCCTAAAACTTCATCAACATGTGATCTAGTGCAAGTACCATCTATAAATCCAGTTTTATTTCGCTTTCAAGAGCCAATAGCATAGCACATGACCACACATTATAATTTTCACCCTTTTAGTTTAATAGAAACAACAACAAGGTAGCGTAATCATTAGGATGTAAGTGAAGAGGATGACTAAGATCCAACTTACTAATTAAAGTAATCGGCTCATCATCGCCTCAAATTCATCATCGGATAACCATGAATGACATAATTGAACAAATATAGACAAACACACAAGAAAGATCAAAAAGAAGTTCCTGTGCTTCCTTGCCACTCAAGGTGGTAGGTCAAGGCGATCACACTATATCAAGATCTACAACTAAAACAGATAAACCACACTCCAACAACAATCACAAACCTCCAACAATACTCAACTCCTACTCCCGTCAATCTAAACAGAAATAAAAAGAGAAATATAAAGGGTGCGAGAGGTGTTACAAGGCACGCAAATCCGTAAAGCAATGAACAAGAACCCCGATTATAATTCTTGAAACAAGAATCACAACCCACACGATCTCAATCAACCCGTAACCACCAAGAACAACCACCAATCAAGCTAGAGATCAAAACACCCAAACCCTAATTTTCTCAAAAATTAGGCGATTTTGTAAAATCTTTTAGAATCGATCAATTAGAGTCAAAAACACTAATTAATCACAACCAATTAGGTTTAAACAAACTAATTTGAAAAACCCCAAATTTTGAAACCCTAATTTTCCCGAATCAATTTTAATCGAGCAAGGCGAGTAACCCGCTCTCGATACCATGTAGAAAACACAAATTATATCAACAATGATCTTGAATCTTAATTCAAGATCAACTTTTTATTCAACCAAAACTATCCAGATCAATAAGCAACTGATCTTAATCAGAATAACCCAGAAACATCACATGAATCACAAACAACTGAACATCACACTATCCTTCCCACTGCTACTCAGGTGGAAGGCTATTGATTACTTATCAATAGTCTTTACAATACAAGAAACCTCACAATCACTCTTAAGCAATATTAGTAACTATCAGATGTAGTTTTGGTTGAGAGAAAACAGACTTGATCTTTTCTTTTGAGAGAGAATAATAATCCTCAAACCCTAAGCAGAAAGAGACATTATATATCTTTGACTCAAAGCCCCTTGACTTCAACCACTTCTTTCCCAAATAAAACACAAAGCCCCTTCAACTATCATACCACTTTCATTTTATTCACCAAACCTCAAAAGACTAATAAGCATGTTGAGTGGCTTGAAATATCGATCCTAAAGTGTCCAACATTAGTCCCTTGAACAATATAATATTTTCCAATTATGATTGTGAGTTATATTTTAACAGACGAACGTAAACACCATGAGGTACTGTGCGCGATATATAAACCAACACACACACACACCTATGCACAAGCTATAAGGACATTTAGTAAATTTGAATCTTAATTTTTTTGACAGTGGGACGTGGTTGGGGGGCTTAGAAATCTAATTATGGTGACACAGTACTTAACTGCCGGTGACCCCAGGAACAACGTGTCTGCTTCTATGGTAATTAGCCGTTTGACTCTTTGCAATTCCCCCTCCTCCATTCCAATTGTTTATCATGTGCCAACATTTGATTAAAAATAACAGATTGAGGGTTTGAGCGATCGGATATTAATTAAAGAAGTGAACGTCAACCGGTCTGGATCACTAGTCGTGTGGACCACTGTTTCTAAGAAAGTTTTTGATCTCATCAGCCTTGGCAAGGCACCACCTCCAGATGTTCCCGTGCTGATATCAGGGTTTTCCATCAGCACCGATGGCCACACCACCGATACTAACAGGGGTGGTTCAGTAGTTACATTGGTATTACGGATGTGGGGTGTTGGAAACAAGCCGCTGCAGAAAAAGGGCCGAGTCGGTGGCATTAATCACCTTAGCTATAAATCGACCGTAGGAGAGTTAAGGAGGCCTTAGAAGCAACGCCATCATCTCCTCCTAGAGGCATGTATATATACAACACACACTTGCATCTTTGTTAATCATTTGTTAATTACTGATGTTTTTTTCTCACTGTCACAAAAATCAGATTATTACTAGTATGAAAGATTAGAAAAACAATATGTTTCTATTTATATATACACAATGAAAACCTTGTTAAACGGCCCTTTCACATTAATAATTACAGGAGTTTGGCCAACTGAGGAGCAGCAAGTCGGAGGAGATGACATGGAGACTGAAATCCTGCAGAACGAGTTACGCCTACTTAAAATGAATTAAAAAGCCATCTATAGCTAGCGAGCCCTTCGGTCCATATAAGTCTATTAGTCTCATTCGATACTAACTTTTGATATTCAACTATAATTAATTTGAATTGAATGTTAACTTGAAACTTTGATTACTTGTCTTCAACCCCTCGCCTTCCTATTTATTTACGCGTACCTGTTATATTATATATATACATCATAAACAGTTTGATAGAGCATAAGTTCAATTCTGTGTATGATAGTATAAATGGATCAGGGGAGAGTATGCAGTGGTTTTCAAAAGTGCATATGATGCTGATATCAGAATGATATGAGCCCGCTGGTCGAATTGTTTGGGCGTTTTAATATTTGGGTATACTATTTAGATTTGCTTTGAAACTCGAGTGCTTGAAATGCTTGTCTATTGCGCGAGTTGCAATCATGATGATGATGATAACTCTTGTTATTTGACAGTGTCTTCTCGTTTTTGTTTTCTAATGTATGGTTTGACGGTTGGCTGCTTGTTTATGCTTAGGTGCAGATTCATGAATTGGTTTGCTCAGCTATAAGGACTTGTGAAGTCGTCACGAAGGTTTGGGTTCTTTTGGTCGGGTTATTAATGGTTTCGATTAAACTATTCTCAAAGTCGTGTACAATGGTTTTCATTGCTTTTACATAGATTTTATGGTTTTCAAAGTCGTCTTGCAAGATCATTGTCGGCGTTGTTGTCGAACGTAAAATGAAAATATGTTGATCCTTGTTTTGATTTTCATTCGTCTGCATACATTCAAGAAAGTGTAATGAAATGAAACAATTGAGACAGATGTAATGTATACACATAGGCTTATAGCTAAAGAAAAAAAGAAGTCTTGGATGCAAGTCACTCGTGTGTTGGTTTCAAAGGTCAGTGTCATTTTTTACCGATTTCACGGGTCAAATGGGTAAAACAATGGTTATTTATGGCTTACGCTTATTCATATGGCATATAAGCAATGTAAAGTGCTTATTGAAAGTGCATATTTTATAAAACTAAAAGCAAATAAACCATTATTAACCCTTTGATTAGTCTATACTATATACAAGATCTGATTCAATGTTAGACCGGTCATAGTGAGACCAAACCAATTCGGTCGGTGCAGGTCCACTGTGACGCATTCGGTCGGTCCTGGGCCCACTCGTTTCCCCCAACCCCTTTCCAAAATTTTTTTTTTTTTGAAATGTTTGGTCTGTTAGGCGACCAAAGGAAATGGGGAGAAAAAGTAGCCGTTGGCTACTAAAATAGACGTTTTTATTTTCACACACTCTCTTCTACAACAAACAACCTATTTACACAAATAATCTGTTTTCTCATCCGTTCCAACAAAAACAAAACCAAATGCGCCAATCATTTAATTAACCAACAACAACAAAATCAAATGCACCAAGCGTTTAACCAACAATACGGGTATCGTCCACACATGTCATCACCACCTTACCAATCTCAACCTTTTTCTCCGGTTAACCGTTTAGATCTTGATGAGGATTTTGATCCACTATTTGGTAAACTTCTCAAACTTTTTCGGCTCAACATTCGGGAGGTCCATCACAACCCGTTCAAGATGAGGATTTTGATCCACATATTGGTTTGGATCTAAACGACGAAGTAGTGGATTCAAAGGATGTAGAGGTTCGACCAATGGGTTGAAACAAGCCTAAAAAGAAAGGATCATCTTTCGCTTCTCATTCGGAATCTTGAATTGTTGCTGATCATGGTCTTATTGACGCGTTACTCACTAAATTCACAAAAGTCGCAACACCGTTATTTTCTCACAGGAAAAATTGGAACAACAGAGGCTTGCACAAAGGGATAGAGAATTAGAGCTGCAACGTCTAGTGTTTGGATTTAAACAACAAAAGAAAATGGAGAAAGACATTATGTATTACAATGAACCCCATGACCATTTAATCGGAAAAGTAGACCCTGAAGCAAAAGATCAAGGATCGATATAATTTAGACTATTAGTTTAGTTTTTAATTTTTATTATAATGTTTTTAATTTAATTTTAATTATTATTGTAAAGTTTTTTAATTATTAGTGAAATTTTAATTTAAAAAAATAAATGAGTGTTTGGTCATATGTGCGGTCATCATTACGAGAGGAAAAACTTAATTGACGTTGAGGTGGCACTGCTGTTTGGTCTCAAGTGCGGTCATTGTTACTAATGGTCTTAATTAAATGGTAAGAATATTTCTTAACCAATGACCCATTTTGACTTAGTTTACTCGTTGAACATACGTAAGTCGGAACCAGAAAACAAATTGACGAGATGCATAGAAGAAAAACTACTCCGTAATAAAGACAAAGGAAACAACCCGATGCATTAAGAAAAAATTGAGGTTATTCACAAAAATTAACACTATGACGTAAAAATTTATAAATGTCCCGTGACCCAAACAACCATAATTGATGATTACATCCCTGATCATATGAGAATAATCTTATAAAACAAAATTATTTCCAATGTGGCATAATTCCATAATTATCATTCGCCTTACAACTTTACAAGAAAGATTATACATGCATACTGGTATAAAGTTTTTACATGGTGTTTATAATTATTAAAACAATTATACATAAGAAAATGAGAAGTTTTCAATTTAATTAAACATTAAACAATTTCATAAAAGAAAAACAGTTGAAGTAGAAACACAACAAGCTTATATATGGCCGTCTCATGGATTTATGAAAATTTTGAGGGCCCTGGACGAAATCACATAATGAGGCCTTTCGAGAATGAATATTATATATAAAGTGTTACCGTTTTTAATATATAATGCAATTAGTTATCTAAACTTTATTTTAAGATATTTTCTCAATTAAATATTTTTTTTCGTGAAAAATATATGTACACATGCATATAATTATTATCGGGACAAAATTTTGAAGTCCCAAAAAATTTTAGGACCCTGAACGGTCGTTCACCTTGCACACCTTCAAAGACGACCCTGAACGACCCTGCTGGTTATATACATAACCAAAACAAGAGATTTTTTATTAATTAAATAGTAATGACGTTAAATTAAAAAAAAATGAAACGAAGAGAAAACACATCAATCGATGATGTGTAATCTCCCACAATTTCACTAATATAGCATCACATCTGGAGTTATATTTGCGCCCCTTAGACTAAGTCACGGGGTTCAAACCGAAAGCAGTCGGGGTTTTCATCCGGACGTTATTCCAAAGAAGGAAACTTGTGTGGAGGCGATACGGTTTCTCATGACCGGCCACATATCGTCTGCGTGGATCTTGTTAAGACAACATAGGCCTCGATGTGGGGTTAGGAGCCTCTTACTGGAGGCCATGAAACCAAGTTGGAAAGTCACATGTCAAAAAAAATCTATGTGGAACAAGTTGTGTAAGCTTAGTTATCAAATTGTGTTATACCATAAGCACTAACATATCATCACAAGTAAAAAAGAAAAAAAAAAAAGAAATTTACGATACAATAACAAAACATTGTTTAGGCTAAGTTCTAAACAGGCCCAAAAGTCAACAAGCAAGCTTCTATTTATAAGAGAACGTAAATATCATAACAAACAGAACACAATCGAAGTTTCTTTTTATATTCTTTTTTCCTAATTTGCTTAATACATTCTAAATATATTGAATTTATGAATAAACTTTATAGTATAAATAAACCTTAATTTCCTTTTTTCTTTTTCTTTTTTTTCTTTTTTTTTTAATTATTATTTTTAACTAGAAATATATGATATTAAACAAGGTAGCTAGACTCATATCTAAACTTAATATTTTACATCTAACCAGTGAACCTGCCAACCCATTTAGATATACGAGTTACAAATATAAATTTTCAGGTTACGTGTAAAACGGGTTAGAGGTGACATGACATGTACCACTTGGAACCAAACATTTCTTAGACAAAAAGATACGTAATACATAAGTAGGTGTCATGTGATTTGTGAATGGAAATGGTGAGCATTATACCAATGGTGTCATGTACCTTACGTCCTTTTCATCAATTGTATCTTCTCAATTTGCTGCATCTTTTAATTTGCCACCTTCAATCCCTATCACAGTTTAATTCATTACATATCGTCCATGGTATATTTTGATATATGTATCTCAACATTTGAAATTTCCTCATGTCGAGGATATATCGATCGTCCATGGTATATTTTAACCATTCTTTAAGGTTAAAAGTGCCTTCATCACTCAAATTCTATTTCCAAGTGTCCGTGCAAGTTGTAGACGAAATTACATGTGATAAGAGAATTATACAAAAGGCAAAGAAAGAGAAGTTTTCAATTTTATCAGAGTTATACAAAAGAGAAACAGTTCAAGGAGAAACACAACAAACTTATATACAATAGGCAAAACGAGAGATTTTATATTTTATTAAATAGTTGCATTAAAGGAAAAAGCTTGCAAAGAGTGCTGTGTGCATTTTTTTACACAATACTCTTGCAAACTTCAACTAGATATCCAAACTTCGAGTTATAAAAAGATCTCACTACTTTTACTTTCTATCTATGTGGGATAAGTTGTTTAAGCTTACTTATCAAATTATGTTACACAATAACCACTAACAAGAAACATATCACGACAAGTACTCAATAACTTGTTTGATTCCAAAGTAAAGAAGAACATATAAATTCGTTCATGTAAAAAGAAATTTACCATACAGTAACACAGCATAGCATTTAAAGTTTAAGGTCAAAATAGGCCTAAAAAACGAAAACTACTCTGACGAAATTAATAGCTATCGGGCTGGAATGAACCCAATGAGAATACAAGCCCAAATAATGTAAATTAGAAAAAGTACTCCCAAATAATGTAAACGAGTATTGCGACCATCCGCCGCGTTGCGGCGGAGCTTTTTTTTTTTGACATTTTTATCTGGTAATTTATGTAACGAAAAAAACATTAAAAGTATGTAAACTTCAACTTACATGTCAGGCATAACACTTTAGATAAAAACAGACCTGGGAAAAATTAAAATTCCAATGATAGATAACCACATAAAACCCGAATTGGAGGCGTGCCTCTTGGTTGTTGATAATCTGATTCTAGTGCTCTTGTGTTGACGTTGATAATATGAGGCGTAAAATTAGCGCCAATCGAGGTTGAAACCCAGTCACCTGACCAAAAAACAACGAACCACATATGTCGTTATTCACTCTTTAATCTACCGGTTATATTACTTACAGAGAATTGAAAGCACAATTTACAATTATTGAGAATATGAAAGACGAAAACACTAACTTGTAGAATGTTGCAAATTACTAAAATAAAAGATAAAAAAAAGCGATGCTCTTAATTGTAACATAGGCTCGAGTATGCATACACTCTAATTCGGATCAAAGAGACAAATATTCTCTAACACTCGGCAGACAGAATGTGCAAGCAAACCCCATTGCTATTACAATCAGAAAATACTATATGTTCCCGTCGGTAGTTACTAAGCATACCAAGATGTGTCGGCAATTGTCGTGCAACAATCCATCCCATCAACATTGCGCTTCATAGTCTTTATTAGGTAAACATCAAGTCGAAGGGTGTCACCAAAAAGAGTACTTCAATTTCTTCTAGTATTCGAAGTGGGCGCACACTCGATTTTCGGTCGACATCCGATTACCGCATTTTGTTTTGGTATTCTTAAGCGGTGGAAATTTGGTCTTTCGGTCATCGGTGAGTATTCACGCATGAACACCTAAAATATCGGTTAGTACATTATTCTTGATCACGCGAAAATAACTCGTATAGAAATAAACATACTTTAGCGATTAATGTTCATTTTAACACCATCAACTTTTAAAATTATGATGTTTAATAACATCATATAGAAGATTATAACTTTACTTTTGGAATTTAATGACACTTAAGTAGCACCGTCAGCTACCATTATAACAGACATCACAAATTAGTCAAATAAAATTTATTTCCCATCTATCATACATGAGTACCTGCAACGACGAATACAAACATGGATAAATCTATTACTAACACATGAAACCATAATAAGAAGTTTGAAAATCAACCTAAAATTTATGCTCATAGGAGAAGTGATAGACTATCTAAAGAAGAGATACAATAAACCCATGTTTGTAACTGAAAATGGTATGCAAAATGGTCGAGATTAACTTCTCAACATGGCTAATTAAATACCAAACCATTTCTAGCTAGTTCTCGTTCATGAAATATAACGTATATGACATTCTTTTTAGAAATAACAAAAGATTCATACCTACTTTGAAGTCGAGAATCTTGTTTCTTTGACTTCAAAAGTCATCCGTTTTCATAATTTAATGTACGCGGTACTTGTTGCAGGATATTCAGAACCAAATACACCAGAAACACTTCAAGACGCACTTCAAGATTTCAAGCGGATCAAATTTCATAAAATGTACTTGTCATCTTTAGCCCAGGCAATCAGGTAATCATCTCTTATCACTCAATGACTTTATGTTGCCTAAGTTTACCTTGAAGATAATGTTTCTCACAAAGGGTCCTACCTTCAAACGCCGGCCGGCCACACCGCCACTTCCGGCCATCGTTCCGGTTGCATTTTTGGGGTGAATCTGACTTTTTTTTTTTTTGGATTTTTGAGATGGGTTTTTGCTTAATTGAAAAGGTAACATCAAAACCATAATTTAGCAACTTACCGATAATTAACCTAGCATGTAGAAATTGAAAAGGTAACATCAAAACCATAATGGATTTTTAGATGGGGTGAACCTAACATAAACCAATTGGAAGAATGTAGAAATTGGAAGTAGGGAGAGAGGCGGTGAGATGAGGGGTGTCCAATGTGCCAATATTTTAATCCTCACCGACAAAATGGAACGGGCTGGCAGGCCAGCAGATGTATTGGGCCACCTGAAATGGGCCTCGCGCACTGTTTATGGAACGACGACGTTTTAAACCGCTTATAATATATATAATAATTAGAAAAAGTACTGTAAAAAAAAAAAAAAAAAAAAAAATCCTAACGCAATCAAAGTTGCTATTATTTTTGTTTTCTTCATCATTTTTGCTGAATTCGTCACAAAGACCTTGAACTTATAATATAAATCAACCTTAACAATGTTTCCTTATTACACTAAGAAACATGTGATATTAACCGAGGTAGCTAGACTTATATCTAAACCTTAATATTTCTTGTCAGTCTCCACATGTTAACTCATTTAACTAGTGTAACATGTCAACCCATTTAAATAAACGAGTTACAATATATATCTAGCTTACGTATAAACGGGTTAGACTGTTAGAGCTACATGCACATACCAGTTGGAACCAAACTTTTACTGTACAACAAGATACGTAATAAATAAGTGTGTCTTTTTTTTTTCTGTGAATGTGTATGAAAATGGTGAGAATCATACCAATAGCGTCATCCACGTTTCGACCCTTTTCATCAATTCGCATCTTCTCGATTCTGCTGCATATTTTGCCACTCTGAATCCCTATAGCAGGCAATTTAAGTCATTGCATATCGCCCATGGTTTATTTTAAGACTTTCAGTAACTTCAACATAAGATTGACACATGTCTCAAATAACCAAATAATTACATTGGGGTGGACTAAAGTTTAAGTATGTAACTTCGTCAAGCGTAAATTGCCGTCATTACTCAAACTCCATTTCCGAGAGTCCCTGTAAGTTGGAGACGAACTTACATCTGATAAGAGATCGAGTAATTCCACCTTTTCCCCTCATTTACGATATGTGTTACGTTATTTCCAAAGTGGCTTAATGCCATTGTCATTGAGTGTTTACCAATTAACCAAAGCTGAAGTACAAACACAACAAACTTTATATACATAAGCAAAACAAGAGGGTTTTCTATTTAATCAAATAATTACAAAAAAGGTAAAAACTGAGAAGAACAGAAGTGTATCAATCATTGACACAATACTAATCCAAATCAGTTAATGTAACTTGCAAAGTTGGAGTTATATAAGGATCTTATTACATTTACTTTCTACCTATGTGGGATAAGTTGTCTAAACTTAGTTATCAAATTATGTTACACAATAAGCACTATTCTATAATTATATCATCACAAGTATTCTGTAACTTGTTTGATTCCAAGGGGAAGAAGAACGGATAAACTGAAAATCATTTGCAGTTTCCTGCATGTAAAAGTAAAAAATTACGATATGATAACAAAACATCGTTTAAGTTAAGTTCTTAACATGCTAAAAAATCACAAATTAACCTGAAGAAATTATTAGTTATCGGACTGGAATGAACCCAAGATGAACAAAACCCCAAAAGATGTAAATTAGAAAAAGTACTCGTAAAACATACAAAAACATCTTGATAAAAAAAACTCAGCAAACAAGTTTTTATTTATGAAAGAACATAAATATCATAAAAAACAAAACACAGTCAAAGTTTCTACTATTTGTTTCCCTTAAGTACATATGAAAAGAGAACATATAGCCCGACACCAATCTCCGATCCGATGACATCTTCCTTAAACTTCTCGTCAAGTTGTATAGGTTTTTGGTAAGGAGGACATGAAGTAAGTTAAATGCTGTGATATTGAAGAGGTTGTTTATGAGCAAAGTTAACAAGCCTCCTATTTCTTTGTCTCGTTTGGTTCGTTACATGTCTGCCAAGATGACAAGATTGCGGTTGTTGTCGGGATTGTTACAGACGATGTGAGGTTGATGAAATCCCGTGTATGAAGGTAAATGCCTTGAGGTACCGAGACTGCTAGAGCAAGGATTGATCGAGAAGGCAGGAGGAGAATGTTTGACTTTTGATCAGCTTGCTCTTCGAGCTCCTTTTGGACAGAACACTGTTCTTCTTAGAGGCCCAAAGAATTGTCGTGAAGCAGTGAGGCACTTTGGTAAGGCTCCTGGTGTACCACACAGCCACACCAAGCCGTATGTGAGATCAAAGGGAAGGAAGTTTGAGAAGGCCAGAGGGATTTAGAAACTAAGATCATCATTGATGTTTTCCATGAATTTGTTTCAGTGTTCTATTTCCCAGGCTCTCAATATCGTGTTTTCTAGTAAACCTTTAGTCAGGGAAGTACGCAAAAAAAGATGGATGTTAACAACAAAATTTTCAGTCATGAGAAAGTACCAAAAATAATAATAATAATAAAAAAAAAAAAAAAAAAAAAAAAAAAAAAGACATGTATATTAACAACTTGTAAAACAAAATTAACAAATCACAAATACCCCTAACAATATGTAGCCTGGGGTTATTAAACACATCTTTAAAGTTAACAATTATATATATAATAGCAAGTTGCATTATACC
Organism: Chrysanthemum lavandulifolium; assembly: GCA_022545495.1. Classification (NCBI taxonomy): domain Eukaryota; kingdom Viridiplantae; phylum Streptophyta; class Magnoliopsida; order Asterales; family Asteraceae; genus Chrysanthemum; species Chrysanthemum lavandulifolium. The sequence goes on from CM040238.1 coordinate 320,071,168, forward strand.
ACATGTTAAATCTTGTTCTTATAATGGTTATAAGCATATGTGAAAATATCAAATCAAATTACTAAATAAGTTATTGATATATTTACATCTCATGCCAATTTATATGACTCTGAGTATTACTAGTAAGTGTATCGGATAATGATGATAAATGTTGTTAAATTTTTAACTTATTAAGAGTTACGAAAATCGAGAATTTTACATTTCATACTATAAAACTAAATTTAAAATTAGATTTTTTTAGTTAAATTTAAGACTAAGAACATGAATTACCATATTTCTTGAAGCTTTATTTTTTTTTTATTATTATTATTTTAAATTTAAAAACTCGCTTTTATGATTTTTTTTACTAAGAAATAAAATTTCTTGTAATAACAATTTTTTTTTGGTTATATAATAAGAGATGCTAAAACTGGTTCCATAAAATCCGACTTATCTTATATTACACGTTTTATTTTATTTTATATTACACGTTTTATTTTTTTTATATTATTTTTTATGACTTATCGACTTATCTAGACTTGTTGTATCATAATATTAGCTCATATAAGCTCATGTGTTTCAAATCTTAGCCGAACAAATGAAGCTCATAAAATTTAAACCGAAATCATATAAGTCAATAAGCTTAAACAAACATTTTTTAAAGCGGCGTTTGTTTAAGCTTATTTGGAAGGTTTATGAGCTTATTATAAGCTTATTTTTCAAGCTTATAAACTCGTAAAGTTCTTAAGCTCGAGCTAGAACACATAGACCTTTAAATAAGCTTAGAAAAAGCACTCCCAAATCAAGCTCGTCAACTCTTGCAAATATATTTACATGATATGAACTATGTAGCTAACAAAAATGAGGCATCACACACTTACATAGTCGATAATAGAACGTCACAATATTTACAAAATCCACTCTATCCATATACAGGATTATAATCCTCTCAACAAACATGGTCGGTCATGTTTATCCAAACTTAAGAGGATATCAACCCTATATATAATATGTGTTTTGTCTATAGAAAGAAAATTGCAACTATTACGTTGTAAAGTCGACGAATCTTATAGTTATTATCATTCCATAGACTAATAACAAGTTACATGTAGTTAAGTTTATTTAATTATAAGATTGATACATGCATATATACATGTTTGAAAAAACCAAATAATTTTTATAAGGACAGACTAAAGATTATGTAAGTAAGTTCTTTAACCGTAAAACTGCCGTTATCATTCATTTAAATTCCATTTTCAAAACGAAATTACTTTCGATAAGAGATTAAGTAATTACTACGTACATCATTTCTCCTCGTTGACCATACGTAATTAGGAACCAGAATCGATGAAGTGCATATAAGAAAAACTACTCCGTAATAAAGAAAAAGGAAACAACGTTTTTGGACTCGATGCATTGCGGAAATTTTGAGGCTATTTACAAAAGTTAACACTATGACGTAAAAATTTATAAATGTCCCATGACCCGAATCATGATTCCGTCCCTGATTATATGCGAATATTCCTATAAAACAAATTAGTATTGTGTTATCTATTAGTATTTCCAAAGTGGCATAATGCCATAATTATCATTCGCCTTACAAGAAAGATTATACATGCATACTAGTATAAAGTTTTTACACGTCGTTTTTCGACTAATTAAACAATCATACATAAGAAAAAGAGATTATTTCTATTTAATTAAACATTAAACAATTACGTAAAAGAAAAACAGTTGAAGTAGAAACACAACAAGCTTATATACATAACCAAAACAAGATATTTTCTGTTAATTTATTAGTGACTTTAAAAAAAGAAACCAAGAAAAAACACATCAATCGTTGACGTGTATTTCCCTGCGTCATTCGATATAGTCATCACACCTGGAGTTATACAAAGATGTTATTACTTCTACTTTCCACCTATGTGGGACAAGTTGCTTAAACTTAGTTATTAAATTATACAGTACCATAACATGATAACCACGTTATGGCTAACTTGACACCGCGTTATGGCCAAGTTATGATACCGTGGGTGTGAGTTATGCTAACACGTTACCCTCCAAGGTACCATGGTAACGTGGCGTTAAGGAGAATGTTAACCGCGTTATGGCCAAGTTATGATACCATGAGGTGAGTTATGAGGTGAGTTAAAGAGTTTAAATTGAGTTATGGTTAAGTTATGATAAAGGGTGTTTTTTGTGAGTTATGTTAAAGCTGATGTGACGCTGACGTGGCGTTGAGTTATAACTTAACATAGGGCATGATACCTTATGCTCTTATAAGGAAATTATATGCACACCCAGACCGAATTTGGCTATAGGCCTGACGTAGAACAGAAGCGTGTAACACAAAACTTTACAAAGGTTTTAGCAAATCACAAAGGATTTAAAGACAAAGTCTTGATTTTTATTGAATAACCGAATGAATTACATTAAAACCAAGCCCTATATTTATAGGGAAGCCAAACTTGGGGAACAAGTAAGGAAAAATCGTTCAAAACCGACTTAAACTAAAAATAAGAAAACTATCGTGACTAAGTTACGGCGTAATTGGGTAATCCAATTACGGCAGTAAATCAATTACGGCGTAACTCTGTCACATAATGAATACTGAAAATTAAACATAGGTTACGGCGTAAACATGGCTTCAAGGTTACGCCGTAGTTTAGCAGCAGACTACGTTGCTCGGCCTTGAAACCTGTCTGCATCAAGGCCACATGGGCGACGGCCCAAGGGCAACACAAGATAGGAGGCATCAAATTATAATCCATATGTAGTCATCTCCTCATATTGCAGTATAAAAATATGTGTTGTATGTTTACAAGGAGCATATTCACCCAGCTCGCCCAGGGCATCCGAAATATTATGAACGACCCTGCGCACACCACAATAATTATGTGCATACCACAAAATCACACAAGTAATAGATAAAATACAACATCACATATGCGTATAGTGTGCACATCACTTATTATGTTGTGCATATCACCTCCCTATGTTATACAATAATCACCAACTGTTGACTTGTGATCCGAGACGATCCTCTTTCATAACATCTTTTATATATAGTGTTCGTTTAAGATTATTTTTCGCTTAGTCGCTTACGAGCTTATATCATTATTTTCTGTTTTATTAAGACTTAAAAGACTTATTCAGGCTTGCTATATCATAATATAAGCTTATATAAGCTCATATGTTTCAACTTTAAGCCGGAAAATTGAGACTCATGAAACTTAAACCAAAATCAATTAAGTCAAAAAGCTTAAATATACATTTTTTTAAAGCATTGTTTGTTTAAGCTTATTTGATAGGTTTACGGGCTTATTACAAGCTCATTTTTCAAGCTTACGAACTCATAAAGTTCTTAAGCCCGAGCTGAAACAAATAAACCTTCAAATAAGCTTGGAAAAGCACTCCCAAATCAACTTGCAAATATTTACAAAATTCACCCTATCCATATGCAGGATATATTTTTGGGTAAAAGAGGATCACCTTGGTAAAATAAATATACATGATTTAGATGCTCTCAAGATACATAATCGGTCATGTTCTTTCATAATTAAAACAGTAGGACCTACATAAAGACCCAACTTTTCTTTTCTTTTTTTTATGAGAAAACATAACCGGTCATGTTTATCCAAACTTTAAGAGAATCTCAACTCTCATGCATAACGTGTGTTTTGTCATTAGAAGGGAGAATTTCAACTATTACTTTATGAAGTCAATGAATCTTGTTATAGTTATTATCTATTTCCATAGGCTTTACATGTAGTTAAGTTTATAACTTTAAATGACTTCAATAAGATTGATACATGCATGATAAGCGTATACATGTTTGAAAAAAATTAAATAATAATATAGGGGTGGACTAAAGATTATTCTAAGCAAGTTGTTTAAGCCTAAAATGGCCGTCGTCACTCAAATTCTATCTGCAAGTGTCCGTGCAAGTGAAATTACATGTGATAAGAGAGTTGTACAAAAGGCTGAGAAAGAGAAGTTTTCAAATTAATTAAACAATTATACAAAAGATAAACAGTTGATGGAGAAACGCAACAAACTTGTATATAAGTAGGCAACAGGAGAGATTTTCTATTTTATTAAACGCAACAAACCGTATAAATTCTTTATACACAATTCTCTTGCATGCTTTAACTTGGTCTTCCACACTTTGGAGTTATATAAAGATCTCGTTACTTTTACTTTCTATCTATGTGGGACAAGTTGTTAAAACTCATTCATCAAATTATGTTATACCATACATATCATATCATCACAAGTATTATATAACTTGTTTGACTCAAAAGAGAAGAAGAACAGATAAACTGAAAATCATCCGTACATATAAAAGGAAAACTATTACGATATAATAAGAAAACATCTTTTAGCTAGGTTTAGTTCTTAACATGCCCAAAAACCGTAAATTAGTTTGAGAGGATGGAATGAACCAAACATAATTACCATAAGCTAGCTAGACTTATATAGCTAAATATAATATTTCATGTCAGTTTCGATGTATCGACTCATTTAACCAGCGTAACCCGTTAACCCATATATATAAACGAGTTACTATCATAAGCTCTAACACGTAACCTGATATTTTTTAACACCTAATGAAACCAAACATTTCTTAGACAAAAAACATGCGTAAGTAGATGTTTCTGTGTCCGTGTCTGTGAATGAAAATGGTGAGAATTATACCAGTGGCATCATCTACATTTCGTCCTTTTTTCATCAATGGCATCTTCTAGATTCGCTGCATCTTTTACCAACTTCAATCCCTATCGCTGGCAGTTTAATTCACTACATATCGCCCATAGTATATTTTGATATATGCATCTTATCATTTGTAATTTTCTACAAGGAAGCATAACTACTCAAGAAACTGCCTTGGATTGGGTCAAACGTGACAACAAAAGAATGCTTCATGTTGTCATAGACAGAGTCACAGAACTATAAAGTATGTTTTTAATTACAATATTGTTAATTTCCCATGTTTTCATTCATTTTAGTATCAATACTAGAACTCATTAAAGATGCGGGTTCAGGTTCTATAAAGAGTGCCTAGGGATGAAACTATTGTGGACGAGAGACAATCCTGAGGAGGAATATACCAATGTATTTCTTGGATATAGCGCATAAGATATAAACAAAGGAGGTATTAGTACGACATTGGTTTATGCACTATCAATTGTTAGCACCCCAAACAAGTTTTATGATAAACCAAGTATAGTTATATAAAACATACTTTAAACAACTCTGAATTGAGCAAAATTGGATTCACTTATGTTGACAACTCTTGAGTTATAATGTCTTTAGAGTTTAGTGGTAATTCTGCTTTACCGTTTTTTTAGTAACGGATTCAATTGCTTATATTGGCGAATCGTGGGATGTTTGTGTATTGCGTCGAGATTAAAGGATTGCACCCCTTTCATCCAATAATTTCTAGAATTAAGAGAAAATATTACTAAAATTACTTTGTAGTTAATTTTTTATTTAAAAGGGAGAATTCATATCAAATTTTGCCATGAGTCAGAAAATTTCTAGAATTAAGAGAAAATATTACTAAAATTACTTCGTAGTTAATTTTTTATTTAAAAGGGAGAATTCATATCAAATTTTGCCATGAGTCAAAATAACGTTGTTCTTTAAAGTAAAGAGAACAACATAACACAACCCATGCCAAAGCATGACACTAATTCTAACACAACAAAATGGTAGACTGTGTGATATATAAATGATAACAATTTTTCTTTTTTTGTCCATGTGGGATGGAAGTTAGCATGGCTTTCATGACAAAAAACAATAAGGTACCTAGCTTTTCTCTCAACTCATGCATATGCACGTTAAAGATCGTTTATCTCTTAAATTTATTTTGATTATTGATACTAAGCTCCATGATAATTATTAAGCGACAATGTAATTAGATGCAAAGATCCTCCATGGAGCTCTCTATCACGCACACCGAAATTAAATCTTCCAAACCATATCAAATCGAGTAATATAGAACTGTAAAATCACTACAGAAGTTAAGATGCCATGTACCATATATATAGAACTGTGAAATCATAAATCTTTTGTAGAGCGCTTCATATCTTCACATCATCAAACAGATTTGGTAAACTCGAAGATGCCATATACCATTGCCCCGCTAATTGGTTAGCTTGAATGGATTTAATATTGTTGCTTGTTCCATTATCATAGTTGAAATAAGATCCATTCCATAGTTTCGCTTCAAACGCTATTTTTGATTTGATGAATTTATGTTTATACCCTTTGGCAGTTGCAGTATCGCCTAATTGTGAAGCCATTGCTGAAGTAGCTTGAAGTGCAACAAAGCCATAAGCAACCACAATACGCACTAATCACATGAACTGTCCAGGCGTCATATGTTTGATCGGGAAACCATCATTTTCAATTTAACAGTCATCATCCCGGTCAATATGAGATTTATAACAATTTGGTTGTATTTAAGTTTGTAACGTACGGGGTATTAAACACATATTTTAAAGTTAACAATTTTATGTAATATCTCATTGCATTATACCACATGTTAAATCTTGTTCTTATGACGCTTATAAGCATATGTGAAAATATCAGATTAAAATTACTAAATAAGTTGTTGATATATGTACATCTCATGTTAATTTATATGATTGTGAGCATTACGATCAAGTGTACCGAAATGATGATGATAAATGTTGTTAAATTTTTAAAATTATTAAAAGTTATGGTAATTGAGAATTTTAGAAGGTTATAAAATTAAGTTTAAGATTATATTTCCTTTTATATTATTTAAGACTTGAACGAAAATTTAAATCCTCGCAACTTAAACACACGTTTCAATGATTTTTAATAGAAAATAAAATTTTAAGATAAAAAAGATTTTTTACGTATAGCTTGATTAGTGAGTTGTTTTTGAGTGATTAACATATTCTTGGGAACCATTTAGATCGAGCTTGCACTACCAAAAAAAAAAAAAAAAAAAAAAAAAATCATTTTATCACATTTTTAAAAAGTGTGTAGAATATTTTGGGATTATTAACATTTATGAATGTGTAAAAATTGGTTATATAAATAAGTGTGAACAAATTTTAAAAAATAAAAGAGTTTCGACACCTATATGTGTTTCAAAAAAAAAGTTCATACTTTTAAATGTAAAGAAATCTAGAATTTGTCGACACTTGCTAGTGTATACTATATTTGTGACACCCAAATTCTCCACACATGAGGAAAAGTGTGGAGGAATTGGGTGTTACAAATATAGTGCACACTTGTATGTGTAGACACTAGATTTCTTCACACTTAAAGGTGTGAACTTTTTTTTTAAACACATATAGGTGTGAAAACTTTTTTGTTTTTTAAAATTTGTTCACACTTATTTATATAACCAATTTTTACACTTAGTGTGATAAAATGACATTTTTTTGTAGTGTTGTAAATCTGATAACTAACTAAAATATGTTTGTGTAGTAATCGTTGCCTTCCTTGCCTTTCGGTTTTGATGGTACAACACATATTGGAGCTATTTAGAAGAGCTGTTTACGATCAAAGGAATGCAATATGGTTCTTATCCTCGCTTTACTATTAGTGTTAAGGGCGAAAAGGTTGTACTACGTGATCCTTTTTTCCAGCACTCGACAGGTTTTGTTCTTATTTGTTACATGGTTATGTTATTTTTAGGCTACAATCAAGTTCCAAATTCCCCATACCAGTGAATTGCACTTTTGATATCACACATTGTTGGAAATCTTGGTGTTAAGGTCGAGGAGCGAGCTACATGTTCAGATATGGCGTTGCGCGCTTGGGATAGGTATGTTTCTAAGTCTTTGCTTAAGTATGCACTTTTTTACATTATTTTTGAAGGGTCTATAATACATCCCTGATTATGAGATTATTGTTGCTCCTATAAAAGAAACATGTCGATTACGTGGTTTTTATTTGATGAACTGGCATTTGGTTTGCACACCCGCAATAACTTTATATTACTTCGATCTGTACATTTTGTTATGATCCATGTCATAGTATATGGTCATGTGCAAGCCAAATTTTTAAAACACTGGATCACTCATGTAAGATTGTGCATACCATTTAGTTAACTAAAGTTAAGTTACTAGTATTTATTATTATGTAGAGGTAGTAAAATGGGTGGGTGGAAATCGTGTAACGGGTCGAAGGAATGAGTTGGTACTCGGAAATGTTTGTTACAACTTAAAGGGGTGTTTAAATTAGCTTTCTAATCATTGGCTTATTTGAATTTGAGAAAAATGCGTAAGCTTACTTTTTCGGCTTATGAGCTCTTAAGCTCAAAAGAACGGGCTTATGTGCTTTTTAGTATTCAAATAATGCCTATAAGCCGGAAAAATAAGCTAATCCAAACACCCTTTCTTAAAAGCATATACTGTTACAATTCCATCCCTCCAGATTTAGTGGAATCCCAATAAGCCAAAGCCGCCTTTAGCACTTGTAATTTCTTTTCTTTTTTCTCTATGTTTATATCAAAAGGATCAAACGCGTTGAATTTGAAAACTTTAATTGTTACAAAGTTACTGTATTACATTTGAGTTATTAACATTATACAAAAATATATGGTATTTATATAGAAAAGTATTACTACCTCCGTCCCACATTGACTGTCCTGTTTGACTTTTTCAAGTATTTCTTTCTCAACTTTGACCTTAAATATTTTTGTTTGTGTTTTATAATATTTGATGAAAATTATATCAATGAAAATAAATTTAAAACCCAATCAATTCTTATGTTCTGCATCAAGTATTATATTACACAAACAAAAATATTTAAGGTCAAAGTTGAGAAAGAAAGACTTGAAAAAGTTAAACAGGACGGTCAATATGGGACGGAGGGAGTATATTTTAAAGTTCATTGTGTAAGGGTCTTTTGCTTTCGTTACAAAACGACCCAAATAGGATAGAAAGCAATCTTTTATAACCAAACATTATATAACGTAATTTTTGAATGATGTGGATGTACGGAGAATATACAGTGACTAAAGTGGGGCTTGTGAAAAATTAAATTATTTGAAAGATGTTTAGCTTTTTTTTAGTAGCTTTTCATTATGATTTGGCAGAACGAAACGAATGGGCAGATGAAGTAGAAAAGTGGGAAACTTGCAGCAAAAATCTGGCGACATGCCTAAACATGTACACGAGAGCATTCCTTCAGCTCTAACCTGAACATATGAATTCATATCTTAGCATTTAATCCTTTGAATAGGTATGCAAATGAAGGAATGAAAGAGTCTGCAATTGTGCATACAAAGGAGTTGCAAACAACTATGTTCTAGGAGGTAACTCATTTTTCACAACTTGGTTCACTTATTTCATTCCTTTGCATGTTTTGAGATCGTCATGGTTATATTCATGTAGTTATCAGCCTTTATGTCCAAACAGTCTCTAAATGCAGTTTTCTGTCAAAATCTCATAAAGCATTTTTCTGTCCAAACAACCCCTAATAGAGATTACTGTCCAAATAGACCCTAAACTTGTGTTCAGTCCAAACAGCTTGGTTTGCTGAAATTTAAAGTTATTGTAGAATTTGGTATTTAAAGATGTTTGAGTCCTTGCGTCTATCCGGTTAAACTTTAGTCAACAACCCATAATGAGAAATGGTCCCTAATTATTTGTCCTAACTTGATATGAGGATGAAAGATTTTAGTAAAAAATGTCTTAACTATGACAATTTGATTCAGCGTGTGCTTTGTGTAGATAGTTTTTTTCTTTCAACTTTTTTTTTGGTGCTCAAGGTGAAAATATATTACCACACAAACAAAGATTACAAGGTTTATAATCAGAATCTGATTGAACATGCTCAACCAGACATTTCTACTAAATGCCATTAACCAAACTACAAAGAACAATCCCTAAAATGCCTAATAGCAATAAACCAACTTCAGTAGAACCTTGAAACCATAAGAACCAAGCTGCACTTTAACTTGAACCATGCCAGCTTGACTCAAATTTCACCTTGAATCACCTACCAGCTAACTACATTTCCACATCACTCCCCATCAAAACCATTCAACCATCATCCACAATGGCATTGACAGGAGAAGTGTGTGGCTTCACTAGGTACCCAAACCCATCCATTAGGGGGCTCTTCCAAACAGCCTACATTTCCTTCTCGAAAAAGGCTTCAACTGTTTGGAAACACTCTCCCTCAATGATGACCATCCATTACCTCCTTTGCCAATGTATAGAGAGGACCCACTAGAACAAAAAGTGGATTTGGCCACACCGAATATGTGTGACGATATACATATAGTCACACATGATTTTTCGGCCGTGTGTGACTAAAGGTCGCGCGACCATAGGTACTCTATGGTCACGTGTTTGACTTTTTTTAGTCTCTATTGCAAAAGAGTAACCAAAACCGTAACATGTGTGACTAATTAGGTACAAATTTTGTTGGATTAATCCGTATTAGTGACCATAAACACTTGTATAGTCACATGAAAGCATGTTTCTTTTGGGTATTTAGTCACATACAATTAAGCATAAAGTGGCCAAAAGTGTTAATAAGTGTGACCATATGTTGTTTAAGGTGAAGAAATATGTCTCTTGTGTGACTATTGATCATCCAATGGCCACTTGAATTTTATGTTTGTGTGGCCTTTTATAACATTTAGTCACACAAAGCATGTTTGTTTTGTGTATTTAGTCACATACAATTAATCATAAAATGGCAAAAAGTGTTAATAAGTGTGACCATATGGTGTTAAAGTGAAGAAATGTGTGTTTTGTGTGACTATTGATCATCTAATGGCCACATTAAATTTATGTTTGTGTGGCCTTTTGTAACATTTAGTCACACAAAGCATGTTTGTTTTGTGTATTTAGTCACATACAATTAATCATAAAGTGGCAAAAAGTGTTAATAAGTGTGACCATATGGTGTTTACAGTGAAGAAATGTGTGTTTTGTGTGACTATTGATCATCCAATGGCCACATGAAATTTATATTTGTGTGGCCTTTTCTAACATTTAGTCACACAAACCATGTTTGTTTTGGGTATTTAGTCACATACAAATAATCATAAAGTGGCCAAAAGTGTTAATAAGTGTGACCATATGGTGTTTACAGTGAAGAAATGTGTGTTTTGTGTGACTATTGATCATCCAATGGCCACATGAATTTTATGTTTGTGTGGCCTTTTGTAACATTTAGTAACACAAAGCATTTTGTTTTGTGTATTTAGTCACATACAATTAATCATAAAGTGGCCAAAAGTGTTAATAAGGGTGACCATATGGTGTTTTAAGTGAAGAAATGTGTGTTTTGTGTGACTATTGATCATCCAATGGCCACATGAATTTTATGTTTGTGTGGCCTTTTGTAACATTTAGTCACACAAAGCATGTTTGTTTTGGGTATTTAGTCACATACAATTAAGCATAAAATGGCCAAAAGTGTTAATAAGTGTGACCATATGGTGTTTTAAGTGAAGAAATGTGTGTTTTGTGTGACTATTGATCATCCAATGGCCACATGAATTTTATGTTTGTGTAGCCTTTTGTAACATTTAGTCACATAAAGTATGTTTGTTTTGGGTATTTAGTCATATACAATTAAGTATAAAGTGGCCAAAAGTGTTAATAAGTGTGACCATATGGTGTTTTAAGTGAAGAAATGTGTGTTTTGTGTGACTATTGATCATCCAATGGCCACATCAATTTTATGTTTGTGTGGCCTTTTGTAACATTTAGTCACACAAAGCATGTTTGTTTTGGGTATTTAGTCACATACAATTAAGTATAAAGTGGCCAAAAGTGTTAATAAGTGTGACCATATGGTGTTTTAAGTGAAGAAATGTGTGTTTTGTGTGACTATTGCTCATCCAATGGCCACATTAATTTTATGTTTGTGTGGCATTTTGTAACATTTAGTCACACAAAGCATGTTTGTTTTGGGTATTTAGTCACATACAATTAAGCATAAAGTGGCCAAAAGTGTTAATGAGTGTGACCATATGGTGTTTTAAGTGAAGAAATGTGTGTTTTGTGTGACTATTGATCATCCAATGGCCACATGAATTTTATGTTTGTGTGGCCTTTTGTAACATTTAGTCACACAAAGCATGTTTGTTTTGGGTATATAGTCACATACAATTAAGCATAATGTGGCCAAAAGTGTTAATAAGTGTGACCATATGGTGTTTTAATGAAGAAATGTGTGTTTTGTGTGACTATTGCTCATCCAAAGGCCACATTATTTTATGTTTTAATCACATATAAGAAATTAAGCAAACTGTGACCAAAAATGTTAATAATTGTGACTATATGAATCTTTTAGTCACATATAAGAAATCAATATACATCAAAACAAATTCAAATATATATATATATATATATATATATATATATATATATATATATATATATATTCAAAATATATTCAAATACAATAAAAGTGGAATGTATATAAAATTGCAATGTCGTACATAATAAAATTCTCAATAATTTAACGACTTCAGTCTTGATCTTCTTAGCTTCCTTTTGCATGGCATCACTAGAGACGTAGCGCTTGGTTGTAATTTAGGTGCGATTCTGTTCTCACCAATCGGTTTTAAGGTACTTGGTGGTGTTACCTAGGAAACAAAAGCCGGGTGTATCAAACACCGAATTAAATATGAAGAATGATATATGTAGGTTTATAAAACACATGCGTGTATGTACCTTTTCATCGAAACCACCTGATCCTTTGGCCATGCATAAAAACCACCTACTGCATCCTTAACTGTTTTGAAACCGTTACTTCCTACATCCGGTGTAATACCTGAATTTCTAAAATTTACAAAATGACCAAAATACCCCTACAATCAAAAGTATGAATAATTAATTCAAAAGAATACCAAATAAGATATGTAAATTCAGAGAATTTTAAGAAATATCCCACATGATCTAAATAAATATTAAACACTTTGTAAAGATAGTTTTTATAGTTTATGATTTTATAAAAATTAGTTTTGTATTTTACATATTAGCCGAAAATATTTAATTAACTTTATAAAAGAAATAAAACTAAATAAAAGCCCAATATAATTTATATTATTAAAAGACCATTTATTTTAAGTCCAATGTATTATAAAGCCCACAAGAAAAATAGAAACTCAAGTATAAATACATATATTCGGTTCCTATAATTCATTATTGCCGATAACCCTAAAATCGACCTAAAAACCCCTCACAAGTCGACTTCCAGTTTCCAGAGCCTGAGACCATTTTTCTTGGACGAGATTCAAGGCATAGAAGGTGGGAAAAATAGTGGTTGAGTTCCAGAATTGCTGTGGTGATCGTTGTGAGTTTTTGAGGAAATTAGGGTTTCGGCGAGAAGGAGGTTTTTGTGTTTTCTTGTTCTATCGATTCAAGCTCTTCAAGGGTATGTTTCTAATGATGAATTCAGTCCTATAAGTCGTATATAACATATAAAAATTAGCCATGCATGATTTATATGTCGTATGAAATTATTTGGAATCCAAAACCCTAAAATCGTATATTAATTAACGAATGAGCTTATAATATTTTTAGAGAGCATGAATTGATTTTCCAAGTTGATACATGTTATAAGACCTGAGTAAAATACATGTTTATGAATTTGAAGCTTGTGTGATTTGTTTTGGGTTTTCTTGATTCAAACGCATAAAAAGGAAAGGTTTTAAAAGGCGATTAGGGTTTTCATGAACTAGGGTTTCCTTGTAATCATTGAAGGTAATTAATGAAGTGGTAATGATGAGCTAATGATTGGTGTAACTTAGGTTTAGGGCTTGCTTTTGAATTTTACATTATTCGGTTCTTAATTAAAAAGGTTTGGGTTGATTTTGTAAATATTGAAACTTAAAGGTTATTTTTGAAAAACAATAAAAGACATGTACTAAGCGTATAAAATAAGTGTGGGGTTAAGCGTGTAATTTTGGATATTTAAAGGGCCATTCGAATTGTATTTAACCTAAAAGGGTATGTTTTGTAAATTCTAAAACCTTTGGGCTAAAAGTGTAAAATCTGATAATAGAAGGTTAAATCGTATAATTAAAGATGTTAAAGGTGCAACATGTAATTTTGGGTAATTATGGGTCAACATGTGTAAATAAATTACGTAAGGACATGCGTGAGTTAGAGTTAATTTCCGTTTGAGTTTTCGTACGTTCTAGGTCAAAGTGGAAATCATTAAAGGAAGTAACATGTTAATTGAATGCGTAATAAATGATGTTAAAGAGTATGGAAACCCTAGAACATAAATGGGAAGTTGATTAGGGTTAAAAGCTAGGTGTGTAATTTCGTTATTTCATGTAAGTTAAAGATTATGTACACTATTTTGGAAGAGAGTCTTAAAATCCGTCTTTGACATTTGTAAACCCTATGCTATGAATAATGATCATATAAGCTCTTAAATAAGATGATTATCATATTAAACCCATACGTTTGGCTAATTAATAATTGAAACCCTAAAGCGTTGGAATTCGTCCGTCTAAAAATGGAATAATCGACAACCCTAAAGGTATTAATGAGATTAATCCGTTATACTAATAAGTATTAAATAATCATAATCCGTGTAGATTCGTTTGAAGGAGACGCGACGTTACATCTTCGTATTCGTTCATTTGTTGCTTTTCTTCTCATTTGCTTTAAAGTGCGGATATTACGTCTTACTTTAAGACACTTATGTTATCGTACATGAGTTCGACCTTTTCAATAAAGGTCCTCATGTTTTCCTTCTTCATCATGTTCTCTTATGTTTATTAGGATTTCCCAATGCCATTGCTATGAACCCTTTCTGAATGTTCGATCTGTTACTTATCTGAATTTATGTTCTAGTGAACTATGCAATATCTGATGTGAACTTATGTTAGGAAGACTTTGTTATATACAATTGTTGAACCCTGTTTTATTGAATTATGAACTTACGATTATGAACCTCTGGTTATGAACTTCTGTTTATGAATATATGATATGCCACTATGATATGAACTTATGATTTCGACTATCGAATATGAACCTTAGGATATGAACTATCCGATATGATTACGTGACCTTGTGTTGAATATGATCATGCTATATCTGAAATCTGTTTGACTTAAGTTGGTTAACTATAACCAAATATTTAACTAGTCATGGGGTTCCATGTTCGTATCGATGATGCACCTCGATATGACTCTAGGGCGATAGAGTGATGTTACGCGTCTACGGATGGTGAAGCATATTTGTGAATATGTAGGAAGGGCGTATGGATGCATCCTAGATCCGATCATTATCCGATATGTTATCGGTGAATGATGTCGGTGTGCATCTGCGTCTTCACAAAATTCAGGAGCTAGCTACTCCATATATTTTCCGATGTTACCTTTTGAAGAAGAAAGATATTTATAATGTGATATGTTAGTGAATGTGCTTTTAGACGTATTTGTTTAAGTGATTATTAATTGCCATGATAGGATAAGATTGTTACATGATTCGTATATCTGATATTATGATTTGTTATTGTTACGTGAATGTGTTGATCTGCGAGATAAATGTGCTAGTGTATAATTGGGTGTTTTGAAGGTTAATTATCTGTCTGCATATGTGACCTGCCATATTAAACTCTGCCAAGGTTAGGATATGAGAACTGGTTTCGCTATATTGTCTGCCATGACCTATTTGCTATTTCCGCTGCTACAATATTGAATTAAGTGCTTTAAATGTTGATTAATTGATTTGTATGAATGCCATGTTTATTTACTAGGAAGTGTTTCTGTTAGCTTTCAGACTTTCCGTTTGGTTTATACGTAATCTGTTACTTTGGTATGTAATGTGTTTGGTTGTTTTGATATGTTCGTGTTTGTGTCATTGATGTGCTCTGTGATGTCTAAACTGTTATGTGGTTGTTTGGATTTCTGTATATGTGTGCTTCCGCAGAATTCTAAAAGATCCTTCGTCATTATTTCATTTTGATTTCGTATTTGTATATTTATTCTGTTTTAGCTTTTGTTTCGTTATATCCGTTCACTGGGCTTTGTAAGCTCAGCCGCACTTTTCTTTTCCTGCGGCAGGTATTAAGCATTTTCAAGATGAGCTTATGGGATAGCTGATCTGGGTTTGAGAGTAGAAATGAGAGCAAGATTTTGAACATAGAGATCTTAGATTTATTTTGAAGTTTTAGCTATTTATGTTTTCTTTTGAATATTTTGTAAAGGCTACCGCTATTGTACATTAGTTAAAGTTCTGATATGAAACCGTATTGTGATATCTTTACCCTTGTCGGGTCGGGGTGTTACATCCGGTATGCATGCTGCATCCACTAAAGATTTTTCAATAGACACTCTGTAGCAATCCTTTGGGAGTGGTTTGTTATGAAGCATTTGTTTTCCATCGGTTTGTACGGTACCCTCCGCAATAATAGTTGATTTCTTTAAGTGCCACGATCACTTAATTACCTAAAAGATAATTTGTTGCATGTATATATGTATCGATAATTAATTAAACTAAAGAACATATGAAAATGTTTAAATACATACTTGTGGTAATCTTGTTAATGGAGACTCATTTTCTTGTGATTCGGAAAGTTGACGTGAAGAATCCTTTCATTTTGATCTAGTCGATTTCTTAGATCACGACAGTTTATAGCTTCCTATATATATAATACACGGTAAATAATACATGTATGTAGAATTCAAAAATACCGGGGGATGATTTATTACTTACACTTATTTCCATTTCCTTTTCCAAAGTTGCAAGTCCATTAGACTTCTCAATGCTCGCAATTTTCTCACGTCCGAGAACACGTGTTCGACATCCTCATCAAGACCTTTTGCTTAAAAGATTAATGTTCACCGAGACACAGAAATATAAATTGTTTAAGAAAACCGCAGCAGATTTAAAAGGGTAAAAAGATGGAATGTTACTTTCTTATGTCTTACTTCGTTTACATCAATGGAGTTGAAGTTGATACCAACCGCCCCTTTGTGCAGCCAATTGTTTCATCAAATCATGTATTACCGCCTCTTTTTCTTGACGTTGGCGCCTCTCATTAGGGGTGAAAGCAATGCCGAGCCGAGCAGGCGCAGAGCTCGAGCTCGCTCGTTATTTTAGAAAGCTCGAGCTCGAGCTCGGCTCGGTTCGAGCCTTAAGATTTGAGCTCGAGCTCGGCTCGTGTTATGATATTAAAGCTCGAGCTCGGCTCGGGCTCGACTCGTTTATGATGCACTTATATAAAGCTCGAGCTCGGCTCATGTTTTGGGCTCGTTTGTTCTGTGTTGTCCTTGGTCCAAATTGGTAAGTACTCATTTTAACTTTATGTTCACAATTTTTTTAACTAGTAGTTCTCGATCTACAAATATGCGTTCTATTTATTTGCTTGGTCTAAATATGTTGAATATACATTTTTCTTTCATTTCCAAACATTATATGTATACGTGCTTGTAAAAGACAAGTGGTTAACATTTTTTATATATATATACTAGTACAATGGTATTTCAAAACCAGTCAAAAGCCAATGGTTTTCTGAAAGTATCTAACAAACAACTACAAACCCACATTAACTTCACCCATCACTGTTTCGAACCAAAAAAAAAAATAAAAAATCAAAGATCTCAGATTCTTAACTTGTTTTCATAAATCGTAATAGATTCACAAGTTTTTTTAACAACCCATCATAGATTTTTTTCGAAGCATAACTTCGTTTAAATATCCGAAAGGTATAAAGAAAAAACCTATAACAAAACTGTTAAGATTTTTCTTTCTTTCGTTTAAAGAAAACGCGAAACAAAAACAAGTAAAACGAGTACCTACCTGAGACCTTTACAAATATCTTATGCTGAAACTTGTGCTTGATTCTTTGTGGTTCGGTTTTATAGTAGATAAAAACCCATAGGAAAGTTGTGTTTCGTGAGTGGTTTAATCAAAAGAAAGAAATAAAAGGATAAGGGAGATCTGTTGTTCGGTTTGCTTGTGGCTGCGTTTGGATTTACTACAAGAATAAATTGGTTGTTTCATTTGGTTTACAAGAAAAGGTTATTGTGATTGTAATCGTTGATTGTGTTGTGAGTTAAAAGAACAATGGACGAAAGATTTTGAATTGTGAGTTAAAAGAACAAGGACACTTTTTTTTCTCTAGATCTGTGTTTGGTGAGTGTTTGGTGAGAGGATAATTAATGGCTGCGTGAAATTAAGGTGGTAAGACAATATATATACTAGAAATATCTATATTTCGTTTAGGTTCATGGCTCTTCATTTTGTATAGATAGAACAAGCCGATTTCGTTTATTAAATATTTTAAATTTGAGCTCATTTCATTTCGAGCTCGTTTAAACTCATTCGTTCGAAACTTTTACCGATCGATCTCGAAACTTTTACTGACGGTACCATTCCTTTCGCCCCTACCTCTCATTATCAAGTTCACTTTGAAGTAACACCACTCTTTCATCAGATGCTTGTCTGATTCGAGGCAGATCAAAATAACTCTTGTAGGTTACTCCACCTCCCACTCTCTCGCGTATCCTCCCTTTTCCTTACCTAATACAACTGTCGTGGCATCGGTCTGTGATCAAGCTTCAAGATTCCTTGTTTGATCTTGTCGTCCGTTTCTTTCTGCACACAATATGGGAAATAGGTTATTTAATTCTACCAAGATTAACTTGTAACTAAAAGTATTAACTAAAACACTACATGTATTAACTTATAACTAACGGTTTAAATGTCTGATGTGATATTAACTAAAACACTACATGTTAACTTATAACTAACGGTTTAAGTGTCGATGCTGATATTAACTTATAACTAAACAAACATAATAATAAAATTTGCGGTCAAACTTACAAATTTTTCTCCCATCGATCGATATCATCATCGTGATATTCGCGTCTTTTTCTCCTTCCTTTCAACCACACGTACCGCGCGGTGGTTCTTCATCTGTTCAATTTCTTTACTCTCGATCTTATAAACATCAAATACATACAAATGTAAGATAAGCGAATATAAGCGAAAGTATGATGCTATTAAATGCAAATGTGCAAATGTTTCTTGTTACCATTTTTCTATCACACGGCCACACGGCGTATCCGCTCGTCCCATTGTATGATCATAAGCAGACTTGGAGCGCGACACTTTAGCTTTTGCTTGATCTCACCTTGCAACACAAAATCATACGGCGTTTAGATGTAGTAATCTTGATAGTATACAACTAATACATATGGAAACATATGAAAAGGTGAAAGATATTTGAAATTGAAAAAAATGAATAATTAACACCTTGTATTCCTCATTGGTGTGTAGTTTACAAAATTAACCCAATCTTGACTTTTATAATTGCACTATACTTTGCTTGGGACTTCATTTAGTTTTGAAAGGGTATTTTGGTTGGGCAATATGTAGTTTTGTATCAATTTCATTATGAAATTCCTTAGAAGTTGACCAAGACGATTCATTATCGACTTCGACCGTCAGTCAACATCAAAATATCGTTGCAAAGATTAACAAATTGTTGTTAATTAGTTGCACATCTTGTAAATCTGAGATAAACTTATTAACACCTTGTATCTCGACGACCAAGCCACTACTAGTTAAAAAAATATATGTGTCCGTGATTTAGTCCCACATTTTATCTCTTGCTTACGAATTAACCTTCCTCCGGGTTAGAATCCGACACCTATATGCTCACGAACCAAATCACCCAAAAACTCGAAAACAATGCTCTGTTTTTCACGATAACCTATCCGATTGCATCGAAGGTTACTGCGACCTTTATTCCGTCTGTTTTCCATATTCCTGCGAAACTTAGCTAACCTAGTTATGCCCTCTTAACAACATTCGCATTTGAATGGTTGTTTCGACATTCTCACCCTCATCTGAATCGTCTCGATTTATATTCTAAAGTGTTTTCATTTTCACGATCGGAATAAACCAAATCATCCGGATAATTGATTTGCGTTGACATGAATTCGTCGAAGTAATGTGTTAAAGAAAATTAGTAAACTTAATTGGTAAATAATGGTGTAAAATTGAAGTTCGGTTGTTTTGCTTGAAGCTTTGATTTATTGGAGTAAAATAAGGCTAATGATGGGGCGATTTTCAATTAAAACCATAATTTCAAAGTAATTTTAAAATTTTGGCTAAAATTTGGCTCCAAATTTGATAATTTTAAAATGTGGCTCCAAATCAAACAATTTTTAAACCAAAAACCCCCAGCGAAATGGTGCTTACCACAGTCCCAAACACCCATATTACTTCAAACCAGGCGTGTCAAAGACACATATAGCTATGAGATACACTAAAATCACCACATGGCGCATACAAATGAACAATCAAAAGCTAAAATGGACTTAAAGCAACTAATTAAGCAACTATAACTAATAAGCGGTTCGGATAAACAATTAAGCACAAAAATAGGCAAATCAAACCAAGAACTCTTGATACATCAAATGACCTAAGACCTTACTTTAAGCCTATAAATAAGCTATTTATAAGCAATTAGATAAGCTCTAACATCCTCAAGCGGTCAAAAAAGTCAAGAAAACATGTAAATGCAATTAACTTAAAGCAAAAACAACAACAAAAACACCCTAAATCTAGTGGTTCAATCAAAATAATTGACATGAACAAACGCCTCGATTCTAAACTTCATAATCACCATAAAAAATTAACAATCTAAAATTGAACATCCTAATCCTACAATAATACATTCTACCGGTGCGAATATGAACTTAAACACCACAACCAATTCCTAAATTCAAAACAACATGAAAAAAAAGATGAAACAAACTAGCGAACACATTTCTTATATTAACAAACATATTTAGCATTCGTATGGATAAACCATCAAAATATCCATACATATTCCATTGTTAATATATCTACATACCATCCCATTAAACCAAGACATTAGACATTAGACATAAATAGATGACACTAGAGCAAAAGAAAACATCCCATTCCATAGCGAAACCCTTCAACCATTCATCGCTTTGAATTTGTTCTTCCTTGGTATCGATTTCCTCCTAAGATTGAGTAATGAGATCATTCAACCCTGCAGCTTAGACCTCATGACCTCCACATCATCCCTAAGATCCACCAATCTCTAAAGACCTAATGTTTAAAAGCGGCAAACTAAGTCCTCCTTATTTTAAACTATGACTATAAATTAGGGTGTTGATCCGTTTGGTTATCGGGTTTTGTTTCGTTAAATCGGTTATATTTTATTTTGGTCAACACGAAACCGAAACGAACCGAACTATAATTAAACCAAAGCGAACCGAAACGATTATGAATTAAGTTCGCTTCTTGGGTTGACGAAATTAAGCTCGATTCTTGGGTTGACACGTATGGTTTTAAACCGAAAATGGATAATTAAGTTCACTTCTTGAGTTGACACAAAATTATTTAGATTTTAAGCCATGGCTTCCATAATTAGCAACCTACAAACATAATGTTTGAGTAAATGGGATGAAAACGTGCAAAGCAATTTGAAGCGGACGAATGTGTGTAAAAGTTATACAAACGAACTAAAAGATGAAAAAATCGGTAACGTGCAAACATGGACGAAAACACGTAAACAAAAACGGGGCGATATAAAACCGATTGAAAGGGACAAAGACGTGAAAAATGGACCAAAATGTATTAAAGCAGACAAAGCGTGTATAAGCGTATGAATATGTGTAAAAGTGTAAGAAAACCTATGAAAGCGGTTGAAAATTCTTAAAACATACGAAAATGGGTAAGCGGATGAAAGCGGGTAAATCGGACGAAAATGTGCAAAACAATGGAATCGGTCGAATGTGTGTAAAAGTTATACAAACGGACTAAAAGATGAAAAACCGGTAAAACGTGCAAACACGAGCGAAAACCGATAAACAAAAGCGGACACGTATAAAAACCGATTGAAAGGGACAAAGACGTGAAAAAACGGACCAAAGCGTATTAAAGCGAAGAAAACGTGTATAAGCGTATGAATACGTGTAAAGTGTAAGAAAACCTTTGAAAACGGTTGAAAATTCTTAAAACATACGAAATGGGTAAAACGGATGAGAGCGGGTAAATCGGATGACGGATGAAAACATATGTAAAACATATGAAAATGTATGAAACGTTTGAAAATGTGCGTTAATATGTAAAACAGTTAAAACATATCAAGCGGACGGAAACATGAAAAAACTAGCAAAATGTGTAAACACGGACGAAAAATCGTAAACAAAATCGGAAGCGTATAAAAGCAGTTAAAGGGACAAAGGCGTGCAGCGTATTAAAGCAGACAAAAGCGTGTATAAGCGTGCGAATGTGTGTAAAAGTGTAAGAAAGCGTGTAAGCGGGCGAAAAAGTCTTCAAAAGTAAACAACCCCTAACTCATATAGTATGGCTAAACATATGTGTCAAGATCCTATTGTGTCGACAATTTACGTAATATTGTATGCAAGTAGTTACATGTAAGGTATTGCAATTGATGTTATCATAAGTTTTGTATTTTAAGTAGTCTATTTAATATCTTAATAGCGATGCAGGAACATCAAGTTTTGATTGCCTAATGTTTGAGTAAATTGTTGAGTTGTTATCGTCATGGTCTTCGGTAGTAATTTTGATTACATAATAGGTCGGAGGTAAATTCTTGTTGCGTAATGTTGTTGTAACCTTGTCGGGTAATGTTTACGTGGGTTTTGTTATGCAAATTTGCATGGTTCGCAAATTAATAACCACCGCATTCATTGTTTGCCAAAGTTGTAGTGTCTATAAAGCAAGATTAGTCTTCTTGGTTCTCATGTAGATGACTACATAGTAATGATGACTAACTTTGATTTTGGTCAATGTGCTACATTGTAAAGATGACTAACTTTGATTTTGGTCGATGTATTGCAGTTGACATAAATTTTAAGAAGTTGAGCAAATCTGATAACCGCTAAAAACCGATAACCGAAGAAACTAAAACCGAGAAAACCCGCTTATCACGGTTCGGTTTCGGTTTTTACTTTTAGTTATCCGTGGTTACCCGAACCGAACCGCGTATAATATACATGTAAGTTTTAACAAACCATTCATAAAAATGTACAAGTATTAACTATATTATTGCACTACATTTATCATATAATGCATTTATACTTATCTAATTTGATCATTTACTAACGTCCATGGATTACATATAATTAATGTGATCGTAATCTATAAACGTCAAATAATTAGTATTAGTTATTTTGTTAGATATGGTAATTTGAATGTTGCTATTGCGACACAACAACATTACTATTATTCTAATATCTTTAATGTTATTTAATTTTACTAAAATGACATATTACGTTCTAATTTATGTTATTGTTCGCCCGATTCGATTCGATTAATTTTTTGAATGGTTAAGCGTGACCCGAACCGCGGTAACCGCTCATTTCGGATACCCGCATGTCCGGTTACCCGCCTAATACGGTTCGGTTTTGGATAGTAGAATGAACTACCCGCCCCGTGATGGATAGTTAAAATATCTAACCGAACCGATCCGAACCGCCCCGTGAACACCCCTAGTATATAGGGGCTGGTTTAGATCCAATGAAAAAATGAAGGGTTTAAATTGAAATATTAGATATCTTCCTAAATACTCCTTGCATATCACTTTTTTTTTGAACTATTGCATATCACATTTATGCATGGAAGAATATGAAAGGGCTACAGTAACACCCAAAATAAATTTTCCCATGACTCTTAAGTGTTTTTTGTGATTATTTGTGCAAATTGTGAGGTACATTAATTATTTATACTTACATAACCATAAAATCAACACACAAGTATCAATCATTTTAACCTAAACACACAACTATCAATAATTTTACCCTAAACACACAAAATGTCTTCCACACCTAATATCGATGAAATGAAAGCCGCCACTAAATCCGCAAGCTCGGTGATGCTTCGAGTTGTTGATATTGCAAGACATAGCGAGAGGAGAAAAAGTTGATCGGCGGATGGGAGAAGAGCGACGATTCGAGGAAGCTGTTGCCAAAAAAAATGTAGACAATCGATGAGGCTGGTAGATTGTTTACTCGTTTCAATGTTGTTGCGACAACTGGTGAGTTTGCCGCCGTGAGATACGGTTGAAGGATCGAAGAAAGATTGATTTCTTGGCTCGACTTTTGGTGCTATGTCGTCGAGTCAGTCGGAGAAGGAGGAGTTCTTGGAAAATTTGGATGAAGTTGATGAGTCTGAAGATGGAGAATAGGAAGCTTTGGAAGCTTTTTTTTGTGTTTTGATGATGTATAGTTGATGGTTATATGGATGCTTGCTATTGACTGCTACTTTGTTTATATAATTATAACTGTAATTATACTAGTATGTAAATGATCAATGATCAGTACAATGGTTAATTTTAGGTTTTAATGCTTATTAACTTGAAGAAATAAGTTAGTTTTATTTATTTATTTACTTTTATTAGAAAATGGTCAAGTAGTGTGTGTTTGACTTTCGTATTTCACACATTTATCTCTCTTACACTCGGTCAAAACACACAATTAGATTCTAATTAATAGCATTTAGGGTTTTCAATCAAGCATAAAATCAATCAAAATAAATGTTAGTCAATGAAATACTCTTGAGGGCTATTATAAAGGGCTTGATTCTCTTGGATTGAGCCTAATATCTCGGTATAAATGTTATAATTTATTGCTAGTTTGTTAGTTTAGGATGTTTATTGATTTATAGATGATATTGTGTTATGTTAGTTTAGGATGTTAGTCGGGGTATTAGTCATTTGCATAGGAAAAGTAGTTGTTTGATGATTTATGGATCATTAGTTGAGGTAATAACGATTACGTGTTATACATGCGGTATGGGTTACGTGAAGAATGAGGCGAAGAATGAGATTAGTAGGCGCGAAGAATGAGATTATTCGTCAATGAGGCGTAGAGCAAATTTTGATGGGAGGATAGACTTAAGCTTGACATGATGGAGCTTTGTTTGACCGATGACATGATCTCGAGATAGGAAGGGGTGGAGGGATAGAATTAGGATTTGCGGGTAGTGGTGCTAGGTTGGCTTTTAGGTGTCCCTTTTGCTTCCTTGCGTGTTTTGTTTTGTGGCCTCTTTTTGCTTTGCCGTAGTCTTAGGCCCGTCCCCGTTGCTCTGTTGTTGCTCCATTTTGCACCTTGTCTTGCTCCTGCGTTAGGTCTTTTAGTGCTCCCTTAGCTTTATGCCTCGTGTGCTACTGATTTGCTTTGTTGTTGTTGTTGTTGTGATCACATTTTAGTTTTATAAGGTATGCTTTGCTTTAGTAAATATAAAAGCATAGTTAAATGTTAATGTATGGGGACTCGGAAGGGTTAACTATGCTTCTTTTTAGGAAAACACTTTTTATGATCTTAAAACACAATGAAACCCTTTGTGAATTCCCCATCTTGTTCCTTTTGTTTTTCAACAATTTGCACGGTGCGGGAAATTGCACAAAGGAGTTGAAACGACAAAAGGACCAATGGGGATCTCTCGATGTGACTAAGAAATGGAACCCATATACATCGTTAGAAAGATGCGCTATGATAATGAGGTGTGTTGATTGCGATAATGATATAGTGTGTATTGTTCATGGCGGTCCTTCATTATCCTTCATTACACCCATTCGATAATTATTTACACTTGGTACTTTCCTCGAAAACCCATTATGTCATAGAGGTTTGTGCAAATCTTTGATTTCAGACATGGAAATGGGATTTAGTGTACTAAAAGCTATCTCCACTGTTTCTATTGACATTTAACTTTTTGAACCATAATTATGATTTCAAAAGAGGTGTGATGATATATCTTAATAAATCAATCGAGATGATGTGATAGAGGTATGTTCAACTTCCTTTTGAATCCGCAACTATATCATATTGTTCCTTAACTTTTTAACAATCTAGCAAAACTATAATTATGATTTCAAAAACATAATTAACCTTTCTCGGTTTTCATACGGTTCCTTTTGTTTTTCAACAATCTAGCAAATCGCTTTGTGCGGCCTTTGCTCAAGGGAGTTAGTTTATTTTGGGCCACATGTGTTTATTTGTGATATGCAAGAGGTGTGATGACGATTATCTTATTTGATATGCAAATGATGTGATTTACCGCATGTTGGCATGGCAATTTTATTACATTATTTTGCATCGGTTAGATCACGATGTTCGGTGTTTATCCAACCTTTTACGTCGAGCCTTAATATATCACATTGCACACGGTTTGGAAGTTTATATGAGTCGATATACTTGTTATAGACTTTTGCTAGATTGTTAAAAAGTTAAGGATCAATATGATATAGTTGCGGATTCAAAGGGAAGTTGAGCGTACCAAGGTGGCGCGTTACTTTGTAGATGAGTAGGAATTTCGGCATAGTTACCCATTCTTATTCCCAAACGGTGCCTTTTGTTTTTCAACAATCAGCAAATCGCTGGTGCGGGCCTTTGCTCAAAGGAGTTGAAGCGACAAAAGGTATTGTAGGGGATTCGAAGGGTTCACTAAGTTGAAATTCCATACACATCTACAAAGTAACGCGCCACATATATGTTCAACTTCCGTTATGTTGAAAACAATCTATATAATTATGATGTTGAAAAACATAATTAACCTTCCGAGATCCCATACGGTTCCTTTTGTTTTTCAACAATCTAGCAAATCGCTTTGGTGCACGCCTTTGCTCAAAGGGAGTTGAAGCGACAAAAGGAATTACCTCGACAATATGTTTCCTTTTGATGAAATCGTCAATTATCGGGGAGCATCTCTTTATAAGGTGTTAGTGTGTATGAGGTTTGTGATGACAAGTATCTTATTAAATCATGCAAATGATGTGATACTCCATGTCTTGGCGTGGCAATTCTATATTTTATACTATTGCGACCATGGCGATTATATCCCGATGTTTTGAAACTATTGATTTATCTGATCTGAGCCTCACTATTATGTGCAAAAATGAGTCAAAATTTGTTTGTTGTATGGTAGATGGGTTTCTGTATACAAGATCTTATTCCTAGTTTCAACATTAAAATTTTAACCATTGCACTTAAAAGTCTTTTCATCGTTGGATAGGCTTTTTGTCTTTTCATCTCTGTAAAATTAACTTTTGAAGAATCGATAATTATTTATTCGGCACACTTTGGTACTTTGAGCTTCCTCGAAAACCCATTCCTATGTCCTTTGTCATAGCAATAGGTTTGGTGCAAATCTTTGACCATTTCATAGACATGGCAATTGGATTTCGGTGGACGCTCAAAGTACTAAGTATCTCCACTTGCTTGCTCATAACATAGGTGTCTTACTTTGATAGAGGCGTGATGATATCAATCAAATGATGTGATTTTCCGTGTCTTGGCGTGGCAATTCTATATTTTGAAACTATTGATTTATCTGATCCGAGCCTCACTATTATGTGCAAAAATGAGTCAAAATTTGTTTGATTGTATGGTAGATGGGTTGCTGGATAGCTTTGTATTTTGTGACTAATGGATTATCGTATGTTAAGCTTACCATGACCATCAACGATTTGATCAATTATGACGGGTAGTTTTAAACTTGAGATTGCCCATATCTTGACATGGTTTATAGCAATGTATAGGCGATTATGTCGCATGTTTGTGACC
This sequence comes from Chrysanthemum lavandulifolium, assembly GCA_022545495.1. Classification (NCBI taxonomy): domain Eukaryota; kingdom Viridiplantae; phylum Streptophyta; class Magnoliopsida; order Asterales; family Asteraceae; genus Chrysanthemum; species Chrysanthemum lavandulifolium. Next base: position 320,098,700 of record CM040238.1, read on the forward strand.
GTTTTATTTTATATGCATAATATTATCACAACCTTGTACTTTAATGAAGTTGGTAAATTTCTTGGTCAATCATGTTTCATTGTGGTGGCGTCCGTTGGCGTCACGTGTATATATAGTTTACATTAGAAGCTATATATAATCATTAGTCCCTATCATACACCCGTCCCAATGAATCATGATTGGCTCAAAGATGTTAAGCATCTGTGTATATAGTCGTAGTAGAATGGGCAAGAATTTGACATCGAATAAGAATGGGGTGGAAGAAGTTAATCTTGGCGATTTGGCGGTGCTAAGTTAATCTTGGTAGTGCTAAGTTATTGAATAGTATGTTTCTTATTTAAAAGTACCTACAATTATATACTTTATTACAACGTTTAACTTTTTTGTTACTTGGATTCCACGGGTTTTTATCATCACGATGAGCGTGACATTCAAGGACGGAAACGTCGTACAAAAACATTGCAAGCGTTGATGCAATCGCGATGATTCAATAGCTACATAGTATATTCGATTAACCAATATTGTATTCGACATATGTATTTATTTGCGAGAGATTCACGATATCGCGTATGTTAATGTAATATTATTTATTTGTATGTTAAGGTACTTAATTTTAAGGTGATTCTACCAAATATTTTGTATGTATATAATCAAGGGTTTAGGTCATAAAATAGTTGCGTACTTTTTCAAATGTCTTGTTTTGGTGCGTAATTGTTGTGTAAAACTTACATATTTGCATATATACCCAAAACATGCTTAAGTTGCATTGTACATCATGCATTAAAACTTGTATTATGGATAAATATGCAACTTTTGAGTTTTAGTGGGTATATATGCAATGCTCCCATAATACAAGCTAAAAAATAAAACAAAAATCCTTCCCTTAATTAATAGTAATCATTGCGTTTGAGAACCGTGATATATTACGGCTACACTTAATCACATAGTCAAAGCAAAATATTCAAGTCTATCTTCTTCAACACAACAACCGCATCATCGGGTAATGTTACACATTGGTTTTTTTTTTTTTTTCTTTTGTTTTTTAACCATGAACTCCAAATGTAAAGTGATTGATATGCATGTTTCGATATGTTGATGGATACAAATGCATGTTTGGTATTTTTTCAATGTTTAACATATCCTAAAGAATATAGTATCCTTTGATCATAATGTAACAACCGTTTTATTAGAACTATATGCGATTTGATTCTTTAGAATATTGTGTGACATGTAAATTTAGGATGATTTGAATAAAAAAAATCATGGATATATGTGGATTGTGGAAAACGTAGCAGACTATTTGTTAAATAGCTAATTAGACAACTTGTAAACATATGTTTAATCTAGGTTAGTATAGCTTTTATATGATTTGGTAAAACACTACACCTTATGTAATTAATTATCGAGCTTAGGTTTAAACATTGGATGAAGCAATGGCGTATGGTATATTGGGTAGATTATGGATTTCTTACTAGATTTTAACAAGCGTATGGGGTAAGATGATTAAGCGTAAAAAATAGAGATTTTTACTCTAAAAGGACTATATGATTATTGATTTTTGAAACATAGTTAAATATGTAGTAGTACATCTTCAATCATTTTTGTTTGACACCTTAATGATAAAGATGTATTGATCATCTAAGACTTGTATTAGTTGAATGTTATGCATATGTGATAACCTTATTAACCATTAAGACGATTGTGGTTTTAAAATAGAATGAGCATCCAATTGTTGGTGGAGGCAAACCACACAAACATTAGGACATTGCAGGTAAGTTGTACTTAAAATGCTTACTTAAGGTTATAAATTTATCAATGTAACCATCAATTGATATACGTGCTTACTTTTAAATTTAAGATGCTTCTGCTTTGTTTATTTGAAACACTTGTACCCCAACAAGCGCCGGATATACCTAATCCACAATAGGGAACCAAACATAAGGTTTACTTTGAAATTGGTTCGTGGTAGCATTACTTTGCAAGGGTCCGAGTGGCAAGCTTTTATTGATCAAAGCCAATACATCAATGTGGCCGATTCCATTTCATTCGTCGGGAAGAAGATCATTATTATGTAACGGTACAACGATGCGAGCCACGAATGCCACGGATACGATCGGCTCTTCTAGGTTCTGAGACAACGTGGGTGCACAGTTACGTTGGATGAATATCCTACACAACCTCTGGTAAGAAAAAATGTTAATCAATACATTGTATAAGTTTGTTGAAAATGGGGATTATTTTAATTGTTTGACCGCTAATGTTTTCTTTAAACTAAAAGCATTACGTAGGTCATTCCTTGCAATTTCGGGACAATATCGACAATAACCATTTTGACGTTCTTGTTCTTTGGCGTGCCGTAGCAACTATCACTCACCGTCAAATTGAAATCTTGGAGGAAAGCAGACACGTGCATGAGTTTGGTGGGCACGGATGGAATGTATTGGTTCACGATGAAAACTGTTTGTTGGCACAAGAGTTGTTTTCACAAATCTCCAAAACAATACTCTTTCCACGATGCCATTTCTTTGAAAATGGATTGATGATGCGTTCGAACTTGTGCAGCGTATGGAGTGAATCGTACAAGACCGTTCATGAGAAACCCGTAGATGAAGGTATGTTAATCAAAGTGTAGACATAATCTATGATTTTATTTTAAAATAAACCTTTCCATATAATAGCTTTTAAATTATTAATTACCATTTTATTAAATTCCAATTGCGGATGAGCGTATGAAACACATATGTGCATGGAGCGAATGTCTGAGCATGAAAGTGAAAGGGATTGTTTTACGCCCATCCTTGCATATTTCACGGACAGAGTCGTTTGGTAAGTAATGATACAAATCGGACCATTTCGGTCATTATCGCTTCGCAAAAAACTAATATATGCTTCAACACATGGACATACTTTTGATTAGCATACTACATTGTTCTTTTAATGAGAACATACCACATAAGTTCTGAGCGAAATCACATGTGGAAGTACCATAACGCATTCTTGAGATACCGGAAGACATGGATTTTATGTGAGCGTGAATCGCATCACCACAACGATAGGCCTAGAAGCAAGAACCACGTTACCATAAGCGCCATATGGAGAGAGATTGTTGAGGAGTGTCGGTGGGAACAAAACAAAATGGTCGATTCAATCTTGTTGACTTTATCATCGACGACCAAGCTTGGTGTCTTCCGTACTCAGATTATGATTCCAGTGTTTAGCATGTGCTAAAACGTAATTCCAGCATTATCGATTGTTATTGGTAGACATGTTTATAAACAGATTTTAGGATTGTGTAGGATTTGGTTGGCTTCATTTAGGGTGTGTGTTCCCAAGTAGTTGAAGCCATTCATGAGATGGAATGTAAACTACTTGGTATAGACCCTATCCGGAAGTGTATGGTTCATCTTGGTGCATTAAAAGGTGTTCTTTGTGATGGTTTTGTCTTTGGTTGTCATATGTCCATGGTTGTATGATATGGGCGGTTTGTTTTTGTTATCGACTTATAGGAACAGTTATATTAGATATTGAATAGAGTTGCCTAGTATGCAACTTGATATGGGACTTGTTCATATCGATGTGTGTTGATTTTTCCATTTTACAAAGTTTCCTTGATTAATACAAGTTCATCTTTGCACCAAAAAAATATATATATTTTGTGTTGTGGTCTACTTATAAACAAAAACTTTAGTGGTTAAAGCCGCCGATTACAAAGTTAAGTCCGGTAGGTTAGTTTTAGTGGTTAAGGCTGCCAATTACAAGGTTAAGTCCGCAAACATAAGCTAAGTCTGTTTAGTATTCGTAGTTAGTTACATTTATGAAAAACATAATAGTTTTTGTGTGACTATTGATAATCCAATGGCCACATCAAATTTCTTTTTGTGTGGCCATTTCTAACATTTAGTCACACAAAGCATGTTTCTTTTAGGTATTTAGTCACATACAATTAAGCATAAAGTGGCCAAAAGTGTTAATAAGTGTGACCATATGGTGTTTAAGGTGAAGAAATATGTCTTTTGTGTGACTATTGATCATCCAATGGCCACTTGAATTTTATGTTTGTGTGGCCTTTTGTAACATTTAGTCACACAAAGCATGTTTGTTTTGTGTATTTAGTCACATACAATTAATCATAAAGTGGCCAAAAGTGTTAATAAGTGTGACCATATGGTGTTTCAAGTGAAGAAATGTGTGTTTTGTGTAACTATTGATCATCCAATGGCCACATTAAATTTATGTTTGTGTGGCCTTTTCTAACATTTAGTCACACAAAGCAAGTTTGTTTTGGGTATTTAGTCACATACAATTAATCATAAAGTGGCTAAAAGTGTTAATAAGTGTGACCATATGGTGTTTCAAGTGAAGAAACGTGTATTTTGTGTGACTAATGATCATCCAATGGCCACATAAATTTTATGTTTGTGTGGCCTTTTGTAACATTTAGTCACACAAAGCATGTTTGTTTTGGGTATTTAGTCACATACAATTAACCATAAAGTGGCTAAAAGTGTTAATAAGTGTGACCATATGGTATTTTAGAGTGAAGAAACATGTATTTTGAGTGACTATTGATCATCCAATGGCCACATATTAAGTTACGTGACCATATGTCTTGGATTTTAGCTACACTTAAATAATATGTGTGACAAAACGTTTAGTGTGACCATATATGGCATTTGGTCACGGTGTTAGTAGCAATGTGACTTTATAGATTAGCTTTTGGCAAGCTAATACAAACTAAACTTTAAACACACATATTAACTTACGTGAACCTATGTCTTGGATTTTGGCTACACTTAACTAATGTCGACAAAACATTTAGTGTGACCATATATGGCTTTTGGTCACGGTGTTCAAGTGTGTGACATGTATTTGTCACTATTTATATGTATATCGTGACTAATGCTTCAAACTTACTTTTCATTTGTCACTGTTCCAATTTCATATGTGGCTAAAGAGTTAGCAAAATATATCATCACCCTTAAATAATGTGTGACAAAACTTGACTCTATGATTTAGACACACAAAAATACTTCATGTGACTAACGATCAAGGTTACTTGTATTTGTCACGCGTTCCAAATTCATATGTGGCTAAATGATGCGAAACAAAATCACCAGATACCTTTAGCCACACAATGTTCAATTGTGTGGCGTCTGATTCTAATGGTCACACAATCAAAATTTTCATGTGTGACTAATTAGTAAATGTTGTCAATTTTAGTACCTTGACCACACAAATATGCGAATGTGTGGCCGTTCCATTCGACCATGCGTGACCAAATCCGTTTTGTACTAGTGACCAGCGGGATCATCTTGCACTCCTCGCTATTCCACTCAACATACAAAAGCCGCCCCAACCATATACCCTTCACAATGGGATGCTCTACATTTTGGTACATTCAAAGGAATGAGACCTCTCATTTGATCATCAAAGCCTAACTCGGTTCCTCCCAAGGCCAAACCGGTTAGAAGAATGAAGACCAATGAGACCATTCTCACCCAAAGAACTCCAAGGTACTAGACACATACCCACTGTTATGGTTGCAAATTAGATCATTTGAACTGAAATGACCCATAACACAAACCGAGAGAATTATGAACCTACCCACCTCATATCGAATTGAAACAAAACTTAACCAAACACCCACAAATCGAACCTTCCATATAACACCACAATGTTAACAAAAGTTCATTTGAATTTCCCAATCTTTACTTACTTTGGTGGTAGCTGCAGTTTTCCTTACTTTCAAGCACAAAAGTTGCGACTTTATGCTATCCAAACCCATTAAGAATACTTTGACTATCCCTTTGACTATTATTAAATGACCTCATGTTTCTTTCACTCCAAATGAAGTAAACGAAGTTGCCACCACTATTCTATGTAGCACACTTGTATATAGAATTATTGCATCTCCCATTAGCTAACATACTCACCACATCTCTCCAATCCCATTCCAGTTCACCTTGTTGATCTTTACTTTCACTTTGTTCCATACTTCTTGAATATGGACAATTGAAAAAAGATGCTCATGAGAGTCACTAACAACTCTACACAGAGGGCATTTTAAAGAAGCATGAGCATTCCATGACATTATTCTATCTTGAGTAGCAAGCTTCCCAAGAATGGAAAGCCATAGAATAAATGCTTGCCTTGGGTAACATTGGGAAAACCATACCACTTTATACCAAATAACCTCATTATTCATATCTCGAAATTGTCCCAAACATTTCTAATGGAGAACTTCCCTTTCTCCCATTACTCAAAATCCACATGATCTTATCATCTTCCCTTTATCAAACTAGGAACCTTTAGACTTGTCAAAGTCTGAAGCTGATGACACCATTGTTCGTGCCATATCCATTTTCCATCAACAATGCCCTCATCAATAGTCATCTGCTCGGACAATCTAGCTTCATATCTTTTCCTAAAAGGAATAATATCATCCAAAGGACCAATCATATGCCACCAATCATGCCAAATATTAATTTTTTACCATCACCAATTTCATACCATACCTTACTTCTAATTTTACTTACGAGATCCATAATAGCCTTCCAAGTACCACTATCGTCTTCTCCACATTTAGATTCCAAATACTTATTCCTTTTAGCTTTACCACATTTACCCATTTCACCCAAAGACTTTCCTTCGAATAATGATGTTCCATAGATGCTTACACAATAAAGCTTCATTCCATTGACCAAGGTTCTTAAGTCCTAAACCACCTTGGCTTTTAGGAGTACAAACCTTCTTCCAAGCTACTTTTACGACTCCTTTATTTAAAATACCTTGACTCCATAAAAACCTTTTAACACCTTATCAATTTCCTTAATCGTAGTCTTTGGGATTAGGAAAATTGAAGCCCAATATACATGCATTGATGCTAACACGGTGATATGAAATGAAGCCTTCTGCATAGGATAGAGATTTGTTTTCCAATCATTAACTCTGTTCCTAACTTTATCCACCAGTGAGTACATTCGAGACTCCAATATTTTTAGTTATAAGAGGCACCCTTAGATATTTCATAAGCGCACCCCACACCGAAAGGAAGGATCTCTAGAATTTTTGTTTTCAACATCCTTAACACTACCAAAGAAAAGCGTACTTTTGTTCGATTAGGTACCAAACCGGATACACCATCGAACTCTAACAACCCCTTCTTAAGCACCATCACGAATTATGATCACCATTACACAACATCGTTAAATCATCAAGAAAACAAAGTTGGGTCGGTCTCAACTCCTTACATCCCGGTGAAACTTAAAGGACTGACTTTTGTTAACATTCTTTGCACCATCGAGTAAGCACTTCCATTACTAGAGTAAATAAGTAGGGGACATTGGATCTCCGTGCCTAAGACCTCTTCCACTTTTAAAATACCCATATCTTCCCCATTGATACAAATTGAGAACCTTGCTCCAAAGACACAAGACATAATCCATCCTATCATCTTTTCATGGAAACCAAATTGCTCTAAAATTTGCTTAAGAAAATTCAATTCACGATGTCATATGCCTTAGCAATGTCAATTTTAAAGCACATCTTTGGGGACCGGCTTTCCGCTATAACCCTTCAACAACTCCCGAGTAAGTAGAAGATTATCTTGGATCAATGCACGGAACAAAAGCACTCGATTTATACTAACCAACTTTTCCAAACTCATTTTCATCTATTAGTGATGATCTTACTAATGCATTTATACATAATGTTACAACATGCAATACGTCTATATTCGAAACTTTATTAATCATATATTTTAATCCCAATCCTGGATTTAATATTCCTTAATCCTCGATAAAATTTGATCACTTCGTTAAAGTGAGTGCCCAGTGTTTTACTGAGTACTTCATTACATTAGTCAACTCATTACAGTTTAAAATTAAAATTGGGTGGGAAAATGTAGCACATGCTCTTGATTTTTATATATTGAAGACTTTTTCTCTCATATCATAAGCTTAAAGATAAGGGAAAACTACAAGTGCTTGCATGTTTGTTAATTGCATTTAATAAGCCACTTGGTTTACTTTAAATATTCATAATTTTGCATAGAGTAAATTACACCGTTCGTCCTTGTGGTTTGTGTTGACCGCAGGGTTTCGTCCTTTGACCAAAAAGTTGGATCGTCTGTCCTTAAGTGTGAAACGTTATGCACCATTCGTCCCTCCATCCAACCGGGCCCACCAACTCCCACTAACGTCGGTTAACTCACTTAACCCGTGAGGGTAAAATAGAAATTTAAGTCTTTTCTTCCACATCCACCCACAAACACAAATCTCTTTTCTCATTCTCTTCCCACCAACTCCTTTCTTCCTCAAACTTTCATCAACACCATCACACAAACTTTCATCAACACCATCACAGATTATCAAAAACAAAACAAAAAAATACACCGTTTTTACACTTGTGTCTTTCCACCGACAACAACAATTACAACATCACCATTTTATTTCAAAACCCCCAATCACATAACCGGTACCATGTGTTCATCCGAAACCAAAACAAAAATAAACAACAACGACAATAACAACAAGAGCATTATCAAAACAGATTACTTTCTCATCATAGATAAAGTAACCTTACAAGTCAATCCAAGGCTTCTTTTATGGTTTTCTACCCATGAGATGATGAGATACTAAAAACAAGTACTATTAGACTAATAAAAAAACCTCATTTCTACAACTCAAAGTACACCTTTTCCATAGCTGAGTAGACCAGGTTGAGAACATTGGGTACCCCACATCAGTCACACACAAACATGCATCTCAAGTGATATACTTACAAAAAGTGATATCCACACATAACAGAACTTACTTGCATCTCAAGTCTAAGGACGAAGATAACAAACCATTTTCAATATTTTACTTATGACAAGGATCCAAAAGTAAATGTTTGAAAGTTGGGAATCAATATGCATCTCTAGTGAATACATATGAGTTTGGCGGGAACAATCCAATTCTCGTTAGAATTATAACCAACACTCGCATTTGCCTTATCATAACAATATTCCCATATTGTTAACCGACAATGGACATATTTTGAATGATAAATCATTTCATGGATTAAACATGCAAAAAATGGAATAACAGATTATATGAATAAAATAACAAATACCTCGTATCTTTATTAATCAGAAAATAATAACTGCCTTACAACTCCAAATTATCCAAATACTAATTAACACACAGTTTACATGAGACTACTAGCGGTACCAAACCTATTTCTCTAGTCAATTTAGAATGCTTAGGAAATCCAAAGCTTTAGTAAATGGATCGACTAGATTGTCATCTGTGAACCTTTAATATCTTCACATCACCCATTTCAATGGTCTCTCAAGATAATGAACTTTAGCGCGATAATGTCTAGCACCTTTAGTGATTCCGCTTTCATTTGCTATAGTAATGGCTCCATATTATCACAATACATATTTATGGGTTCTTCAATTGTGGAACAATGTTCAACCCGAAATGAATTCTGAATCCATCTGACCTCTTTTGATGCATCACAAGCGACAATATACTCGACTTGATGAGATGAAGTAGCAAAATACTTTGCTTAGTGCTTTTCCAATCAACAAACCTCCATTAAGAACAAATACATATCCATCGAGATTTTAAGTCGTCGACATCATCCGATATCCGACATCGATGTAGCAAGAAACCACGAGCTCTTGTTCATCTTTTCCTCCATAAATCGAAACATATCCTTAGTATTGCGTAAATACTTAAGAATATTTTTCACAAGCGATCCGATGAAGTTCACCGGATTACTGTTGGAATCGGCTTGTCACATTCGTGCGAACGCAACATCGGGACGAGTACATCTCACAAAGATACATAATAGAACCTATAGCGAAGCATAAGGAATTCTTTGCATGCGCTCTTTACGGCGGTGTTTGACACCTTGAGATTTACTCAATTTAGGCTTATCTTGCATTGGGATTGCGCCACGTTTGGAGTTCTCCATACAAAATCTTTTCAAGATTTTCTCAATGTAAGCACTTTGACTCAAACCAATTAATCGTTTAGATCTGTCTCGATAGATCTTAATTCCAAGAATATATGCAGCTTCTCCTAAATCTTTCATGGCGAAACATCTTCCAAGATAGGATTTTACATCTTGTAACATTGGAATATTGTTTCCCATAATCAATATGTCATCAACATATAGAATTAGGAAAGTGACATAACTCCACTAGCTTTACGATATCGCATGGCTCATCTTGATGTTGAGAAAATCCAAATTTCTTTATCTCATCATCAAAACGTTTATTCCATTGCCTCGATGCTTGCTTAAGTCCATAAATGGAACAGCTTGAGCTTGCATACACGGTTAGGATATTTTGGATCAACAAAACCCTCGGGTTGCTCCATATAGACCTCTTCGTAAAGATGTCCATTGAGGAAGGCGGTTTTGGCGTCCATTTGCCATATCTCAAAGTCATAATATGCAGCTATGGCTATGAGAATCCTTATAGCTCTAATGTGCCTTTCACAGGAGAAAAGGTTTCTTCATAATCAATCCGTAGGTTTGAGTGAAGCCCTTTGCTACGAGGCGAGCTTTAAAGGTGTATACCTTACCATCCATATCGAGTCTTCTTCTTGAAGAGCCACTTGTCGCCAACCTGTCTTGCGATTAGGAGGAAGCTCAACTAAGACCCGACATCATTGTCTTTCATGGATTGCATTTCCACATTCATTGCATCAAGCCATTTCTTGGATTCGGGATCCAAAGAATGCGACTTTATAGTTATTGGGTTCACCAAGATCCCAACTCATGTTCCTCGGCGTCAATGTATAAACACATACGGTCGAGAGCACGGCGTGTCCTATTGGACTTCGAATGGGAACAATATCACTTTGAGGTTCTTCAATTTCTTGATCATCCTCATCATGATGAATGCTAGTGTCTAAAGAAGGATTTGTATCTTCTTCTTGAAGTAATTCAAGATCATCCATACTCCCACTTGCTTTAAGATCCATAAGATTACTCTCAAAGAACTCAGCATTTCGAGCAACAAAAACTTTGTTCTCAGATGGAAGATAGAAAGAATATCCCATAGTTTCCTTAGGGTATCCTACGAAGATACACTTAATAGCTCTAGGTTCAAGCTTGTCGGGTTTGGTAAGTGTATCACGCTTAGCGATTGCCTCACAACCCCGACTTTTAAGTAAGACGACTTAGGGCTTGCCCATGCCATACCGTATGGTGTCTTATCAACCTTCTTAGTTGGAACCATATTGAGAATGCGTGCGGCGAGACTCAAGGGCATAATCCCAAAAGGACTTTGGAAGAGTAGTTTGTTTCATCATAGAGCGCACCATGTCAAGCGGGGTTCGATTTCTCCTCGGATACACCATTGTGTTGTGGAGTATAAGGAGGAGTTCGATGGGCAATAATCCCATGCTCGCGGATGATCCAAAACTCTTGACTCATATATTCACCTCCACGATCGATGCGTAGTGATTTTATGGTCTTCCGAGTTGATTTTCTACTTCCTTTTGAAACACTTTGAATGTTTCAAACACTTCATGTTTATGTTTGACAAGTAAACATAACCATACCGACTATAATCGTCGATGTAAGTCACGAAGTAATTTGCTCCTTGTCTTGAAGTGATTCTAAATGGGCCACATACATCCGAGTGTATAAGTCCAAGCGGATCTTTAGCCCTTTCCACTTGATGTGAATAAGGTTTCTAGCCATCTTACCGGACATACAAGCAACACACTTTTCAAGAGACTTAATGTCGGATGAGTTGAGAAGTCCATCATGTTGCAACTTCTCCATGCGTTTCTTGCTAATGTGTCCAAGGCGACCATGCCACAAGAGAGCGAGTCCAAGTTAGTCTTGGCTCTTTTATTGCTTCTGACAAACATAGAACTTTCATTTGTATTTGAATAAGACATTTCAATTTCATAAACACCATCACGAGGAATAGCGAGAAAATAAACAACGTTATTCTTAGAAACCGAAATATAATTATTCAATTCAAAATAGTTAATAAAACCATCGCCATACAAACGAGAATCAAATAATCCCCTAGTAATAGAGGGAGCATAATGACAATCTTTTAAAACAATAACTAATCCACTAGGGAGTGATAAATGATAGTTTCCAATAGCTTCAACTTCGCCTGTTGACCATTGCCCACGTCTGCACTTAAAGCTCCCGGCTTGACTTCCCACGCCCTTAGACCCCGAGTATTATTACGGATGTGAGTACCACAACCAAGGTCATATACTATGGATGATTTAGGAAAGAGTAGAGTTCTATAGTGAAAATACCAAGAACTAGCTGCAAGAGACTGTTTCTTCTTTTTCATTAACTCGGCGAGATACTGGGGACAATTCCTTCTCCAATGTCCTGTCTCACCACACTGGTGACAGGTAGCGTCCTTTGCTGGATTATCCTTCTTGGGTGGTGGAGGAATCTTGGGTTTGGAAGTATGAGGTAGTTTATGTCTAGGATCATAAGCCAGCTTGTACTTCTCATTCCCTTGTTTCCCCTTAGCAGCCATAAACGATTTATTCTTTTTGTGGTTTTTCTGGACCTTACCACCACGCACATAATGGAGTGCAGTTGCAGCATCTTTCTTTGGCAACGTCTGCTCATGTTGCTTAAGCATAGCATGTAGTTCATTAATAGTCTTCCCCATGCTGTGCATATTAAAGTTCTGCACAAACGAGATGTACTCTTTAGAAAGACCGATTAGGATCAAACTAATTCCATAGTGGAGAGTAACTGGGTGACCAAGACGTTCCAAACTGTCAATGTAGCTCTTCATCTTCAGAACATATGAGCTAACCGATTGACCCTCTTCCCCTTTGCAAGCGTGGAATTCACGTGCCGTTTGTAGAAGCTCTTGTTACGCTTGTTGGGAGAACATAGACTTCAACTCTCAAGCATGTCATAAGCACCAAGATGAGTTAGATTTCGTTGGATCTCTAACTCCATGGTCATGAGCATGAAGGCGCTATGTCCTTTGAACCTTTGACCCAAGCGGTGTGGTGCAAGAGCCTCGTGTAGACACGGGGTGGCGGGAGTAGCAACAGTGTGCGCGGTATGGGATGCTCTAGATAAGCTTCCTTATCTTCACCGATAGTATGATGCGGTCATGATACCAATCAATGAAATTAGGTCCATGAGTTTTGTTTCTCAAAGAAACTCCCGAGTACCGAATGCTTCCGATTGAAGTTGTCATCTACAATTGAAAAGTTCAAATAATTAGTATTTTCGATAATTACATTCTTAAAGAATTAACTACCCAATTAATTACTAATAAGACTAAGATCCAACTTGCAACCCCATTAATTACCATAGGTCCGACCAAGGTATAAAAAAATGGGACAAGAGGTAGCGACGGCGTTAATTGCATAATGCAACTCTTAGATTTATGAGACTGCTTAAGGCATTAGTATCAAGTAATAATGTCAAAAGCATGTTTAGTTCTCATCGTATGCCTCGGGTCCGAGGTCCGACCGAGTTAACTCGATATAAGTCGACCAAGTATGAACGTAAAATAACCGAGGTCCGACCAAAGAGAAATAATTACCATGGGTTGGAAAGGCCCTTAGGTCCGACTGCAGAAGTCAATCCAATTGCACGTGTCCATAGTTGGGTGGCATAGACTTAATATTAACAAATAGGTATGCACACATAAATGTGGTCAAAGTCGTGTACAAAGAAGCATGCAAAACAACTTTGTAACACTAATTTTAAAACTTTTTGGTAATGACACAGTAGTGATCATCATGGTTCACTGTAGCTCAATCGAACGCATACGGGAGGCAGAGGACCGTGTAGCGTAAAGCATAACCTTAGACATCCTTTCGGTGAGGCGTGCTCACTTCTTTAAACCCCTTTTAGTTTGTTCTAGTGGGTGAGCCGTACATCCCAAGTGTCCATAGCGCCTAGTTTTAAATTCTTGAAAACGTGTTTCATATATTAGGTCACTTTATTTTACAAAACAATTTTCCACGAATCAAATAGCAGTCACAATGAGCATGGTATTTAGGCGTGTAAATAAAGACCAATATTAATGTTATGGTTACGATATGTATTATTCCATATTGCAAACAATTAGGTGTCAAAACAAGTAATAATGCACATATAGGAATCACAAACATACAAGCATAAACATCAATATAAATAACCACATATTGTTCCGAGTCCTCTTGCGAGTCTTCCCAAACGGAGAACCACAAGACCGTCACTAAGATGCAGTACCTAGATCGCCCCATACATCACTTAGAAAAGCAATTGAGTGGGTCTTGTGGCCGGAAAGACACATAAAGCATGGCAATCCCAATTAACAAGTAATTACGCAATATATGTATTTAAGTCAATATGTAATTCTAATTATCACAATAATTCTAATTAACAATTAAATAAATACAAATTAACTTTTAATTCTAATTAGCAAGTAATTTAAATTTAACATGTAATTCTAAATTAACAATTTAATTTTAATTAACCAGGTAATTATAATTCACATGTAAATTAAATTCTAATTAACAAATTAATTCTAATTATCAATATAATTTTAATTTGTGTGACTAGTTATTATTTATTAAAAATTTGACAAGTATTGCATGTAATTGTCAAAATTAAAATAAAACACAATAACTAAACTAGGTTTCATGCAGCCCTTTTAAAACATGTTTATTAATATCAGAAACGTGTAACCCATAATCGCAAAAACGAGTTGACTCGTGATGCCACTGTTGGGATTTTAGATCTAGTTAACCAGTAACCTCTACGAGTACGCAGCGGATATTGGATCTAGTTAATACAATTATGTTAACACGTAATTAATAAACACATAATTTAATACAATATTAAATAATTAAAAGGGAATAAAGAAGGCTAACCTTGCTTGGCAATTTGACTCTAGTGACGGAACAAGAAACCCTACGAAATCTTTAAGTGTCTAAAATAAACACCTCGAAGAGTATCACACACAAACCCGATTCACGTATACGTTCGATGTAGCTAGTCGAGAACGTAACAATAAAAACAAAACAACTCTTTTGTTGCTTGAATACCCACGTGCAGAATAACCACAAGGAAACCGGTTACCAATTACGTCTGAGAAAACTAAAGCGGAAAAAACATGTAAAGTGTTACCCAATATCGGACAATGCTTGCGATAACCACCTTCTATCCGAGAACCAAAACAAACGAAAGGGGACTGTTTTGGATCTTGTTGCTTGCTTGTTTGTGTCGACCGGGAACCAAACAAAGAGAAACCAAACACCTTGTCTAAACACTTGTTGAGATTACAAGTTTAGAACTTAACTAAAACCAAAACCCTTGATTGATTACAAGAAGTAAGCGACCAAGGATGTAGAAGCAGGAAACAAGTGAGTTTTAGGATAGATGAGGTGATGTTATGCGTGTGAAAAGAGGAGCGAAGATTTGTTTATATAGGGTTTATGTCAACCTAAACTAGAAAACCTAGCTTGGTCAACAAGTTGAAAACCCACATGCAAACCCATCCATTCAATGACCGATCGTATGGAATTAACAAGGCCCAAGGCTTTCCTATTTCGACTCAAACAAGAACTCCAAAAGCCCACGGGTCGAAATAATTTACGGTCAAGTTACATGCATATTCGGGTAACGTTTATTCAAGTATTCGTTACGCTCAACACGTATACTCGTGTTTATCGCGTGTGCCCCATCGGCTCATACATCTAGTTGCTTTGTCGTGTTTTAGAACTCCCACAAACCAACAGCCCCACTTGGGAGTTGGTGTGTCGAATGGCACACAAAACTAACGACGAAACGCCTAGCAAACGCCTCACTCGCTTTTAACTAAATGTGTCCGAGAGAATAGTTTCGTAAAAGTTTCTCAAGAGCATGGTCATTCAATGTCTTGCTTTAATCATCCTTTGTTATAGATACCGTTAAACCATGGATTATGGATCTTTAATCATTCCATATAGTTTAACCATTTAGAATCTCGTTATAGATTTTAATTCGATATACCAAATGTAATCAAGAATCATCTTGCATTACCCTTTGGTCCGCCGAACGCTTATCCGATTAAATGCGGAGAGGCGCCATGGTATCTTTCTCACATATCAAGTGGAGTAACAAATCCTTTATTGACTACAAGTGTTGTGGATGCCGCTCACATCACTCCGAAATATAGCTTTTATAACTACCTTGTTCGAGATAGCGTTTTGCATATACTTACAAAAGTGATATCCACACATAATGTAACTTACTTGCATCTCAAGTCTAAGGACGAAGATAACAAACCATTTTCAATATTTTACTTATGACAAGGATCCAAAAGTAAATGTTTGAAAGTTGGGGAATCCAATATGCATCTCTAGTGAATACATATGAGTTTGGCGGGAACAATCCGAATTCTCGTTAGAATTATAACCAACACTCACATTTGCCTTATCATAACAATATTCCCATATTGTTAACCGACAATGGACATATTTTGAATGATAAATCATTTCATGGATTAAACATGCAAAAATGGAATAACAGATTATATGAATATAATAACAAATACCTCGTATCTTTATTAATCGAAAATAATAATAAGCCTTACAACCCAAATTATCCAAATACTAATTAACACACGTTTACATGAGACTACTAGCGGTACCAAACCTATTTCTCTAGTCAATTTAGAATGCTTAGGAAATCCAAAGCTTTCGAATGGATCGACTAGATTGTCATCTCGTGTGAACCTTTAATATCTTCACATCACCCATTTCAATGGTCTCTCGAAGATAATGAACTTTAGCGATAATGTCTAGCACCTTTAGTGATTCCGCTTTCATTTGCTATAGTAATGGCTCCAGATATCACAATACATATTTATGGGTTCTTCAATTGTGGAACAATGTTCAACCCGAAATGAATTTACTGAATCCATACGACCTCTTTTGATGCATCACAAGCAACAATATACTCGACTTCATGAGATGAAGTAGCAAAATACTTTGCTTAGTGCTTTTCCAATCAACAAGACCTCCATTAAGAACAAATACATATCCAATCGAGATTTTAAGTCGTCAAGATCTGTCGATATCCAAAGATCGGTGTAGCAAGAAACCCCGAGCTCTTGTTCATCTTTTCCTCCATAAATCGTAAACATATCCTTAGTATTGCGTAAATACTTAAGAATATTTTTCACAAAGATCGATGAAGTTCACCGGATTCTCGTTGGAATCGGCTTGTCACATTCTCGTGCGAACGCAACATCGTGACGAGTACATCTCACAAGATACATAATAGAACCTATAGCGAAGCATAAGGAATTCTTTGCATGCTCTTTTCCGAAAGGTGTTTCAAGACCTTGAGATTTACTCAATTTAGGCTTATCTTGCATTGGGATTGCGCCACGCTTGAGTTCTCCATACAAAATCTTTTCAAGATTTTCTCAATGTAAGCACTTTGACTCAAACCAATTAATCGCTTAGATCTGTCTCGATAGATCTTAATTCCAAGAATATATGCACTTCTCCTAAATCTTTCATGGCGAAACATCTTCCAAGATAGGATTTTACATCTTGTAACATTGGAATATTGTTTCCCATAATCAATATGTCATCAACATATAGAATTAGGAAAGTGACATAACTCCCACTAGCTTTCTGATATACGCATGGCTCATCTTGATGTTGAGAAAATCCAAATTTCTTTATCTCATCATCAAAACGTTTATTCCATTGCCTCGATGCTTGCTTAAGTCCATAAATGGAACGCTTGAGCTTGCATACACGGTTAGGATATTTTGGATCAACAAAACCCTCAGGTTGCTCCATATAGACCTCTTCGTAAAGATGTCCATTGAGGAAGGCGGTTTTGACGTCCATTTGCCATATCTCAAAGTCATAATATGCAGCTATGGCTATGAGAATCCTTATAGCTCTAATGTCTCACTACAGAGAAAAGGTTTCTTCATAATCAATCCCGTAGGTTTGAGTGAAGCCCTTTGCTACGAGACGAGCTTTAAAGGTGTATACCTTACCATCCATATCGCCTTCTTCTTGAAGAGCCACTTGTCGCCAACCGCCTTGCGCTAGGAGGAAGCTCAACTAAGACCCGCACATCATTGTCTTTCATGGATTGCATTTCCACATTCATTGCATCAAGCCATTTCTTGGATTCGTGATCCAAGAATGCGCCTTTATAGTTATTGGGTTCACCAAGATCCCCTAACTCATGTTCCTCGGCAAATGTATAAACACATACGGTCGAGAACGACGTGTCCTATTGGACTTTCGAATGGGAACAATATCACTTTGAGGTTCTTCAATTTCTTGATCATCCTCATCATGATGAATGCTAGTGTCTAAAGAAGGATTTGTATCTTCTTCTTGAAGTAATTCAAGATCATCCATACTCCCACTTGCTTTAAGATCCATAAGATTACTCTCAAAGAACTCAGCATTTCGAGCAACAAAAACTTTGTTCTCAGATGGAAGATAGAAAGAATATCCCATAGTTTCCTTAGGGTATCCTATGAAAATACACTTAATAGCTCTAGGTTCAAGTTTGGTAAGTGTATCACGCTTAGAAAGTGCCTCACAACCCCATACTTTTAAGTAAGACGGCTTAGGGGCTTGCCCATGCCATACTTCGTATGCTGTCTCATCAACCTTCTTAGTTGGAACCATATTAAGAATGCGTGCAGCAGA
The DNA here is from genome assembly GCA_022545495.1 of Chrysanthemum lavandulifolium. Taxonomy (NCBI): domain Eukaryota; kingdom Viridiplantae; phylum Streptophyta; class Magnoliopsida; order Asterales; family Asteraceae; genus Chrysanthemum; species Chrysanthemum lavandulifolium. The sequence goes on from CM040238.1 coordinate 320,117,374, forward strand.
CTCAAGGGCATAATCCCAAAAGGACTTTGGAAGAGTAGTTTGTTTCATCATAGAACGCACCATGTCAAGCGTGGTTCGATTTCTCCTCTCGATACACCATTGTGTTGTGGAGTATAAGGAGGAGTTCGATGGGCAATAATCCCATGCTCCTTCAGATGATCCAAAACTCTTGACTCATATATTCACCTCCACGATCAAGACGTAGTGATTTTATGGTCTTCCGAGTTGATTTTCTACTTCCTTTTGAAACACTTTGAATGTTTCAAACACTTCATGTTTATGTTTCAAAGAAGTAAACATAACCATACCGACTATAATCGTCGATGTAAGTCACGAAGTAATTTGCTCCTTGTCTTGAAGTGATTCTAAATGGGCCACATACATCCGAGTGTATAAGTCCAAGCGGATCTTTAGCCCTTTCCACTTGATGTGAATAAGGTTTTCTAGCCATCTTACCGGACATACAAGCAACACACTTTTCAAGAGACTTAATGTCGGATGAGTTGAGAAGTCCATCATGTTGCAACTTCTCCATGCTTTCTTGCTAATGTGTCCAAGACGACCATGCCACAAGAGAGCAGAGTCCAAGTTAGTCTTGGCTCTTTTATTGCTTACAACAAACATAGAACTTTCATTTGTATTTGAATAAGACATTTCAATTTCATAAACACCATCACGAGGAATAGCAAGAAATAAACAACGTTATTCTTAGAAACCGAAATATAATTATTCAATTCAAAATAGTTAATAAAACCATCGTCATACAAACGAAAAACTGAAATAATCCCCTAGTAATAGAGGGAGACATAATGACAATCTTTTAAAACAATAACTAATCCACTAGGGAGTGATAAATGATAGTTTCCAATAGCTTCAACTTCGCCTGCTGACCATTGCCCACGCATGCACTTAAAGCTCCCGGCTTCACTTCCCATCGCCTTAGACCCCGAGTATTATTACGTATGTGAGTACCACAACCAAAGGTCATATACTATGGATGATTTAGGAAAGAGTAGAGTTCTATAGTGAAAATACCAAGAACTAGCCGCAAGAGACTGCTTTCTTTTTTTCATTAACTCGGCGAGATATCGGGACAATTCCTTCTCCAATGTCCTGTCTCACCACACCGGTGACGGTAGCGTCCTTTCTCGGATTATCCTTCTTGGGTGGTGGAGGAATCTTGGGTTTGGAAGTATGAGGTAGTTTATGTCTAGGATCATAAGCCGACTTGTACTTCTCATTCCTTGTTTCCCTTAGCGACCATAAACGATTTATTCTTTTGTGGTTTTTCGGACCTTACCACCACGCACATAATGGAGTGCATTGCAAGATCTTTCTTTGGCAACGTCGCTCATGTTGCTTAAGCATAGCATGTAGTTCATTAATAGTCTTCCCCATGTCGCATATTAAAGTTCTCGCACAAACGAGATGTACTCTTTAGAAAGACCGATTAGGATCAAACTAATTCCATAGTGGAGAGTAACTGGTGACCAAGACGCTCCAAACTGTCAATGTAGCTCTTCATCTTGAGAACATATGAGCTAACCGATTGACCCTCTTCCCGCTTGCAAGCGTGGAATTCACGTGCCGCTTGTAGAAGCTCTTGTTCGCTTGTTGGGAGAACATAGACTTCAACTCTCAAGCATGTCATAAGCACCAAGATGAGTTAGATTTCGTTGGATCTCTAACTCCATGGTCATGAGCATGAAGGCGCTATGTCCTTTGAACCTTTAACCCAAGCAAGGTGTGAATGCAAGAGCCTCGAGTAGGACAAAGGTGGCGGGAGTAGCAACAGTCTCTGCAGTATGGGATGCTCTAGATAAGCTTCCTTATCTTCACCGATAGTATGATGCTGTCGATACCAATCAATGAAATTAGGTCCAGGTGAGTTTTGTTTCTCAAAGAAACTCCCGAGTACCGAATCTGCTTCGATTGAAGTTGTCATCTACAATTGAAAAGTTCAAATAATTAGTATTTTCGATAATTACATTCTTAAAGAATTAACTACCCAATTAATTACTAATAAGACTAAGATCCAACTTGCAACCCCATTAATTACCATAGGTCCGACCAAAGTATAAAAATGGGACAAGAGGTAAGCGACGGCGTTAATTGCATAATGCAACTCTTAGATTTATGAGACTGCTTAAGGCATTAGTATCAAGTAATAATGTCAAAAGCATGTTTAGTTCTCATCGTATGCCTCGGGTCCGAGGTCCGACTGTGTTAACTCGATATAAGTCGACCAAGTATGAACGTGTAAAAATAACCGAGGTCGACCAAAGGAGAAATAATTACCATGGGTTGGAAAGGCCCTTAGGTCGACTGGAGAAGTCAATCCAATTGCACGTGTCCATAGTTGGGTGGCATAGACTTAATATTAACAAATAGGTATGCACACATAAATGTGGTCAAAGTCGTGTACAAAGAAGCATGCAAAACAACTTTGTAACACTAATTTTAAAAACTTTTTGGTAATGACACCGTAGTGATCATCATGGTTCACGGTAGCTCCAATCGAACATATTGGGAGGCAGAGGACCGTGTAGCGTAAAGCATAACCTTAGACATCCTTTCGGTGAGGCGTGCTCACTTCTTTAAACCCCTTTAGTTTGTTCTAGTGGGTGAGCCGTACATCCCAAGTGTCCATAGCGTCTAGTTTTAAATTCTTGAAAACGTGTTTCATATATTAGGTCACTTTATTTTACAAAACAATTTTCCACGAATCAAATAGCAGGTCACAATGAGCATGGTATTTAGGCGTGTAAATAAAGACCAATATTAATGTTATGGTTACGATATGTATTATTCCATATTGCAAACAATTAGGTGTCAAAACAAGTAATAATGCACATATAGGAATCACAAACATACAAGCATAAACATCAATATAAATAACCACATATTGTTCCGAGTCCTCTTGCGAGTCTTCCCCAAACGGAGAACCACAAGACCGTCACTAGGATGCAGTACCTAGATCGCCCCATACATCACTTAGAAAAGCAATTGAGTGGGTCTTGTGGCCTGGAAAAACACATAAAGCATGGCAATCCCAATTAACAAGTAATTACGCAATATATGTATTTAAGTCAATATGTAATTCTAATTATCACAATAATTCTAATTAACAATTAAATAAATACAAATTAACTTTTAATTCTAATTAGCAAGTAATTTAAATTTAACATGTAATTCTAAATTAACAATTTAATTTTAATTAACAAGGTAATTATAATTCACATGTAAATTAAATTCTAATTAACAAATTAATTCTAATTATCAATATAATTTTAATTTGTGTGTGACTAGTTATTATTTATTAAAAATTTGACAAGTATTGCATGTAATTGTCAAAATTAAAATAAAACACAATAACTAAACTAGGTTTCATGCAGCCCTTTTAAAACATGTTTATTAATATCAGAAACGTGTAACCCATAATCGCAAAAACGAGTTGACTCGTGATGCCACTGTTGGGATTTTAGATCTAGTTAACCAGTAACCTCTACGAGTACGCAGCGGATATTGGATCTAGTTAATACAATTATGTTAACACGTAATTAATAAACACATAATTTAATACAATATTAAATAATTAAAAGGGAATAAAGAAGGCTAACCTTGCTTGGCAATTTGACTCTAGTGACGGAACAAGAAACCCTACGAAATCTTTAAGTGTCTAAAATAAACACCTCGAAGAGTATCACACACAAACCCGATTCACGTATACGTTCGATGTAGCTAGTCGAGAACGTAACAATAAAAACAAAACAACTCTTTTGTTGCTTGAATACCCCACGTACAGAATAACCACAAGGAAACCAGTTACCAATTCGTCCGAGAAAACTAAAGCGGAAAACAGACTTGTAAAGTGTTACCCAATATCGGACAATGCTTGTACGATAACCACCTTCTATCCGAGAACCAAAACAAACGAACAAGGGACTGTTTTGGATCTTGTTCTGCTTGTTTGTGTCGACCAGAGAACCAAACAAAGAGAAACCAAACACCTTGTCTAAACACTTGTTGAGATTACAAGTTTAGAACTTAACTAAAACCAAAACCCTTGATTGATTACAAGAAGTAAACGACCAAGGATGTAGAAGCAGGAAACAAGTGAGTTTTAGGGATAGATGAGGTGATGTTATGCGTGTGAAAAAGAGGAGCAGAAGATTTGTTTATATAGGGTTTATGTCAACCTAAACTAGAAAACCTAGCTTGGTCAACAAGTTGAAAAACCCACATGCAAACCCATCCATTCAATGACTGATCGTATGGAATTAACAAGGCCCAAGGCTTTCCCTATTTCGACTCAAACAAGAACTCCAAAAGCCCACGGTCGAAATAATTTACGGGTCAAGTTACATGCATATTCGGGTAACGCTTATTCAAGTATTCATTACGTTCAACACGTATACTCGTGTTTATCGCGTGTGCCCCCATCGGCTCATACACATCTAGTTGCTTTGTCGTGTTTTAGAACTCCCACAAACCAACACTTATGTCATGCACAATATGTCAATGTAGATATCATATTTCTAAAAGAGTAAAAGTGAATGTCTCGGTTAAAAGTTCAACTTTGCATTTCAAGCATTTGACGGTCAATGCTTTTATTTTATTTTTCTTCACAATCCTTATACAGGAGACAAAAAAAATTTAGCGTCTTCAATTAGATGGCTAAAATATGTGTTTTGTCAGTGGCCAAATTCGTTTGGGTAGGATATGGGTTGGATTTCAACCAACGTTATATGAAGTTGCCAATACGTCAAGTGCTATTTGGATGGGTTCAAGTATGCGTATCAGATATACTATTATTATTGATCAATATATAATGGTTTTCCGATTAATTTTTACAATATATTGATCAATATTTCGTATATTAATAAAAAGTTAAAAACCTGTTCTCATACTAGAGCAATATATAATGGTTTTCTAATTATTTTGTTTAACATATTTGCAGTTATTCATTATTTATTTTACGTCAAAATAATTTTGTCAAACAATTTTATGGAGTGAAAGCTAGTCTATAATATGCAGTGACGGAGCTACTTGATGAGTTGGGTATGCCATGGCCAACCCAAACCTTTGAGCAAAAGCTTATGTATTTCTTAAATTTATGTTATATTGGTCCTTCAAAATTACTTGGCCCAACCTTTCACGTTTATTCCTGCATTCTATAGCGTTTTTCATGTAGAATAGTTAATTTACCTTCCATTTATTTTTGCTTTATTGATTTAAACTTAAAATAAGTTGTATTATGCATTGTTCACCAATTAAAATTTGTAGTTTATTCACGATTTAACCGTAAAACATGTTGTATATATTATGCAGCTGGTTCATAATTTTCTTTAAAGACTTGCACTATTTTTTTTTCTTCTATTTACTTGTTAGAAAATGTTAAATGTAGCTCTAAAGGCTACGTATAAGACATTTGAACATGTATTTAATGTCTATACCTTAATGATAAATAACTCACCCACTACATATAATTACTCTCGACCAACCTAATATACAATCACTTTTGCATCTTTTTAACTTTTAAACGTAGCCCTTAGGGTTACAAATAACTAATTAACTAAATACAATTTACAATAAAACTATTGTTTAGCGATATTACTTTTTAGATGCTAATTTGTTATTTAGCTCACCCGTAACTAAATTTTTGGCTTCCTCACTGATAATATGGTAACAACTATATTGTACAATGCACATGATCATTAATATTCATTCTATGTTCTTAATTTGAAGCTTTGTTTTTACATTAACTCGATATTACGAGCTGATCAAAAATAAAATATGCTAGTTCATGTTGCTATATTTTCAAGACACCGACACTCTTAAATAAACATCTACACATTAAGACGTACACCAAGACAATTAAAGCATCATATTGGAGAATACTTGAATGAATGAACACGTTAAGCTCTTTATAATACAACCATTTGTAGTAATATTATATACAACTTGCATCAATAGCTGCTATTATATTTCTCTACAATTTCAACTGATTCTGACATGAACATCAAATAATTTTTTTAATTGATAAACTTAACATTTAGTAGAAGTTGACTTTTGGTTGATAGTATAGATAGATTAAGCTAGACAATGACTATATAGTTTTCTAAAATAATTAGGACAAAAGGATTTGTCTCATGTTGAGTATAATATAACTAGTGTCATACGTCAAATATAAATAGCGTTCCCATTATGCTAAATCAAAAGTAACCTCCCTTATATGGTCGCTCACCTATTCAACCAAAAGTATTACCAAAAGTTATTAACTTTGGCTAAATACGTTATACGTGAATCACACTTTTTTAGTGAACTAGTTACTTTGATGTCTTCTTTAGGTTTATATATTGAAACCAAGAATACCAAGCGAGTAGCTATACAGCGGCACTCTGTTAGAAGGTTTTGTACGTCATGAACTTTTTGTAACAATCAAACTTTTGTTTTAAATTGGCACCATCGGATAAAAATGATGATGTACGAAACACTTTCCTAGCATGTAAATATTTGTAAGGAACATTTTTATAATCGAATAATGCATACTTAAGTACTTACTCTTATGTTTGGCAGATAATTAAGTTTATTAAAAGATTATGCTTTTTTTTTAAGCTATATAAAATATAAACTATGTTTATCATACAAAGCTTATAAGAGATTTTCAAAAAATAATTTTCTAAAATTAAATGCTACTAGTACTATACTTCATGTATCTTATATAAAATGTCCCTTCTTTTTAATTTCACTTATGCTGATGGTACCTAACTTTTTAGTTTCCAATAATGAGTGATTGAGTAATTAAATTTCTTGCATCTATGTTTTATGTACCCAATTTTATTTTCTTATGACTTTATCCGGATAATACTCTAATATTTTAATTTGATTTTCTCGAAATAACAATTCATTAATTCAAAAAAATAAAAATAAATAAAAAATAGAATAACGAGTCATGTGTTTTGCAGATGATAGCTGTCATTATATGATAAGCACCACTAGGATCAATTAAGATCGATAATAGTGTTTTACAAGAACTTGGTCAATCAAGAATTAAGAAGAGATCAGAAGCTCAATGTATTATCAATGGAGGATAGTTTGATATGAATTTGTTACAAAATGATAACAAAGAGATTACGAGATAATTTAAGAGAAAGCTGAATTATCAAAAGCTTAGAAAATGAGATACAAGTGTTTGGTATTTAAAGACATCGAGGAGGAAGTCATTATGACTTGGGAGAAACCACGTGCACTCACGTGTGTTACATTCCACGCTAGTGTTACTCGATCATTCTTGCTACTAGTGTTAAGTTCCTCTTGATAGTACTAAACAACTCCTATCAATCCTCCGCCTTCAAAACATTCTTGACCTCAAGAATGGAAATCAAAAGTCTGGATAATAACACTACTAATGCTAAGTATCCACCGTGCAAACCATAATCCACTGCAAGATTATTCGTTTTCACCATTCACAAATCATAGCAGGACTTATCAATCCGTCCTCTTAAAAAAACATCATTGTCCTCAAGAATGTGCAGCAAATGTGTGTAGATATCATTCGTTGCTGATGTGCTCTTCCACCACCGAAACAACATATCTTTTCTAGAAATAAGCTTCATAATTGACTAATCAATGTATTATGGAATATGAATTACCAACAAAAGACTGGAGCTATCTGATCATTGTACTACCACACTTTGACCCATGAACCAATCCTCTTGTCACAGCAACAATTCTTTCATTAAGCCATTCTTTTCCAAAACACGACTCTTTTTCCATTTCTTTTTCCTATTAGGCCATTTCCAAATGTCAAATTTCCACTTTCTAAACTTAACTTTGCATCTCATACCTTCTACTTTCTTTCTTGTAGGCCACTCCCATATATCAAACTCCAAATAACCAAAATTATCTTCATTCTTTTCAGCAGCTTCTTTATCACTCATCTTCATTTTAACCTGCTCCGTACCTTCTTCCTGCTTATACCATTGGCTTTTTCCATCAACTGTGATGACCTTAAAGGGATGCCAGCTTGGATCCCTGAGTTGTTTTTCCCCTAGAGATGTCAACTTCATTGTTTTCCCCACATCCTTTTTACAGCAACCATTTCTTTTTACAGCAGCTATGAAAGATTTGTTACCAAACTCACGCATCCTTTTATCACCAATAAGCGTCCAAACCAAAGTTCCCATCAAACCAACAATTAACTCTTTACTAGCATCAACCAATTCATCATTAGACAATCGTTTTTGGATTATTAAGGTTTGATTAAGTGCTTCCATCCCATCAAGTTCCACTCCTTTATCCTTCATATATTCTTTACTCAAGTCCATTATCCTCTTTACTTCAACAACTTCATGAGTCATGTGTTTCATCACCTCAACCGCTCCCTTCATCCGCTTGATTTCTAGCTTCAGCCGTTGCTTTTCATTTAGCTTCTTCTGAAGCTTAATGATTTGGTTGTGAAGCTTCTCTATATCCATCAGTTCCAACCCTCTTTTGCAGTTCTCAGTCACTATTTCTTTTTGTTTCCTCACAATTACCAACTCAGAATCTGTCTTGCTTATTCTCTTTTTGTTGAAGATTAAAGACTTACATTTTTTAATTTCATCACCTCCATTCACAAACTCATCTACAACCATTTCCAACCCATTTCCAATTACTCTTTTTCCCCCCGGATAAAAAACTTTAGTTCTTAAAATGAACTCACCATTAACTTTTTCATCTATATTAAAAACATTTCCATCATCAAGACCCCATATAACAAAACCCTGTATACCCCCTGGATCAAACACTTGTTTACTGTTTAAAATGAACTCACGATTTGTTTTAGCCTTGAACACATATCCTTGACTAAATGAAGAAGGGTCCAAACCACTTAAACACTCATCCTTGACACTTAATAACCCAACTTCAAATTTTCGCAAATTACCCACACCAACTTGCCCTTCCATGTTGTTGTCACCATTGCTAGACAACTTTCCCAATGCATCTTTAACACTTCCAACAACAACATGATCAAATAACCCATTTTCCACCCCAATTGATTCTTTCACAGTTTCAACCATAACACCATCAACTAATCCATTTTTCATACTAATTGATTCTTTAACACTTGGAGAAGATAACCATGATTGATTCCTATGTAAATTGCTATCCATTTCTTCCCACATTGCCAAAAAATACGCTCTCCAAAGGCGTTTGGGATAGCCTTTTCTAACCACATTTCCAATTTTGGATCTGACCCCTCGATGAAAAGATCAACAAAATCGTTTCATCCGAACCCATATCACTCAAAAACTCTCAATACCAAACAAAGACATAAACGCATTTGCATATTCCAAAATAGTACCTTCTTGTTTAAGAGTTTTCTTAATTGGCATTTCCTCAAACACCTTACATGCATCTTTATTTTCCTCAAATGTCATCTCCTTATTAGTATCATTAATCGTCAAATCATTCCCAGTGTACAAATTGCTATATGAATTTTGAAGTTGTGGATCATTACCTTGTAATTTTGGGAACTCCACTCCAGGCAACTCACCGTACTGATTTTGACCATTTTGCCCTTGAGTGGTTGTTCTTGTTACAGCACTGTTTGGGTTTTGACTTTGCAAGAACTGACCCATCATCTCTTCCATAGTTTGTCTGAACCCAGTGACTGTTTCATCAATGTATCTTCTTGTTTTCTCATCCACACCCTCACCATGACTGCTTCTACTTGCATTTCTTGTTGATGGTGCCATCAGATTATGCTATGTTCTGAATCTTGAAATCTTGGTAACAGAATTTGGCGGGAAAAAATGAATGGAATTGTTGTGATAATGAGACCTCCAGGAAAGGTCTCTGATACCAATTGATAAGCACCACTAGGATCAATTAAGATCGATAATAATGTTTTACAAGAACTTGGTCAATCAAGAATTAAGAAGAGATCAACGAAAGCTCAATGTATTATCAATGGAGGATAGTTTGATATGAATTTGTTACAAAATGATAACAAAGAGATTACAGAGAGAATTTAAGAGAGAAACTGAATTATCAAAAGCTTAGAAAATGAGATACAAGTGTTTGGTATTTAAAGACATCTGAGGAGGAAGTCTGTTATGACTTGGGAGGAACCACACGTGCACCTCATGTGTGTTACATTCCCACTGCTAGTGTTACTACTGATCATTGCTGCTACTAGTGTTAAGTTCCTACTGATAGTACTAAACAACTCCTATCATTATACAATTTAAAATTTCAGGGTAGGTGAAATTAACACATCTCAAAATTTCAGTGTCATCTGCTCTGTCACCTAAATATATCATATCATTGAGATGCATGCCTGATATAAAATAATCTTGGAGTTGTTTAGAATTTTTAAGTTTGATAGATATGGCAAGTGAGAAAAGAGAGAAATAGAAGATGGAAGAGATTAATCATTTTGGCCATGAAGAACATCCACTAAAGCTTATCGAAAGCTCTGATATGGTGAAGGGTGTCCATTGTCATAGATGTCAAGAACTGATATTAGGTGGCTATGTATACAGCTGCATCTCGTGTCCATACTTTCTGCATAAGACATGTGCGGAACTACAACCCACTCTCCCTTATGTAAACCACCCGTTTTCGCTTGCACTTTTTGCTCGTGAAGTTGATTGGTCCTGTGACGTGTGCTTGAACCACTACAAAAGTGGTGAGTTCACGTATGCGTGTTCGGTGTGTGACTTTGATGCATGCCTGAATTGTGGTGTTGCTAATGATGCACTCAAGGAGAAAGCTTTAATCAAAAATCAAGAAGAAGGTCAACACGCTTTTCTTCATCATTTAGCTCACAGAGAGCATCCGTTAATGCTCATCGTCAAGGAGACAATTATAGGTATCATCGGTGTTGATTTTGGTAATAATGAGGAGAAACCAAAAGGAGATGTAGTTGGGTGTGATTTATGTTGGAAAATTTAGTGCACTTGTGGGATTAGTTCACACCTTGTAATGGGTTAGGAGGTGCGGAGTGTACACCCATAAGGTACATGAACACCACGACTTTAATAGTGGTTTGTATTGATAGTGCTAGTAGAAATCTTGCTTGTGGAAAGTCGCTTGTGGTTTCCAGCGATAGCGATGTTTCCAATGAAGCGATGTTGTTTCCAGCGATAAGCGGTGTTTCCGAAGCGGTGTTGTTTCCATGATAGCACTATGAAATCTTGATGTAATCGATAAATGGCGATTACAATCGCTAATGACCACGTTTAATTGGTCATGTAACCACTAACGGCTATAATGGGGATAACTATGAGGCTATTAATGGGCCGATTAATACTTATAATTCCATTGGACTAGCTCTAGAGTAACCTCCTATAAATAGGAGATCTGTTTATGCATGACAAATACACAGAAAACACTAAACACTTATAAGCGCAAGGGTTATTGAATTGTGCCTAATTCGATAACTGCATTTGGTCTTATCCCAAGTAGATATTCGTGTAACCCACGCATTAGGGTCGAATAATTTACTTTGGAAAGTGATCACACGATTCCAAGTGATATCCGGTAACCACCTAGTGGTATTTGTTTCTGCTGACTGTTGTTTTTGCTAAAGTTGATTATCTAACCCTGTTCTGAGAACACACCGCCAACAATCAAAGTAAACTATTTAGTGATAATCAATGGCAACTGCGCAATGAAACATATGGCTTCAAACTTTGCTAAAATTGGATAAGTTTGAAGGGTGGACTTTGGAGGTGGCGAGAAGAAGATGCACTTCTTGCATCAAGCATGAGTGTGGTCTATGTGTCGACTACTCCTATTCACGATGATGAGGATGATGCTCTTGTTGAGCGGTCGGGAGGAGGAGCAAGTGGGAGAATGATGACTACATATGCAGAGGTCTTATTCGAATGGTATGTCGATTCTCTGTTTGATATTTATCGAACTCGAATCTTCCAAAGAACGTGGGATTCCTTGGATGCCAAATATATGGTGAGGATGCATCAAGTAAGAAGTTCCTTGTTAGTAATTTCACAAATTACAAAATGACCGATTCAAGACCGGTTATGGAACAATACAATGAACTTCTTGGAATACTTGGAAGGTTTACACAACACAATATGCACATGGATGAGGCTATTTCGGTCTCTTGTGTTATTGATAAACTTCTCCTTCTTGGAAAGATTTCAAGCATATCTTGAAACATAAGAAGAGGAATTAACTCGGTTGAGTTGGGCGATCATCTGCGCATTAAGGATTCTCTCGGTGCGGGATAATGACAAGCCAAAGAGTAGCAATCTTCTTTGGACCATCTGTTGTCAATATGGTGGAGCATAACAACTCCACGGTACAATGACACAAAAGGCAAACACAAATATCATGATAACACAAGGCGATCCTAACAAGAAGGCAACACCTACTTGTTGGAAATGTGGCAAGGCTGGTCACATTAAAAGGGACTTCAAAGGTGTTAAAATTGGTGGTAAATCCAATGGATCGAGCACTAATGGTTCGTGGAGTGGTGGTTGACCAACTCACCGAAAGGTCGAATATGTTTAATAAGTCTTTTCGATTTATTATGTTACATATGTATCTGAATCTTTTATGTGCGGGATGATGATGTTGCGTGGTGGGTTGACTCGGTGCAACAGTTCATGTGTAAAGATAGAAGCGGTTCAAGACTTATGAGTCATTTGAATGATGGTTACATTCTTCACATTGGAAATGAGTCAACGACCTTGGTGCATGGTCGTGGTTGTGTAGATCTTAGGTTTAGTTCGGAAAGATTGTAACTTTGTTTGATGTTATTCATGTTCTGATATCGGGAAGAACTTGGTTTCAAGTAGTATTTTGAATAATTATGGTTATAAACAAGTTATTGAGTCTGATAAATTTGTGCTTTCTAAGCATGGTGTTTTTATTGGTTTTGGTTATTTATGTAATCAAATGTTCATGCTTAATATTTCCACTGATAGTGTAAATTCAGCCTGTGTGACCACCTCGACGATTGTTTCTACCACAGGCATGCTAGACTTGGTCATGTTCATTATAAAGGTTGCAAGATATGTCTAAGGATGGGTTGATCCGACCTTTGACATGGACAACGAAAAGTGTAAAACTTGCATGTTGACCAAGATTACCAAGAAACCTTTTCGGGGTGTTAGTCGTGAGACTAAGCTCTTGGAGCTTGTACACGATGATCATGTGATTTGCATGCCACTCCTCTTTGGGGAACACGAAGTACTGTGACATTTATTGATGATGCTTCTAGGTTTTGTTATGTTTATTTGTTATATACCAGGATGAAGCATTAGATAAATTCAAAGTGTTTAAAAGCGAAGTTGAATTACAACTTGGGTCCACGATCAAAAGATTAAGGACCGATAGGGAGGTGAGTAAATGGATACTCTGTATTTTCGATCTGTTGGAATAATCCATGAAACGATCGCCTTTATACTCCTCAAAGAAATGGCATTTACGAAAGGAAAAGCAGTCTTGAAGGAGATGGTTAATTCCATGTTGTCCTATTCAGAATTTGAGTCAAGGGTTACAGGGTGAAGCTATGTTAACGACTTGCTATTTATTAAATAGAGTTCCCAACAAAGGAACAAGGTTACCCTTATGAACTCGGACTAAAAGGAAACCCAACTGAATTATCTTAGGGTATGGGGTTGTAGGGGCATTGTAAGACTCACGATCCAAAGCAAAAGACTTTGGGTGAAAGAGGCATTGATCGCATCTTTGTTGGATATCTTGAGCATTCCAAGGCTTTTAGGTTCTATGTTATTGAACCTAATGAACATGTTTCGATTAACATAATAATTGAATCAAGGGATGCGGACTTTGATGAGAATATATTTTCATCGGTTCTTAGACCAAGTCGAGGATTCCTAATGGAACTCATGACACGGTGTATCGAGAGGTCCACGATGATGAACCATCGGTGGTCCCCGATGAGGTTGTGGTTCAACAACCCGAACTCATACTCGGGAAGAGCAAAAGGTCGGGACTCAAAGTCATTTGGACCCGAGTTTCAACTATACTTTGTTGAAGGTACTAGGGATGAGGTCTCGGACCAATACTCCTATTGCTTCATTGTTGAGGATGATCCCAAGACATTTGAAGAAGCAATGAATTCCGTGATATTGCTTTGGAAAGAAGCAATCAATGATGAGATGGATTCCATCATGGGCAACAACACTTGGGTGTTGGTTGATCTACCACCGGGATCAAACCTCGGGTTGCAAATGGATTTTCAAAAGGAAAATGAAGGTAGATGGAACTATTGAAAAGTTCAAGGCTAGACTAGTCATTCGTGGCTTTAAACAAAATTCGAGAATAGACTATTTTGATACTTATGCCCACGTGGCTCGTGTCGATTACCATAAGGCTGCCGATTGCTTTGGCATCTATTCACAATCGGTTATTCATCGGATGGATGTGAAGACGACTTTCTTGAATGGTGAATTGGAAGAGGAGGTTTATATGAACCAACCTCGGGGCTTCATCTTGCACGGCAATGAAAACAAGGTGTGTAAACCGATTAAGTCTATTTATGGACTTAATGATGAGTGTCTAAATACTCATCATTTTATCTTGTTAGAATGCCAAAAACATCCGAAAACACTCGAAACACATCAAAATGATAAAAATATCACAAACAAGTGTTTTATGTGTTTTAAATGCAAAACATCAAAATCGGTGAAAAGCGTATCAAGTTTGCATAATTGGCGGTTTAGTCCCCAGTTACAAAAGTTGTCAAAATTAGTCCACAGTAATTCAAAATCATGTAAAATATCATTTTAGGTCCATGAAATTCAAAAGTTGTCAAAACAAACCCTTTAAAATTCAAAAATCACAAAATGACAACTTTAGTCCTTTAACTTTGAAAATTGTCAAAAATAGTCCTTGGTTAATTTAAAAAGTGAAAATTATCAAATATTAACCTTGTTCTATTTATAAATGACAAGAATGGTCCTTATGATAAACTTTGGAGAAAATTACAAGTTTGGTCCTAGAGTTACAAAATTGGCAATTTTAGTCCTTGGACATTTCAAAAATGGAAAATAATCAACAATGGTCCTTGTACTATTCACATATGGCAGGAATGGTCCTTGTGAGAGCTTTGGAAAGTTGTCAAGATCAGTCCTTGAAGAATTGGCAAATTACATTTATGGTCCTTGTGATTATTAAAGCTACAAACCAAACGGATCCTTTTATATTAACACCAATCCAATCCAATCCATTAACCAGGCCCAATATACAACCCGGTCCAATGTTTAAAACAGATAAAACGCGCGCACTGTTCATCCCTTTCCCCCCTAACACCTGTATCCACTCCATTACCTCCACCTGCTCACTTCCACCTTTCCACACTACCTCCTAACACTTGATTACATCCCCCTCCACCTCTACATCAATCCAAGCTCCATTAATGCAGAAAACCTACTCTTTGAAATTTGGCGCCAAATCGCCATTTGGCAATTATGATTATCTGGCACTATCCAATGGTTGAGATTGGTGGGAAATGCTCAAGAGTGTCGACAGAGTTGGAAAAGATCAATAAATAGAAGTTTGGTGCAATGTTGTAAAATATCTAGTGTAATTTTATTTTGGTCTTGTCATTTTTAATATTTTAAATTTTCAAGTTAATGTTTAAACTTTCAAAGCCTTTGTAATCGTATTTTAGTGTAATAAAATCTTGATTTCAGTGTTAATTTCAGTTAAGAAACACAAATGCAGTTTATGCTCATTTCTTAGTTCAAATTATCAAAATACCAAACTGTTGTTATTAATTGATATCATTGCTTCTTAAAGCTCTTATAAGCTCTTAAAAAGCTTATAAGTTTGAGAAACATTAAGGAACCGCTTTACTTAATAAATCCAAAATTACCAAAATAACAATAAAATAGTTAAAAATAAAAAACCTATGGAGAAGTGATCAAGACAATGGTGCGATCGATTTTGGAGTGATTAATGGTTTAGAGCTTATTGGTAAGCTATAAGAGTAATCTCAGGCCTTGGTTCCATGTCCTGTACTTGAAGTTCAATTTGTAAGCCATAACTTTGAAATTTGTATTTTCTATTATAAGTAGTTAAAACTTGTTAATCCTGTCTTAATTTTGTTTCATTACAGTTAATGCAAGTTAATTACTAGGTCTTTTGGTTTAAAAAGTTGTTTCAGTGCTTAACTCTGCAAAACAGCCTATTTAAGGGTTGTTTGGAATTGTCATTTTAACTGTGGTATAGCTTTGCTTTTAATCTTGTTTGTGCTTGCTTCATGTTACGATGGTATCTAAAGACTAAGTTCAAGCATAAAAACTAGTAGTTATTTAGTTAAAAGTCAAGATTATTTGTATTCTCAAATTGCAGTTTACTGTGCAAACTTTGGAGTACAAATCTCATCATATTAGTTGGTAACCTGTTTATTTAGCTTAATCTCATTTTATTACAGCTTATTACAACATATTCAATCAATAGAATCAATACCAAATTTATAATAGTCAACTTATTTGATTTTCCTAAAAAGTCAAATTGTACTAGTAGTCGTTTTTGAATAAAAAGTATAATTTTATATAGGATTAAATATTAGGATTTAGCCTAAATCCTTGTGGGATAATAATATTTAGCTGCTAAAGAAAAATATAAAAATCTTAGTTTTCAAATAAGTAGATTATAGATAGCTTAATCTCAGCTTTCTTTTAAGTCATTTTTTCAAAATATGCCCTGTTCACAGTTGGGTGGTCCAACTTGATAA
This sequence comes from Chrysanthemum lavandulifolium, assembly GCA_022545495.1. Taxonomy (NCBI): domain Eukaryota; kingdom Viridiplantae; phylum Streptophyta; class Magnoliopsida; order Asterales; family Asteraceae; genus Chrysanthemum; species Chrysanthemum lavandulifolium. The sequence continues at coordinate 320,134,100 of CM040238.1, forward strand.
GCTCTCATAGAGCTTATTAATTGCTCAAACCTTGTAATTTTGGCTTTTGGATAGCCAACCTAGCCCTCTTGAAGTTTCAACTTTAGCTTTTCACTTTTCGACTTATTTGCTAGGGTGCAATTTGCTTTTTCTTTGTCCCATTTTGGTGTAAATCAGATAAACCGGTGAACGGTCTCATTTTCATAAGCTCTTCACAGCTTATTAATAAGCCCCACAAAGATAAGTTTTAGCTTTTTGGAAATCCCACCAGCTCTACTTGTTACCTATGTCTTTGTTTGAGCTTTTAAGCTTATTCAAGAGCTTATTTTGGCCTTGAAAATCTCTTCAGCTGTTTGGTTTCTCGCTTTAGCACAAGTGCTTATTAGCTTAATATAGCTTTTCGATAGTTCTTTGTAGCTTTTAACTTCATATAAGTACCCTTAGCTTGTTCTTAGCTTATTTCACTCTTGTTTTCGGTTTACAAGTTTATTTGAGCTTAAAATCTTCAAAATAAGCTAAAACCTTCATCGTTGAGAAAATAAGCTAATCTGAGCTTATTAGTGATATTTAGAAAAGTGTTAGTTATAAAAATGCTTATCATTAGTAGTTTGATTAGTTTGTAAAAGAAAAAGTTAAAAAATAGTTTACAAAAAATACCACCTTGGGATTCGAACCTTGGCCACCCACCACCACACCACACACGCACCAACCGCCTCTAGGGACTTTTTCGGTTATTATTTACACTATTTAATACATAACCACCTTTTGTCAGTTTAAGCTTATACGCCTTGTTTTGCTTATTTCCAGCTTATTTTTGATAGCTTTTTCAGTTTTTGTATTTTTTATAAAAGTGTATTAGTATTAAGTATTTTATAAAAAAGTTTCAGAATTTTGTTATTTGTTTTAGTATTTTTAAACATTTAATTAGTGTTTTTTGGTAATTAATTCATAATAAAAAATATAAAAGTCTAAAAAATACAAATTTTTTTTCTAAAATTTTCTTTTATCATATAGTACGTAATAAAATTAGTTTTACATTCGTAGGCCTTTTATTTCATAAATTTTACGTTTTTGCTTGCGCTCTAGCGTAATTCTTAAACGTAACGCTCGTTTTCATTTTAAACTACGTTTCTAGATAATTTAGGATTACCTTTTAGTTAATATAGTTTATTTAAGATATTTTGTTTTATAAAATCATAAAAACATCATTATAAAAATAGTGATAGCGTTTATTTAATATATTTTAACTTTTTAATCTCTTTTAATTTGCATTTAAGTCGCTTTAATTTATAGATCTTTTCTTTAGGTAATTTTTCACCTAAAACCTTACTGATCACTATCCTTAGTGATCATTCTATCATCTGATCAAGTGTTTAATACACCAATTCATCCTCCGTGGGACTTAACGACCCGTGAATCCATTATATTCCTCGATCTTAATTGCATTAGTGTTTGAAATTTGTTTTAAGTTTGTTACTGTTGACCATTCACAAGTGGTTAGCTTGTGTAATTAAACTTGATGTTTAGCACCAATCACTTAAGCAGCACCTAACAATGGCATCAAAAATTTGATGAAGTGGTTTTGTCTAGTGGTTATGTTCTTAATCGTCGACAAATGTGTATATAGCAAATTTGATGAATCTGTAAATGAGTCATCATTTGTCTATATGTTGATGACATGTTGATCTTTGGCACCGACCAAAATCGAGTTGACGACAAAGGAATTTTGTCATCAAGGTTCTCCATGAAGGACATGGGGAGGCGATGTTATCATTGGTATAAGGATTAAACATGAAAGTAAAAGAATTTCTATCTCTCGATCTTATTATATTGAGAATGTGCTAAGGAAATTCAATTACTTTGATTGTACTCCGATGAGTACACCTATGGATACTTGTGAGAAGTTGATGCCTAATCATGGCAAGGTCAGATCTCAACTTGAGTATTCTAGGGTGATTGGTCGCTGATGTATGCAATGACTTGTACAAGGCCCGATATTGGCTTTGCGGTGGGAAAATTGAGCGGTATACTAGTAATCCTAGTGCTCATCATCGCAAGCGCTCAAAGAATATCAAGTATTTGAAGAGAACTATGGATTATAGTCTCTCATATACGGTTACCCATCGATGTTGAAGGTTACACCGATGCAAGTTGGATCGATAACATCAAGACAATTAGTCCACCATGGTGGGTATTCCTACTTGGTGGAGGTGCAATTTCTTGGGCATCCAAGAAACAAACTTGCATCACCGACTCAACAATGGAATCAATTTGTGGCTTTAGCATTTCGGTAAAGAAGTCGAATGGTTGAAAAACTTGCTTCGAGATTCCATTGTGGCCTAAACCTATAGCACCTATTTCTATCCGGTGTGATCGAGCGGCTACATTGGCTAAGGCTTATAGCCAAATGTACAATGGTAAGTCTAGACACTTGGGTGTCGGGCATAGCATGATTCGTGAGCTTATCATGAATGGGTGGTATCTATAGAGTTTGTTAGATCTCAATGAACTTAGTCGATCACTTGACGAAGCGGTCCGCTAGAGATTTGGTTATAAAGTCTGCTAAAGGGATGGGTTTAAGTCCAACTTAGTCATCGAATGCTAGGACACCCAACTCCTCCGAGGAAACTTAGGAGCCGAGTTCAATGTGGAAAGTCGAACATTCAAGGACCGGAGCACATGTTTTATTTACATCCCAAGGTTGTGCTCGAACTCTTGAAAGGAGGATGAAGTCTTTACTTAATGGTTAATTTTCTTTGAAAAAGTGTTGGCGGGAGCATGAATAAGAGGAACCACCTATGTGAATGTTGAAGTTTTGCCGCTGAGAAGCTTTGGACTTTAGCTTTTACAACATTTATGAATTTGGATATGGGCACATGGCTTGTATAGTGTCGGGAGCTTTTAAGTGTTTGAAAACTTGTGTATTTTATCTTCGTGTATTCAAATGGGTTGAAGGGTTCAATTCTTAGAACACCCCGATTCTCGAATATTTGAATGTGTAATTTACTAAGATGGAAATTCAATCCTCGTGACATTTTCGTTTATGCACATGTTTTGCTTAATGTTTGTTTTCATGCAAAGGAAGTGAACTAAATTTCGGAGGATTGTTGGAAAATTTAGTGCACTTGTGGGATTAGTTCACACCTTGTAATGGGTTAGGAGGCAGAGTGTACACTCATAAGGTACATGAACACCCGACTCAATAGTAGTTTGTATTGATAGTGCTAGTAGAAAGTACGCTTGTGGTTTCCAGAGCGTTGTTGTTTCCAACGATAAGCGGTGTTTCCATCGAAGCGATGTTGTTTCCACCGATAGCACTATGAAAGTCCGATGTAATCTTCGATAAATGGCGCTATAACCGCTTAATGACCACGTTAATTGGTCATGTAACCACTAGCGGCTATAATGGGGATAATTATGAGGCTATTAATGGGCGATTAATACTCATAATTCCATTGGACTAGCTCTAGAGTAACCACCTATAAATAGGAGATCTGTTTATGCATGACAAATACACAGAAAACACTAAACACTTATAAGCGCAAGGGTTATTGAATTGTGCCTAATTCGATAACTGCATTTGGTCTTATCCCAAGTAGATATTCGTGTAACCCAGGCATTAGGGTCGAATAGTTTACTTTGGAAAGTGATCACACGATTCCAAGTGATATCCGGTAACCACCTAGTGGTATTTGTTTCTGCTGACTGTTGTTTTTGCTAAAGTTGATTATCTAACCCTGTTATGGGAACACACCGCCAACAATTTATGTGAGGAACCATTATCAATTGGTGACTCTGCATATGCTTGCACCCAGTGTCGCGTTTTTCTTCATAAATTATGCTCACAACTTCTGAAAACTATCCACTACCCTTCTTTATATCATCATCCTATAACAATCTCAATGTTCAAAACTATTGATTCCAATTTACTATATCATTGTAGAATTTTTCTTCAAAGAATAGCTAAAGGGTTTTTTTTATACTACTTACGGCGGTCATGATAAGCCAAGATTCACTTGTTGCAGTAACTGTTTTCTTGTTGAGTCTGCTTGTAAGACAGAATATGATGCTATCAAAGAGAAGGCAACAATCAAATTACAACACGAAGGCCACCTACCACATTCTTTAACCCTCAAATTAAGACATGGTGCGTTCGTTGGGACGCTTGCAAACCGACGAAAGGGCTTATTCTATCAATGTGATAGTTGTGACTTACGGATCCATGAGACTGTGCTTTCTTACCACCTACCATCGATCTACCACATCATCACCCTAAGCACCCACTTGTTCTTGTCTACTCACTTCCAGAGAAATTTTACAAGTACATGTATTATTGCAAATTTTGCAACAAACTCATTTGAGGGAATGAATGGTTGTATCATTGTGCAAACTGTAGATATTTTGCACATATCAAATGTGCCTTGAATGCTCAGCGACAACCTTCTACTCCAAGGTAAATCTTACTTATAGTATCTTTTTAATTGTGTATGTTTGTGATTAATTATCATCTGAATACAAAATATGTTCATGATTTCAGAGATAATCCAAGCACTTTCGCAGCTAGTGATAATGAAATCAGTTTGCTGCATTTTCCCATGTCGGAGGCATTTACAGACCCATTGAAACTGCTACATTCTAAAATATTAGCTCAAGATGATAAGGAGACAACTGAGATTAATCATTGGAGTCATCCTGCTCATCCATTGGTCCTGAATGTTGAAGATCCACAAGGTAACAACATGATGCCCGACATCAACTCGTGATCCAATAAAGGTATGTTATGCATGTGTACGACCTCTCTCTTCCCATATTATAGGCGCAGAGGATGGATGTTCTCAGATTCACCGATCTCCACATATATTGTGCCCACCTACCCGAACATTACAACATCAACTTCACCCGCACCATACCCTTGACTTGGTAGACACATGGGAAGATAAGAAATTCTATAAATGCATTGGTTGTTTAAGCTGGGGCAACATGTTTGCATACAAATGTGAAACTAACTGCGAGTTCTACCTTTGTGTTGTACTTTTTTACCCAGAACCATCAAACACGAATCAGACAAGCATCCTCTTACCCAACTCATTGATCCCAAAGTTCTGTGTAAGGCATGTGACAAATGGTATAAAAGTATAAGCTATTCTTGCAAGGCTTGTGATTTCATATTAGACATGTATTGTGCAATGAGGTCGCCCAAGTCCCTTGCTCACAGGTATTGCAAGGGACATGAAACCCCATTGACGTATCCGCCGGTCGATGATCATTCAGAAGATTTCTATTGTGATATTTGTGAGGAGGAAATGAACCCCAACTTCCCGCTCTATCATTGTCACAATCACAAATCCAGAAGCTCTTTTCACCTTCGTTGCATTAGTCGAATTGATTATTACACCAACATAGGGCACAAGAACTCCGTCATATCATAAACATCCATTAACATATGTTCGAAGAAAGAAAACACCAAAGTATGTGTGTTCAGTTTGTAATCAAGATATTAATGGTTATTTGGTCCTTGAATGTCGGGCTAGAGTGTGTAATTTCAATATTTGCTATTATTGTCATCTGAAAAAGATATCGTGATACTGGAGGAAGTAAGAAATTGAATGGTTGTGGGATTGTTTCAATAAATTATTTCGATATATATTGTCTTTCTCTAATTCTTATCTTACATTTTCATTTGATTTTCAATTACTACTTGTTTTAGTTTGTTATTTCCATCTACATGATATATGTTTTGAAGGATGCAGAATATGTGTTTGATAATTTGTCTAAATGTTTATAGTTATTTGCGTCTTTTGAATACATATTAGTGCCCATGAAGCTTGTCATTAAGATCTACTGTAAGATTATAAAATTTCATGTCAAAGACTATAATGTAGCTGAAACAAAATATATTAATTTCATTTTATAGGCGTGCTGCATATAAATGTGAACTAAATTGTAATTTCAAGCTTTCTTTGTCCAATCTGGTTACAGAATGCTATAAACACAAAAGAAACATTAGTTGATTATGAAATTGGGTATTTTACTGCTATTGGGGATCCAAATTTCAAACCATGGGGGTTGATTTCCAGGCCCATGTATACCCTTTGATTGACCGAGCAAGAACAATGAACCCCCAGACCCAAAATTTTAAACAACTGATTACTGATTAGTGATTTAGTTGTTGTTTTTCGAGTGACTAACTAATATATGTTTGGGTTGTAGTAATTGAATAGGCCTTCCTTTCTTTCTTTTTTTTCATCGAGTAAATCTGGGTTTAAAATCATGAGGTCAGTTGGTTGTTAGTCCATTAGTATGTTTGATGAATTGCCTTAACCAATCTTTGAGTATCTTCGGTTGTAGTAAATATGCTTTTTTCTTTAATGGGTAAATTGCATATATACCCATTAAAACTTAAAATCTTGCATATTTCCCCATAATACAAGTTTTTATTGCATGATGTACAATGCATTTTAAGCATGTTTTGGATATATAAGCAAAAATGCAAGTTTTAGTGGGTATATATGCAATTGCCCCCTTTAATTTGCTCAAACTATTTGTTTGTGCTTCTCCACGAAACCAGTTGATTTCTGTATCATCAATAAGTGGGGTGACATTTGAATACACTTTGCCAAAATAACTTCAAGTCAGCCCCATTAGGTATAAAATGATGGTCATATAGGCCCAACTTATCAATTTCACGGGCACTTGTTTAAGCCCAGTGGACAGGTCTACATTATAATATATATTATAAGTCGTTTAAAACGACGTCGATTAGCAACTATTATTTTTCATGGGCTAAAGTTGAGTCCATTACCTTGGTCCGTTACTCTTTACCAGTGGCCTGTTAAAATTTTAATGTTATATTCGGATACCGGTTTACTAAAATAAGAACTCCTGAACCTTCTACACGTATCAAAACCATCGTCTTCACCTTTATTTGCGACCAGATCTCAGATGCTGTTTTTCCGTTTTTTGCTACATGTCGACCGCCTCAAATATTGGCACGTCTATCCCAGCGCCCAAATTAACGTGTCTTCTGTGTAATTGATCCACCGCACATACTGATATCAATCAATTGCTCAAATCGTTTTTTCTCTGGGTGGTGTTACCCTTCATGTACGTCATATGTTTTTCAATTGTCGTTTAGTAGTTGTTTTGTTGAAATCTTGCTTTGTAACTTTGTGATTGTTTCGCTATTTTTTTTATTACTTTTAGGTGTAAATGTTTTCAATTTATGCGTATTCTGATATGTGTGTTTGGTTATTTGAGTTTATGGCTATGCTTTGTGGAATGTTCAGTATTTAATTTAATGTCGGTATGGTGGAATGCATATGGGTATATTTGTTTAGTGAGTTTATGATCATTTTTTGTTGAATCTTGATTTGTATTCCTTCATTTTTTTATTATATTTGGTCTTACAGGTTACACAAGTGTAAGTGTAGATTACCAGCAAGTTACATCAGAGCTTCATGGACATATTATTTTTCTTCCGGTCGTTTGCGATGGCTTAAGGTAGTTAGACGGTCTTTTAGGATTTAGAATGCAGCTCCGACTGTTTTGATAATCCACATTGCATCTTCAAGTGTACTAGATAAGTTGATTTCCTCAGTAAAAATTGCTTAAAGTGTACTAGATATGTTTTCATCATGAGAATTGTAGTTTGATATTGTTGTCGTCTTGAGAATTGTAGTTTGCATCAGCTTCCTGATTATTATGATGTGATTAAGCATCCGATGGAGTTTGTTACTATGTTGAAGAAGCTTGCAAAAGGGTTGTAGATAACTTTGAAAGAATCTCAGGTTAGTTTGGTTTTTCACTTATGGGTCGTTTGAGGGCTTATTATAAGTGCTTATCTGCGTAAAATAAGCGAATATGCAGACTCATCGAAACACCTAAATCTGAGTATCTGTTTTAATGTTATTTTTGTTTGTGACATGTGGTTTTGTTAATGCAGAGCGATGTGCTTTTGATATGCAGCAACGTGATGCAATACGATGCACCCGATACAATATTATATAAACAAGTATGTAAGTATATTGTTTGTTTGGTGATATGGTTTTACTTATATTTTAAGATGTTTTCAATAGTATTAATTTATACGTGCTGCAACAGATGATCGTATGAAACAAACTTCGATATATGGAACATTCACGGTTGTCGTCCGGGTATATTTGGGAGAAAAAAGGTAACTGATGTGCGGCTAATAACAATTACTTATCAACAAATTGTACATTTGTGAGCCCTCTCATGCAGCATCTAAAGCAATGCATCACAACGGGTCTTCCTTATCAGGTTGATGATATACATCTACTCCTAATTTGAATACTACTTGCCACGTTACTGCCAAGCACAACGACGTAACATCCGATAACCAATAAATGAAAGAATGATGTGAAAAATGTGGTGCGTCTTATATTCAACAGGCAAGATGTGAGGAGGCATCGACTGTAAAATGGTCGATGTCCTGTGTTTCCCTGCTGCAAGGTGGAAGAAACATCAGGAAAAGAAGGCACAAGAAACGAAACTCAAGGTAACTTCTAAAACTGTAATTTTATCTAAAGTGTCGTGCCTGACATGTAAGTTGAAGTTTACATACTTTTAACGTTTTTTTTTTCGTTACATAAATTACCAGATAAAAATGTCAAAAAAAAAAAAGCTCCGCCGCAACGCGGCGGATGGTGGCAATACTCGTTTGTAAAAAATATGTCTTCTTTAAATTATCTTACTTTTTATTACTCCGTAATTTTTACATACATCATCATTAATGCTATTTGTTAACTCACAAAAAATGATGTCAATAACTACAGATCAACTCATAGACCCCAAATCTCGTACTTTTCAACTTGAAAATGTGTACAACATATCAGTTCAAATAGCCTTACATAGCATTATCTTACATTTAACTTTCGAATTTCAGTCTGTACATGTTTAGAGTTAATAATCATCTAATCTCTCACATCTTCAGTTACTATATCTCATTACATTTTAACTTTTGGGGTTGCCGTTTATCAGGATTTCAATTCAAGGTAAGGAAAATCCTTTTATTTGTAAAACGTTTTGTCGAATTATTGTACAGCTATGTGAACTGCCAATATGACTCCTCTCCTCGTTTAAACCTTTACATGAGTTGGACCCACACGCTTCTTCCCCAGTTCATGCTAAATGTGGGTTTGGGGTTCTTGTTGGTGAAATAGATTCAGGGTTTAGGGTTCTTGTTGCTGAAACAGATCAAACTTCTAATGACAATAATGATTATGTTATTGTGTGTTATGTTGAGAAGGTTTAAATGAGCTGTGGATTGGATGATTTTGTTGAATTGCTTGATTAGTGAGTGGTTTTTGAGTGATTAACGTATTCATGGGAACCATTTAGATCGAGCTAGTAAATCTGATAACTAACTAAAATATGTTTGGGTAGTAATCGTGGCCTTCCTTGCCTTTCTGTTTTGTGGTACAACTTCTAAAATCATATTTCAGCATGTTTTATTTTAACTGAAAAATGTGCTTTCAAGTTGCTACATTATATGACACAAGCAGGGTACTGGCGCATTGTCATATATTAATCTTTACCGTCGCCCGCTGGTTCGTACTATCCTAAAACCAACTCACTTTGTCGTCTCAGTCACACCAATGCACCATACAAGCTACCGCTCACATGTATTTTTTATTAAAAACAAGTTAAAGAAAACTTTTATAAAGAATTATGTTTTCCAACATTTCTAAAAATCGAACATTAAAAACCAAACAAAACTTGCAAAAGCCGCAAGTTTCTAGAAAGTACAAACCTCTTTAGCCGCAATGCCACATTCGATCTTCGTCATGCACTGCCGAATTATGCATTTCTAATAAAACATTCTCAGATAATTTCCCTGTAGAAAATGATAAAATTTACATGTGAAACAGAGTATGTTACACACAGAGTGTAGAATTTTTGCGTAGCAAGTGTCCATATTAATTAATTTCTGTCAGGTCTATTTAACAAAATTAATCTAAGAAAGAACACTGAGTCAAAATTTCAAACCATGGTGGTTGATTTCCAGTCCCATGCGAACTGCCAGAATGACTCATTTGATTATTTAAACCTTTATTTGAACCCCTCTTAATATAAATCTGGGACATGAGAATCACGTGAGCTGGATCAATTCGCTTCTTGTTGCTGAAACAGATCCAACTTCTGATGATAATAACGATGTTAATTTCTGTTATTTGAATCTGCTTATGATTATGTTTAAAATCATAATGTCGATCAGTTAGTTGTTAGGTCCACTAACATGCTTATATATAACTGAAAAACGGGGGTTCAAGTTGCTAGATATTAAGGGTGTGCTTGGTTGAGGGTACCGAGGGGTAAAATAATAGCAACAATAATGATTAATGATGATTGATTGGCTCTAATGCAATGACTCATTACTTGTTCTACATGTTATTAACTTGTGTATACAACGTGCTATTGCTGCTGGTGCAATTCAAGATGCAACAAATGTCAAAGTTTGAATATAGAGGACACTCAAAGCACACTTTAACCTTGCAACTAAGACATGCTGTCTTCATTTGTAATGCTTGCAACTCTGATGATAAAGACTTTCTATTAGTGCAATGACTGCATGTTCTGGATGTTGGAATATTTAGTGCACTTGTGGGATTAGTTCATACCTGGTAATGGGTCAGGAGGTACGGAGTGTACACCATAAGGTCCATTAACACCCTGACCTTATAGTGGTAAGATTCAAAATGTTAGTACTGTTAGGCAGAGTTAATACTGCTAGTACTAATGTTAGTACTGTTAGGCAGAGTTAATACTGCTAGTATCAATGTTAGTACTGCTAGGTAGAGTTACTACTACTAGTGCTGCTGGAATCAACTTGTAACAGGCTTTGACATATTCAAGTGACAGTTATAACTTCTTAATGGCCACATTTAATTGGTCATGTAACCACTATTAGCTATAATGGGGATAATTATGAGGCGATTGATGGGCCGATTAATCTTCATAATTCCATTTAACTAGCTATGAGTATTTTCCTATAAATAGGAAATTATATATGCATGAAGGGATATAGAGAACTAAACACTTAGATGCAAAAGGGTTATTGATTTGTGCCTAAATCATTAACATACATTTGGTCTTATCCCAAGTAGATATTCGTGATACCCAAGCATTATGGTCGAATAGTTTATTTTGAAAAGTGATAACACGATTCCAAGTGATATCCAGTAACCATTCATTGGTAATTAGTTAGGCTATTGATTATCTTCACCATGCTCTGTGCTTATAACCCCCAACACCGGATTCACAAGGCATGTGTGATTTATCAGCAAAATTTGACATTCCCAATCACCATAAGCACCCTCTAGTTCTGGCCTATTCACTTCCAAACAATTATTAGTTGATGTGAAGATGGGTGCACATCTAATCTCCACAAAAACTGTGTCAAATTAAGCAAAACATACTGGCCTTGCGTGGCTCATTGGTTACATTGATTGTTACGGAATCAAATGGCCTTGGGTTCGTGGTTTGTGAGTGTTTGTGTATGCGAAGCATTTTCCAGTTAACCCAAACATTACAACATAAACTTCACCCTCATCATTCCCTTGACTTGGTAGATGCATAGGAAAATGAGTACTTTTATAATTGCATCGTTTGTTGCGGCCGTGGGAACACATTTGCATACAAATGTGACACTAATTGGGCATTCTATCTTTGTGTGAATTGTGATTGATGGCATAAAAGCTATTCAACGTATTTATCCTAAAGTTGTCCGTATGGTGAGTAACTATGTGATTGATGGTATCAACTATGCTTACGAGGCTTGTAAATTCGCAATATGCATATTTTGTGTAATGAGGTCATCACGATCCCTTGGTCAAACGTTTTGCAAAGGACATGAAATCTCTATGAAATATCTCCCAATTGAAGATTATCCTCAAGATTTCTAGTGTGATATATGTGAGGCGGAAATGCACCCGAAAATCCCACCCATATCATAGTCAACGTTGCATAAGTTCTTTTCATATTCAACGCCTTAGTCCAGTTGATTATTATGCAAACAATTTCTACCGGCTCTAGGTAATCATTTCATGTCACAAACATTTATTAACATTTGCTGGCCTGTGAAAAGATCGTGAAAACTAAAAGTAACTCTAAGAGGGTTGTCAACAACAAGTTGAATTACATGTAGAGATAAAATATATTGGGTAAGATCAGAAACTAAAAGAAAAGTGCAAGAGGGTATCATAACCAAGCCACCTTTACCGATCATAATACGGTCGATATCTGTATACACACAAGAGAAGATCTGGAAAACAATAGTTAGGAGAAGCCATCTTCCTTTCTACTTTTGCATTAATTTTTTAGGATGGTATAATTGTAAAACAATAAATTTAACTTTTTATACCATGTAGCTATGTAGCTAGAGGCGACAAATTGTGCCAAAAATAAAATAGAGCTTTTATGAGATAAGTTATAAAACAATTGATCACATTTAGCCTTTTTTAAATGCCCGCATATTTAAAAGTTAAATGGGCATTAACAAGTCTCAAGTTGAGTTGAAAGATTCACGCAGATTATCTGGAAATAATTATGTGATGCGAATGGTTATTGGATGCTGAGGGAGGCATCTGTTTTTAGAAAAATAAAAAGAATGGGCCAAGTAGTAAAATTTTAAAATGAGTTTAAAGTAAATAAATACACGTATTATCATTTTACTATTTTGGAGGAAGTTATTTTAAGGCATTAATTACACTAAGACACTAAAAACTTAAAATTAAGCATCACAACTAATAAAGCTAAAAGTACAACCAATTTAAACACAATCTCTTTATTTAATGTCATTACTCGTATATAATAAATACGAAGTACTTTTCAAGCATTACAACTTGTATAGTTAGGTTTACATATCCTTAACGTAGAAGTATAAAAGGTCAATAAATATAATTAATGATCTTCTTAAAACACTCTTTCACTTAAAATTACAATAATATTATCACATTGTATAATTTAACAAAGCCATTAAAAGACCAAACACTTAAAAGAGAATCATATAAACATAACTCAAGTACATCTCTTAGCCATGCATTTTACCTTTTGATGTCATTAACATTTATTTCAGAGTTGTTTAAATTCTTCAGGGTTGACTGTTTCACACTTGTTTCAGGGTTGCTTAACATTTATTTCAGGGTTGGATTCAAAGTTGTTTAAGTTCTTCTAGAGGCTCGATTCTTGTTAATGGGAGCCCGACACGGGAATTTCAATTTCATAAAGGTCTTAAGCAGGGAGACCCTCTTTCTCCTTTTTAATTTATATTGATCATGGAAAGCCTTCACCTGTCGTTTCAACAAGTTGTTAATGAAGGATTTTTTCAAAGGAGTTTCTATTGGATCATCTTTGACTGTTTCACACTTGTTTTATGCTGACGACGTCGTTTTACGGGACAATGGAGCGATTCTAATATCTCTACTATTGTGCACGCAATAGATTGCTTCTTTCATGCTTCTGGTCTTCACATTAATATACAAAAAAGTAAATTGATGGGGATAGCAGTAGATGCTGACAAAGTGAATCATGCAGCTAGAAAGATAGGATGTTTGACGTTCAAAACTCCTTTTTATTATCTTGGTATCAAAGTTGGTGGTTTAATTTCGCGTTTTAAATATTGGGACAAGATAGTGAATAAATTATTATCTCGACTATCGAGATGGAAGATGAAGACACTTTCTATAGGTGGAAGGTTAACGCTTCTCAAATCAGTGTTGAGATCAACGCCTATTTATTACATGTCTTTGTTTAAAGTTCCTATATAGGTGCTAAAACGAATGGAATCTATTCGATGTCACTTCTTTAATGGGATAGAGCGTAATGAAAATAAAATGATGTAGGTGAAGTGGAGTAGTGTTTTGGCTTCTAAAGAGAAAGGAGGTTTAGGTGTATCAAGTTTCTTTGCTTTGAATAGAGCTCTTATGTTTAAGTGGGTGTGGAATTTTAGAAATGACAGTTGTTCTTTGTGGCTAGGGTGATAAAGGCTGTTCATGGAGTAGATGGTAGTCTTTGTAATCCGTCCAAGTTTACTCATCCGTCAACTTGGTTAGATATAGTTCGTGAGTTGACTAAGCTTAAGAGTCATGGGATTGATCTTCTAGGATTTTTTAAGAGAAAGGTGGGTAATGGTGAGAACACTTTGTTTTGGGAGGAAGTATGGAAGGGCGTTTTAAATATCGGTTTCATGCATTGGAACCGAATAAGAATATTGCGGTTGCTTCGAAGATGGCTCTTGAGAATTTGAGATGTTCTTTGCGGCGCATTCCAAGAGATGGAGCTGAGAATACTCAGTTTTTAGACCTGGTGATTTTTTTGAATGGTTTTCAACTTCCTGTGATGCAAGACAAATGGTTTTGTCGTTAGAGGGCTTAGGAGTTTTTTCAGTTGCTTCGGTAAGGAGGTTTGTTGATGAAAACATGTTATCGGGTGCTTCCTCCAAAACTCGTTGGTAAAAGCTGTTCCTATTAAAGTTAATGTTCTTGCTTGGAAAGTTAGTTTAGATTGTTTACCAACTCGGCTTAATATTTCTCGTAGAGGAATGGATATCCCGTCTATTATGTGCCCTACATGTGGTAGTGCAGTCGAGTCTACAAGTCACATGTTCTTTGCATGTTCTATGGCAAGAGGTCTTTGTCGTAAGATCTTTACATGGTGGGATATTAATCATTCGGAAATTTCTTCATACGGGGAGTGGCTAATTTGTGTTTCGAGTATTCAACTTCCTTCTAATCGTAAGAGATATTGGAAGGTGTTTTCTATGTCATGTGGTGTCTTGTACGGAGTTTTCGAAATACATATTTTTGTCTCGAACAGTCCTTCCAAAGCGATTCTTTTTATGATATAGTGGCTCATTCGTTTTATTTGTGTAGATATAGATACAAGCCGCATTTTAGTTGGGTAGATTGGTTAAAAAGTTCTTATCTTGTAACCTTATGATGTTTCTTTCTTGTCTAGCTTCTTGCTATTGCTTACTAAAAATCTGCCGTTCAAAAAATAAAATAAAAAATAAACATTTGTTTGAGAGTATTCGCCATTACAACGTCCGAAGTACCCTACTAATAGATAATTATAGATTATGACATGAGAATTAAATATTTTCTTAAAAATATTGACAAATAGAAGATTAACACCTACTAGAAGATGATATAAGAAGAAAGTTTTGTTTAATAGGATACATTAAGCTGGACTTAGAGATGGCAAATGGGTCGGGTCGGGTCGGTTTGGGTCATGGGTCAAATGGTTTATGGGTCAAATGGGTCAAACGGGTCATACTATAAGAATGGGTTGAATGGGTCATGGGTCAAACGGGTTGGGTCGGGTTAGGTCGGGTCGACTCGCTACATTTCCACCGTAATCATGCTACTATAGTATGTTTCGTCGCCATCCGTTTTTACGTTTCGTCATCTTTTACCTTTTCGCTCGCTTTTACGTTTCGTCCGTTTTCATCCGCTTTTACGCTTTCATCCGCTTTTGCGCCGTCCATTTTTACATTTTCATCCGTTTTCGTTTCGTCCGTTATTTCGCTTTTCGTCCGCTTTTTACGTTTCGTCCATTTTTACGTTTTCGTCCATTTTTACGCCATCCGCTTTGCGCCTTTACGTTTTCGTGCGTTTTTACGCCGTCCGTTTTTTTGCGTTTTAAATCCGCTTTTAACGTTTTCGCGTTTTTACGTTTCGTCCTTTTTACGTTTTGATCCGTTTTTGCGGCGTTTTCGTCCGTTTTTACGTTTTCATCCGTTTTTGCGCTTTTCATCCTTTTTTACGTTTTCATCAGTTTTTGCGCGTTTCGTCGCTTTTTACGTTTTAGTCAGCTTTCGCCATCCGTTTTTGCGTTGTTTCGTCCGTTTTTACGTTTTAAATACGCCATCCGTTTTCATCGCGTTTTGCCGTTCAGCTTTTACGTTTTGTCCTTTTTGCGCGTTTTGTCCGCTTTTGCAAAATAGATGAAACGTAAAAAAACGGACGAAAACTTAAAAAAGCGGACGAAAACGCGCAAAAACGGATGAAAACGTAAAAAACGTAAAAAAATGGACGAAACGAGCAAAAATGGACGAAAACGCGCAAAAACAGATGAAAACGTAAAAAAAGGACAAAAACGTAAAATAGCGGACGAAAACGTAAAAAACAGATGAAAACGCGCAAAACGGATGAAAACGTAAAAAAACGGACGAAAACGTAAAAAAAGACGAAAACGCGCAAAAAAAGACGAAAACGCGCAAAAACGGATGAAAACGAAAAATGTATTTAAAACGCGCTAAAACGGATGAAAACGTAAAAAATCAGACGAAAACGTAAAAAAATGGACCAAAACGCGCAAAAACGGACGAAATTGTAAAAACGGACGAAAACGCGCAAAAACGGATGAAAACGTAAAAAATAAGACGAAAGCGTAAAAAAAGGGACGAAACGCGCAAAAACGGATGAATACGTAAAAAAACGGACGAAAACGTAAAAAAGCGAACGCAAACGCGCAAAAGCGATGAAAACGTAAAAAACGGCCGAAAACGTAAAAATACGGACGAAAACACGCAAACACGGATGAAAACGTAAAACAAATGACGAGAACGCGCAAAACGGACGAAAACGTAAAAAAAGCGAAACGGACGAAAACGCGCAAAACGGATGAAAACGTAAAAACGGACGAAACGTAAAAACGCCGAAAACGCGAAAACGGATGAAAACGTAAAATGAGCGAAAACGTTAAAACGATTAAAACGTAAAAATGACGAAACGCGCAAAACGGATGAAAATGTTAAAAGCGATGAAAGAAATATAAAACGATAAAACATAAAAACACGACATCTAATGATGGTAGAGTTATCATCCACCCTTAAGTGACCCATTCGACCCATTCGACCCATTTGTTGATTCACATGTCCATATGTTGACATTTCGACCGTTTTTCGCAAACGTGAAACCCAATCCAACCCATAAGTTGTTATTTTTGACCCATAAGAACCCATTTTTCTCTAAATAGGTTGTGATTGCCACCTCTAAGCTGGACAATGACAATATATTTTTCTAATATAATTAGGAGACACCTAGTAGAAGATGATATAAGAAGAAAGTTATGTTTTATTGTTGACAAGATAGTTTTCTAATATAATTAGGAGACACCTAGTAGAAGATGATATAAGAAGAAAGTTGTGTTTTATAGTATACAATAAGTTTGACAATGACAATATAGTTTTCTAATATAATTAGCTCATGTTGAGTTTAATATAACTAGTGTCATGTAAGGGTGAGTATCGCAGACACAAAATCGATTGGATCGGTCGAACCAACGGTCCGGTCTCGGTCATAACTTTTTCTTTAATTCGGTTTCGGTCTGGTTTGGTTTTACATACAAACAGACCAATAATACCTTTTTGGATCGGACCGATCGAAGGATTGGATCGGTCCAACCCGGACCGGTCCAAACACATTCGGTCCGATCCTCGCTCCGTGATTTTTGTCTAACTCGATCTCGGTCCGGTCTTGTTTTTGCCGGTCCTGTCCAGTCAAAGACCAATGCTCAACCCTGTCATGTTACATCAAATATAAATGCTAAAACTTGGGTCTAATATATATGTGTCTAATTTGCTTTGATAAATGACACATGTTAATAGGCAATTTATCTATGCTACTTTAACCATCAGATTTGATATCACACTCTTGTTAAGCATACTTTTCATAACCAAGTAGGGTTGGATCAGTTGAAAAACCCCTTGCCTTTCAACCGAGAGGTCAGGGGTTCGATCCTCACTCCTACAAAAGGTAGGAGGTCCTTTCTACCCTTGGTAGAACCAAGAAGCGACCTCTCTACCTTGGGTAGGGGTAAAATCGTCTACATCTTAACCTCCCCAAACACCGAAAACGGATTGAGTACCCATAACCCGTGGAAGACGGCATTGGGAGTTGTTTTTTTTTTTTTTTTTTTTTTTTTAAGCATGCTTTTCATCAAAAGTCGTTAAGACATTGATAGAATCTACATCAGAAGTTTTTAAGAATATTTAGTGTTTATATATCGTCTGAACAACAAATTAAAAAACCAAGTATCCTACTAAAAGTTGCCGAGTGCTAGGTATAATAACTATTGTGCTCTTCGATTTGTTAAGCGGTGAGATCGCAACCGAAATTCTCAAACTTTAATCGATTTAATTAAATTGTTTAGTTAGTCATTTAATTGGTTTATTATTCTAAATCAAAAGTAACCTCTCTGTCGCTCGCCTCTTCAACCATAAAGTATAACCAAAAGTTTTTACTTTGGCTACGTACGTGAATCACAGTTTTTAGTGAAATAGTTACTTTGATGTCTTCTTTAGATTTATACAGTGACGGAGCTAAGATTTTTCGATTGGGTGAGCCAAAAATAAAATGAAAAAGTACTAAATTTTAACTACTTCCTCCGTCCCATAATTAAAGTCTACTATTGACTTTTTAATTATTCGTTTTACAACTTTGACCTTATATATTTTTGTTTGTATTAAATAATACTTGATAAAAATAATATTTTAAATTTAATGCTATTTCATTTAATCTTTTAAATTTACTGTATATAAAATATCCATTCTTTTTAATTTTAGCTTCTAAAACTTCATCATCTCCGCGAACAACTCTTACTTGTGATTGAGTGGTTAACTTTTTTGTGAGTGATTGAGTGATGAGAAAAGATCTATGTAGAACAAGTTTTTGCTAAAGAACAAAATGCTCCATCTCAACCACACATCCAACTTCAATCTAACGGTTTAGATTAATTGACATTGTATTTTAATTATTAACTGAAAGGCATTTAAGTAATTTTACTAGCTCAATAACTAAATATCACGTGTCTCTCTTTCACTTCTCATTTCATTTACCCAGACTCTCTCTCCTGTTTACAAACACACTTTCTTTCTCACCCAAAACACACACAAACCACCATAAACCATCATCATCTTTCATATCACCGTCGATCTGACGTTAATCCACCGTCGATCTGTCTTTCCGTCATCTATCCATCGTCGATCCGCCGTTGGATCTGATGGATCAGTTGATCTGATCAAATCGTTCGGTTGATGGGATGCATGCGTAGGTTTCGATTAGCGTTGCTCCGCTATCCTGTTCGGTCTCATCAATAAAGATACGATGCTCCGCTATCCGATCCGCCATGGGTCATGATTACAAAAATATAAAGACAATAAAAAAGAAGACGGATGATCATAAGCGAAATTATTATTGCCAAGAAACCGGCTCTCCAGTTGGGCCATCGCCTTATAAGTCTGTGACTTTTGTCATTGATTTATAATTGTTTTATGATTTTTGTGATAGGGGCACGTTTAGTACAAAGGCTGTTTTCAATGTATTTGGATAAGGGTGACAAAATGGCTTGGAAAGTGTGTTTTTTTATCTTTCTAGCTTATATTTTTTTTATAAGGTATATAAAGCTTTTTAAACTTTTGGTAAATGTTGCCGATTAAATCTAAAAGAATGACACTTGTTGCAAATAGTTGTGTATTCATTTGTTAACTTAAGCTAATTATTGTTTTTCCTCCGACATAAATAACATTTTTTTTACCTCAAATCACATGTGATTTTTTGGTGGATCACATGTAATTCTTTTGATGGATCACATGTGATTATTTTTTAATATGATTTTTTTGGTGAATCACATGTGATTCTTTTGGTGGATCACATGTGATTTTTTTTTAATGTGATTCTTTTTTGTGGATCACATGTGACTTTTTTGGTGGATCACATGCGATTTTTTAAAAATAATAAATCACATGTGATTCTTCGGTGGATCACATGTGATTTTTTTTAAATAATAAAGCACATGTGATTTTTTTACGGATCACGTGTGATTTGTCTGGACGGAAATTTTGAAAAAAAATTTCGTCGAAAGTATATAAAAGTGCATATCTATAGAAAAATGATTTTTTTTTTGTCGCGATGATGTATTTTTTATAGGTTGAATATTTACCGTTTGCAAGATATGTTGTTTTTAAAAAAATGGTGAAAAGTGGGTTTTTTTATTAAATGAGTTAGATTGAATATTTTGCCTTGTAATTTTTAATTTTATCTCTACCGTTTGAAATTAAAATGGAAGGCTAGGATTTGATTATTTGTTCTTTTTATTTCTCTTGTTTGTTATTGATCTCACCTCATTGAGTGATTAATTATTTTATCCAAATAATACTTTAATATAACGAGATTTTGGTTTCGCGCGTTGCGCCGGAGTATTGGTAATGGTCAGTGCTGTTTTGATGCATGCGACCCTTTATGCAAATGTCATCATATTTATACCCAAAAGGTTGGAAATGTTTTACAAAAGGTGTTGCCATATAGTACGGCCAACTTTCATGAGATGACATGGTTTCGTACCACGTTATACATACTACTCATGTACTACAGTCATTTACAATATGTTTGATGGTAATATACATATAGTACTAAAGTTCAGGTATCCAGGTTCTTGTTACAAAAGCTAGTAGAATTTTGCGGTCTTATTTAGTCTTGTTTCCCTTTTTTTTGGCTTTTGTCAGCTGCTTCCTCGGAAGTTGATGAGAATTTCAGTTCTCTTTTTGCTGATTTCTTTTCTGTAGGTATTTTTTCCATTTGCTTCTCAGTTCCTCCGATGGTTGTATCTGTTGGCGGAGTTGAGTGTTCAGCGCTCTGGCCTTCAGTGGTTGCTTCTTTTTGTGAGACATTCTCATGTAACTGTTGCGGTGTTGCTGTTATATGTAGTAATTCTTTTGTCTTTTCTGATGTTTCTGATGGTCCAATAAGGAGCGTGTGTTGTTTAAGCGGTAAACTAATGGCTGTAGTTGCTGGTGGTGGTGTTGGGTCTAGGATTTTGTCTAGCACAAATTCTGCATTTCCTTGCACACTTTCTTTTGTAAAGTGAAATTGGAAAATATGGTGTGTACCTTCAATGGAAAGTAGTTGCTGTGGATAGTGATATGGATTTTGGTCTTCAAGTGTTGCCAGAAGCTTGGTGCACTCAGGTAGCATCGTTTCTGACTGAGGACTGAAACAGATTAATGTAACTGTTGCTGTTTCGTCATTAATCCTTGCTCTAAAACAATACCTGCAGGTTATCCAATTACAGGTGAATAGAGGTTTTTTAGTGTTGAGAGAAAGGGAATAGTTTTTTAGAAAGGTGTAAAAACAACTGTTCTTACCCATATGTTGGTGTAACCTGAGGTCCATGGTCGATGCATCTTGGTATCGGAAATTCTTCAATAGTTTTAAGAGGGCATTCAGAGCATTTTTTGTAGTACCATGGTCTTGTACGATCGATTGATAAGATTGTGGCCTCATTTGTGAACCTGACAAACTGTTATGTAATATTGTTGTTAGCAAAACTGTTAAGCCAGAAATGGATTATAATATAGTTTTCTTTTTGGTATACCCTATACGACTGAGGATTTATTTCAGTCAATGTTTTCAATGGCTCGCGGTTCCTATTCCTTTCTTGTTCCAGATCTTCAAACCTTTGTGGCTCGATTGTTAGTGCCGGAGGAAGATCTAGGATTGTGTTGTACCTGTATGAGTAATGCTCATTAGGGACATCTGTTTAATGATTTCTTTTTCTTTGTTTTTTTTTTTATTTTTTTTTATAGTGTAGCATATATTGTTACTTACACATTGCGGATCTCTTGTGCTTCAGGGATGTTAGGATTCAGAAAATAGCGTGTTGCAGATGTTCCTAGAAGTTGGATCTCTGCACATTTGTATGTAATTTAGTTATAGACACTTTTTTTAGACATATAAGTATTTTGTTTTTAGATATTTGGGATAGAAAGTTTGGCAGGAGTGTTTACCGTTAAATCTATTTGACACTCTGCATGACGCTATGGCAATGATGACTGGTTTTTGAAGTGTTTTATATTCGTCTTCATCAAACTCCATTGCCATTTCATTCCACATTTTAAATTTCACCGTCTGACCACTGGTATATACATGGTAAATGAATAAGGAATCAAAAAAATGAGAAATGTGTTAATTTGCATTTGTTTTAATCTATAATCTTATACTTACTCTAGGTTCTGCACGTCTAAGACTCTCCAACGTGTGATATTCGTTGTTGTGCTTCCCGCGTTTCTGATACCGTCTATCCGCTGAATTGTCCCGATGTAATCTAATGGCAAAATATGTAAGCATTGTTATTAGATGCAAAAGTGTATTGTAATAAGAAAAGGAATGTGTAAGTGTACATGCCTGTGAGTATTGCTGTGCTGTCATCAGCTGTTTTTGGTAGCTCATTATGTGCTGCAAACTCAAAATAATATTCTGGGAAGTCATCAACTGGAATTATATCAAAAGTAGTTGCGTGTCCGAAGATGAGAGATGTTTTATGGGTAACAGCACGTTGCCATTTCCTTGCTGGCTCGCAGCTGAAGCTTGCAATTCTGTACGCCATATTTTCTTGTACCTCTGTTTCGAAATACTGTATGTCTTTGGGAGACATGTTTGCTTGTATAGCATTACCCTGGTTGGTAATTTTGTTTTCCTTAAGTCATTGGTGAATGTATTTGTATAAAGTTGTGGAATTTGGTTAGTAAGAATGTTTTGTGACATACCTGTTTATCAAGAAGTATGCAACAGACTCTGTGAGGATCGCTTTTTAGGGTTCCGGCAATCCATTTTCGATAAACTTTTACCTCAATTACTTTGTTACTGATCTGTAGGCTTTATGTCTCGTATATTAACCGGTTCTCACTGGAGGCATAATCATTTTCCCTTTTTCTTGTGGCGATTGGGATGGTCGACTTGATCCTTCCATTTTCTGCAAAATTAGATTGTCGTTTCCTGTGTAGAGTAAAAAAATGAATCGAAGCAATATTAGTACAGATGGTCGACTAAAAGTTTATTATAATGGGAAGGTACTATCTATGTCAAAGTGCAGTTGTAACAAAAATAATGAACATAAATTTGATTAAATATCTACGGCATTAAGCATACTGGATATGATTTAAGGCATAACAGTAAACATAGTATAAAATTATTATTTTCTATTGTTGTTATATAATAAGTGATTAGAATAAGTGATTGATAAACCTGGTTTGGTAAGATTTGTGACAAAAAATCTTTATACACGATATTTTTTGTACAGTTTGGGTTTTGGTTTGGTTGTTGGTGAATGAGTATCTTCAACCCTTCAGTAGTTGTTGCGCGCGAGAGAGCAACGTATAGTTGACCATGCCCAAAAACTGGTTCTGGAAGATAAACTCCTATTTTGTTGAGGGACTGCCCTTGGCTTTTGTTAATGGTCATGGCGTAACAGACTTTTAGAGGAAATTGTTTCCTTTTGAAGATGAAAGGGAGTTGTTCATCTTTATTAATTAACAGAATCCGTGGGATAAACACTTTTTCTGAGATACGTGTGCCTGTTATAATTTTTGCTTCAATGACTTTATTCAACAATTGAGTTACTATCAGCCTTGTTCCATTGCATAACCCTCCTGATAGATTTAAGTTACGCAAAAGCATAACCGGTGTTCCCACTTTTAGTTCTAATTTGTGTGGAGGAAAACTTCCGAACGAAAGGCTGTTTAAATATTCAGTAGGATAGAGAAGCTCAGTTTGCCCGCCGTCGTTACCTTTAGGTAATGCTTCATCAGAACTGAGATAAGTTTTAACTTCACCTTCAACCATTTCTAACACTTGTGTATTTATCAGATCTGCCGTCTCATTTTTAGGACACACGATTGCTCTTTCTTGCAAAGCTTTAGCTGTAGGATGTTGCAATGTTTGCTTGTCATAGATAAAGTCTATTAATTCTGATGTCGAGTTATCAGATTGTGGTATACAAAATTTGTCTGGAATATGTATCCATGCACTATCTTTGTTGTCTTCTATATCTGGTACACCTATGTCGCCATCTCCAATGGTGAGCAACCATTTTGAAAACTTGTCTATACTATCTTTTTCTTCTTCAAGTAGTCCTTGTTTTAGCAGCCGCATGTTTTCATGAAGCTTAAATACCTTGAAGTGTTTCCAGAGGTATGATTGTGTGATTGAAGACGAAATAATTTCGTTTCTCGATGCATTTTTCTTAACAGGAAGGGTTTGTCTAAAGTCACCACCCAAGATGACGGTTTTCCCTCCAAATAAACAGTTTGGTGCATCAAGAATATCCCTAAGGCTGCGATCCAATGTTTCAAAGCACTTTCGATCATTCATTGGGGCTTCGTCCCATATTATCAGATCTACTTCCCTCAGTAAGATTGCTAAATGACTTCCCTTTTGTATCTTACATACTGATTCATCTGTTACATGTAAAGGTATCTTGAATCTTGAATGTGCAGTACGGCCACCTGGCAAAAGTAGTGACGCAATTCCAGATGATGCGACAGCTAATACTATTTTCGCTTGTGAACGTGTTGCGCATATTATAGTTTCCCACAGAAATGTCTTTCCTGTACCTCCATGGCCGTATACAAAGATAAGTTTTTGCGTGTTCTTTGCTACTGCACCCATTATCAAATCAAAAATCATCTTTTGTTCAGCGTTTAACTTTGGTATCAGCAACTCTGTTTCCCTCTGTAGCATGTCACGATTATAGTTTCTTTCTTCCATTAAGAGCCGATTTTTTAACGCTTTAAGCAAATGTTTGGGTGGTAAAGTAAGACCAAATTCTTGTAACGTTTTTGAGTACGTGTTTAGGATTCCTTCTATTTCGCATGAAACGTATGCTTCTAAGTCTGTGTCATTTCTTTCAATGACAGAATCCCAAGTGTTTTTGAAAGTATACTTGGAACGTCATCAGACATTTGTCTCCAAAAGTTTTGCCATAAGTCCATTGGATTTGAAACATCGCAAAAAATGATAATCTGCACGAATAAATCCCTTAGTTGTGAAGCAGATGCGTGAAATGAAGCTTCTTGTAACGCTATCTTCCATTCGTTATCATCACCAAGCAAACCCATTGCTTCACATGCTGCTCTGTACGTTGGGTATATTCTGTTGTCAACTTTTCGTATGTCTTCAAAGGATTTGCAACCTTTTTGGTGACATAAGAGCATTCTTTCATAAAATAGGTCTCCTAGACTTGGGTGGATGTATGTTAGTCTTCCAATTGCTGGTTTCTTGATATTTTGCCGCTTTTTCCAATATTTATCGCCACTATACCATGCAAACTCTCTTGGGAAGTCTAGATATGTAAGATGTCTTCCGTCTTCCCATTTTGCATTATAGTTTAACCATTCAGTGAGTGTAGTCTTCTTGTTGCAAGGGTTGGAGATTATTGATGTTAAGCTATCGTTGGCCTTGAATGTAATTTGCTGCTTGTTTTCTAGATGTACCGCTAGTATCTGAACTGCTGGGTCTCTACTGTGTATGTCAAAACCAAATATCCTCCAAGATGCTTCATGTGGTCCGATGAATCTTGATTCCTGAAAGTTCTTGATTTCATCGACTTGTATACGTTGCTGCTGTATGTTAGAGGATGAAGGTTCAGAAGCTCTCGTTATGTTGGCGACAGCACGCGTCTGCGTGCCTTTGGAGATGTACTTGAAGAGATATTTAATCAACATTGACCATCCACAAGATTCGACATTGATATGCGCGTAATACCTCATACATAGCGCCTATTGTATGGAACAACGACGCATTATCAAGTTGAATGTTGTTTTCTTTGTTGTTATGCACGTGTCTCGTCTTCTATAATGTACATATCCATCTCGTCTATATATGTCTTGTCACGGTATTTTTTGGGAAGTTCTCATACAATTGCTAACGCCTTGCATACATGGAGCGTCCTTGTTTGCTTCTCCACATGGGCCGTGAATCATAAACTCTGAAATTATTCTATAACCTTCTGGATCTTGAGTTTGGTCTGGTAATTCAGCAGAAATGTATTTGTCTACGTCTTCGTCATGGCATATCTTTGTTTCTTCTGATATCCAAAGTAATGTATGGCAGTGTGGAAGACCACGTTTTTGAAACTCGATTGTATATAAAACTGTTGCATAAAGATTAGGAAAAATGTCACGTATTTGATTTTGTTTTAAACTAACTGAAAAAAATAATAGAAATAAGAGTATTATTAAAAGAATTTTATGGAATACCTGTTGTTATCCTGCCTAAGGTTCTTGAACTTTTTAAAAACTTTATGAAATCTTTCACTTTTTCTTCAAACACGCGTACTACAATGTCAGCTCTGTCTGCAACAGTTAGTTCCGGGAAATCTTCCATATATTCTGTAATTTCAGGCCACTTTACGTTGCATGTGAATGTGACAAAGAATGCTGGGTTCCCATGTATACGACAGATCGCCAATGCATCTAGGTAGTGACTGTACATGTAGCGTGGACCGCCTGTGAAAGATGCTGGTAGTATAATTCTTGTACCAACATCATGGCCATCACGGTCTCCTCTCATAATTGCGTCATAAAGTCCTGAAAGATATTCATTCCTAAAGTCATTTTGCTTTTCACGGATATAATCAAGGCGGCTCTGTTCAATTGCACAATAAGCTGTTACAATATATTGTTGAAACAGTCGTCCTGCCCTTGGAAGTAAGCTGAACTGGTTTACACGATCGTGTATCTGGTATGCGTAATACATTTTCATGGACATTTTTTCTTTGTTTCCGAGAACTGCCATGCTGAAGCTTAAGCGGCATGTCCTTCTCATAACCTTGTTCACCATAGACAAATATCAACGGAAATTGAAGAGACATATAACACGGATGTAGCTTGTTTACCCTTTGTGGTGCGTGTGAGTGTTCTTGAATAATAATATCAAATTCAGCTTGTGCTTCTTGGCTTTGCTCATACACTATTGCTCCAACGGTTTCTGCTGTAGGGAGTTCATATTGCCGGGTTCCTGCTACACTATACAGCTTAACTTTGAATTCTGGTATTGTAGCGTCTAGCAGTTTATCTCTTGCTGTACGAAACAATTGGACTAATGCGTTATGTTTGTCTAATAATTTGATTAACCCTTCTACAATGTCCTTTCTGAGTCCGCTTTTTCCTTGACCTCCAAAGTGAAACATACGGTTGTCAACTTCATTGTCTGTATCGTATATGTATAGTTGCAGAAAACATGGCCGGTCCTTTTCTTGTGGACAAAGTGACCCAATATTATGGTATATTTGACCTGAGATGCGGAATACGTAAGGTCCGGCCTTTGTTAATTGAGTCATCAACTTGCGCTCCATAAGAAGTCATACTGAACATCTGGTTGTATGCTCTTATGTTTTCCATAAAGTGCCGGTCTTTGTATAACTGCTTAATGTATTCAGGATATTGTTGTTGTTGTTTTACGACTACGGATCCACCTAAGCAGCATTTATGGTATTGAGGTGGTGTACGTTTACACGGCTTTGCTAATCTTTCTTCGTACCAAAATCTAGCATTACAGTGCACACAAATCTGGTCACATTTTCCAAACTGTGCATATTCCAAAGGCGGTCCTGCACAGTTTTAAAATGCAACTTAGAAATCGTTAAAAATAAATGGAAGACTTCGATCAAGTAAATAAGGTTAAAAAATAATGCAAACTTGCAAGCCGTTACATTGTAACAAAATTGTAACAGTTAAGGATAATGGAAAATTGTATAAATAATTTAAAATCTATTTGTTTTTTTTATATTAGATGCAATACTTACCTTTAAACTTTTGGTGTGTGTCGTTATCGATGTGAGAAGACGATTGTTGTTTCCTGTTGCTTGTTTTATCAGTACCTGTAGCATCAGTTTAATAAATGTTTATGTATACATTAAAAGGTAACCTTTGAAAGTTATGATTTGAAATAGGAAGGTTATGTAACAGCCGTTTGTATTAGTGAACCTTTTATGTCTACAAATTAATATACAAATTCTTAAATTTGTGTGTTTGTAGCAGTAATAGGTAACAATATGACAATATTAAATAAGTTTTAACAATCATGGGTAAGGCACTTACTTTTTTTTTGGTGATAGATGATGTCATCATTGCACGGCATATGTTTGTAGTAGTTTTTACATTTGATGTTATCACATTCGTTGATGCTATAAGGTTCATCAATGTTCATTAGAGAATGTAAGGAATCCGGCGGTATGTTACAATCTGTTTGGATACATGAGCAGCCTAAATCCTCTGCAAAAAAAATTATTTAAAAAACAAACTGCTTAGTAAAGCTTAGACCATTAGTCGATAGTAATTATTATTATATAAACTGCTATCCATATTAGACACAACATTTATTTTTATAGTTTTTGTATGCGTAAGTAGCAATAGAGAAATATATTCAGAAACTTTGAACAGTCACAGGTAGAGTACTTACTTTGTTGTTGCTGGCACATCATATTATTGTTGTGTGACATATGTGTGTAGTATTCTTTGCTTGCGTTATTTTCAACTTTGTTAATGCTATAAGGTTCGTCAATGGTTATTGCAGAATGTGAAGAACTTGACGGTATGTTGTAATCTATTTGGGTACAGGGGAAACATGATTTTCCTGCAAAGCTTACAATTAGGTAATAAATTGGTTAGTTATCCGTTACATTGTCCAACATATTGTGTAACTAATCATGATGGAACTAACATTTGCGTTACATATGTGTCTTGATAAATAGTACCGAATTCTAAATATATGCAAATTGTACATAGATAAGTAGTCATATAGAAATATCTAATAAGTTTAATAAGCATAGGTAAACCACTTACTCTCTTGTTGCTCAGATTTCGTGTTGTTGTTATATGGCATAGACGTGCAGTAGTTGCTGCTTTCATTATTGCCAGCTTCGTTAATGTTATGAGGTTTGTAAATGGTTGTTGCAGAATGTAAAGTACCCGACGGTATTGTCCAATCTGTTTGTATACATGAGAAACTCAAATCTTCTGCATAGAATACATGTAAAAAGCAAGTTGGTTAGTTATGTTTAAAGCATAAACTGTATCTGTCAAAGTAGAAAGATATAGTTATGTTACTACTTACTTGTTTCTTCGCTATTGTTACTTTCACACTGATTAACATTTGCTGGTGATACGTTTGCATTTGAAGTAGTTGTAAAGCAGATAGAAGATTTCTTTTCATTTGGCTTAGCAGGTCTTAAAAAAACTCCTTTCCTTTTCCTTACTCCGTAAGCATTGTTATCTATTTGCTTACATGGGGAACCTGAATTTTCTGCAAAGAATAGATACACAAACCAAGATGGTTACTGATATTAAAACTGTAAATGTTAACTGTTAAAGTGGAGAGATATTCATATGCGGCTACTTACGTATTTGTTTGCTGTTTGTCCTTTCGCACTTTGTAGCATTGGCTGGTGATACCTTTGCACTTGCAGATGTTGTAAAGTAGATAGAAGATTTCTTTTCATTTGGCTTAACAGTCTCTTAAAAATTCCTTTCCTTTTCTTCGCCATAAGGATTGTTTATTTTTCGAGTTGTTGTGGTTTGTCCAATGTGTATGGTGAAGGGGTTGGAAATTGGGCATGGTTATAATCGAGATATAGTTGTGCGCGGAACTCTCAAGAGCAATGTCATTTAATATGTTGTTTGAACTAAAAGTTTCGGTAACTGAATTATTAAAATGTTGAATAGCTTCTTTTTTTGTTTTTGCGTTTTTTTTCTTATAGGTGTTGCACGACCGTTTATTTTTGCTATTATCAGGAAGCATAACATTGTTGGCCTCAAAATTATTGGTAACAGCATTACTAACATTATGTGCATCTACATAAGAGATTTGCTTAAATTTTGCCTTACAGTTATTCGCTAACTCTCTTTTAGCTTTCATTCTATTTAGACAACAACGGATGGCTATACATTTAGGCATACAGTGTATATGAATAAAGGTTTTAGTTAGTTCCATTTGTAAACAGAAAAATATGCACAAATAAAGTATAAAGGCAAGGGTTTCAGATACTTGCATATCTAACTAAATCACAAACTATAAAATGTATAAGGTCCAAGATTATGTTATATTGTTTTTTTATACGGCTTTTGCAAGCAGTTTGATATCATGACCACAGTTAATTTATCAAACACTATATTGAGTGCTTTGTAAATCTACAGTTATAGTTACTCATGCAATTAAGACAAATTTATAATAACAATATTTGATGAGCGTATTAAATCCAAGAGCTGACATACCTTACACGGATGCAAATGGTGGTTGAAGGAGTTAAATGCAGTGTTCACGAAACTTCTGAAGTTGCCTGGTTTTTATCCACTTTTTTTGGGGAAAAAAGTTTAAGTCGGCAGTGATGTAAACAATGAGTCGGTTATGATGTCACCCGGATTTTGTTTTGACCCGAAACGACAAAAAATTGCTTTTGACAACACTTGAAACGACAACAAAAAGCAATTGTGTACTGTTGTCCCTCTCACGTGTATTCGGGTTAGGAATCCGCATACGACGTCGTTTCGCACACTTATTAATAATATTTATAATTTAATAACGATTCATGTGTTTTGCTGATGATAGCTGTCATTACACAATTTAAAAATTCAGGGTAGGTGAAATTAACACACCTCAGCGTTATCTGCTCTGTCACCCAAATATAATATCATTGATGATATGTGCAAGTCACGTATAAATAATCTTGGAGTTGTGTAGATTATTGCATATTTGAAAACTTCAATTACACACACACTAAGGAGAGAGAAACACAGAGTATGGAAGAGATTAACCATTTTAGCCATGAACAACATCCATTGAAGCTGATTGAAAACTGGGAGACGGTTGAGGGTGTTGGTGATGATGAGGGGAAGCAAAGTGTGGTTGATTGTAACGGATGTCGAGAACCCATTTCAATATCGGGTGGCTCTGACGTATATGGCTGCGTCAAGTGTGGTTACTTTCTGCACAAGACATGTACAGAATTGGCACCCACTATCAATCACCACATCCACCCCTTTCATCCTCTTACGCTCAAACTCAATGATTGTATGTGGAATTGTGACGTGTGCAGTGATAGAAAGATACTATATAATGGGTTTAGCTACAGATGTGTGGAGTGCAACTTCGATTCATGCTTAAACTGCGGTGTTATTGCTGTTGCTCAAGAGGTGGCTGCTATTGCACTTAAAAAGGAAGCATCGATCAAACTTAAATGTGATGGTCACCCAAAACACACTTTAACTCTTCAGTTAAGACCTGCTGCAATTCTTTGCGATGCATGCAAATCAGAAGAGAAAGACTTGTTCTATCTTTGCGATACTTGTGATTTTTGGATCCACAAGGCTTGTACTTCCTTAGCCTCTACCCTTGATCTACCTCATCACCCAAATCACCCACTTGTTCTCATCTATTCACTTCCGGAAAATTGCTATCGATTTCGCTATTATTGTGAGTTATGTAACAAACGCATCTTACAAAACGACTGGTTGTATCATTGTGCAAATTGTAGATACTTTGCCCACATAAAGTGTGCCTTAACTGCTCCACCTCCAAGGTCAAACACTTTCTCTGTTTTTGTTTTTATTCTTGTTGTTGTTGTGAAATTCCACATCTAAACTCAATGTGTAATTTTCAGAGACAATCAAGGTATCTCTGTTGGTACTGAAGAATATGATAAGGATTTACTGCATTTTCCCATGTCATACTCATTTACTGATCCACTGAAGCAGCTATATTCTGGAAAGGTAATTCTTGATGATAATGAAACATATGAGATTAAACATTGGAGCCATCCAGATCATCTATTAATCATTAATGAAGAATCCCAAGGTAACAACAAGCCCGACATAGACTCTAGTGATCTTATTGAAGTATGCTATGGGTGTGTAAGACCCCTCTCCTTTCCATATTATACCTGTTGCGAAGATGGATGTTCATACACTCTCCACAAATACTGTGCCCAGTTACCCCTCACATTACAACATCAACTTCACCCTCATCATTCCCTTTACTTGGTAGACACATGGGAGGATGAGGACTTCTATATTTGCACTGGTTGTTACAGCCGTGGCAACACATTTGTGTACAAATGCGATCAAACTAACTGCAAGTTCTCTCTCTGTGTAAATTGTGCATTTTTACCAAACACCATCAAACATAAATCCCACTACCATCCTCTTTTCCAACTTATTGATCCCAAACCTGTTTGTAAGGCGTGTAACAAATTGTCTAAAGGTATAAGCTATTCTTGCAAGGATTGTGACTTCCAACTAGGCATGCGCTGTGCAATGAGGTCGCCACAGTCCCTTACTCATAGGTATTGCAAAGGACATGAAATCCAATTGACATATCCTCCAGTTGAAAATCATCCCTGAGGATTTCTATTGTGATATTTGTGAGAAGGAAATGCACCCAAAGTTCTGGCTCTATCATTGTCACAAATGCAAAAGTTCATTTCACCTTCTATGCCTTAGTCGAATCGATTGGTATGCAAACATTATACGCAAGGGCAAGTTAACCGTTTCATATCACAAACATCCATTAACATATGCTCAAAGGCAGAAAGGTACTCCCCAGTATGTGTGTTCTGTTTGTAATGAAAATATTAATGGTTATTTGGTCCTTGAATGTGGGGCTAGATTATGTAATTTCAATATTTGCTATTATTGTCATCTGAATAAGAAATGGTGATATTAAGCTATTTCCTTATATTGGTTTTCTCTTCTTCTTTGTATTAACATTTTCTCAAATTTCAATTGGTAATTGTTTATATAGTTGCATCAATTCAGGTATGCAAAGTCCTTTTTATCTGTAAAACTTTTTGGTGCTCTTTTTTTTTCTTGATATAGTGGCTTTGTTGTGTCAAAGTTACTCCGTTTATCATACTAACGTGATCGAGTAGACTAATTTTGGATTCTATTATGCATGTCACATGTTTGACTATTTGACTAGTATGGTATTTCTAAAAAGTAGACTTTTTGGTGCTCTTTTTTTTCTTGATATAGTGGTATTTCTTAGATAAATTTGTATGGCCTTTCAAAATGCTAAAAACAGAGCTGATAAATCGAAAGTACCAAAACAAAAGAGTAGGTTAAAACGAGAAGAGTCTAGAGTCATAGTGGCCTGATGACCCACCAAAAGAAGATCCAGGCTCAAGTATATACGATTATACCCTTTTGATGACCAATCAACGTACATGGAACCCCAGATAAACCTTTGTTTGAACTGCTAGAATGACTCTTCTCCACCTTTAAAACTTTATTTCAACCCATCTGGCACATGAGAATCACGTGAGCTGGATCTACTCACTTTTTCCGCATCGATTCATTATATTAGGATCCAACTTTTCATCAATGTTTTAAAACCCGGGTTGACCCGGCCGGTTCAACCGGTTGAACCGGGAACCGGTTCGGAGACCGGCCGGATAGGACCGGGTTTTATGGTTGAGAACCGATTGAACCACGGTTTTCGTTGACCGGGTTGACCGGTTTGATAAACCCGGCCGGTCATGACTTTTATCAATTTTTTTTTTTTTTTTTTTTTTTTTTTTCAAAAAGTTAACAAAATGATTTTTTTCCTATTAACTTTTCTAGGTTTAATTGAAAAGTTAAAACGATGATAACTAATGTTTGTTAAAATTTTGTAAAATAGTAAATTATAGTTATATATAATCTTAGAATCACTAATTAATATAGTTTCTTATAAACCATTTTATAATTTGAATCACCGAAAATTTTGGCTATATTTTTATAGATGTAGACTTAAAAAGAAACTTTTGATATAGTCTTAATTTTCTTCGTGGGTTTAATCGAATGTATGAATAAAAGCGGATAAATTATTAGATTATGCAATACTACTTATTAAATATAAGAAAAATATATATATGTATAGAACCGGTTCGACCGGTTTCAACCGGTTGAACGGTGACCCGGTGAACCGGCGACTTAACCGGGTCGATAAAAAAACCGGTTTTTAAAACATTGCTTTTCATGATAATGATGATGTTACACGTGGACCATCCAACCTGTAACTTGACCCGGATCCAGGCTTTGACCTGAAATCGTAAAATAACAACCAACGGTCACCACCGATTGACTTGTGACCCGAAGCGATCCTCTTTCAAGATATCTTTTTAACATATTTTTGCTTACGTAGAGGTCAGAATGAATCGAACGTTCGGTGAACATTTCATGAACTGCTCGGTAAAAAGTTCGTTTATGTTCGTTTATTTATTAAATGAACGAACATGAACAATATTTTACGATCGTTTAGTTAACTGAACTAACATGAACAAAAGTCACGTTCGTTTATTTATGTCCGTGAACGTCCGATTATGCGTTCGTTAACGTTCGTTTATGTTCATTTATTCATTTATGTTCATACATCAAATCTTTTAATTGTATAATTTTTAAATTAGTTCGTTTAAACAAAATGACACTGATAAAACGATATTAGATACATAATTTAATAAAGTTTATGATTGTTTGTCTATGTTCATTTATGTTCGATCGTTTATGCTCGTTTAGTGTCTTAATAAACGAACATAAACGAACATGAACAACTCATTTTCTTAATAAACGAACATGAACAAGAAATTTCGTCCGTTTAAGCGTTCGTGTTCGTTTATTTGTTCGGTTAAAATTAAATGAACGAACATGAACAAAGCTCCGTTCGTGTTCGTCCGGTTCGTTTACAACCCTACTTACGAGTTTACATCATTTTGCTTATATATATTACATGTTATTTGTTTCCGTTCTTATTTTATGACTTATTGACTTATCTAGACTTGTTATATCAAAGTATAAGCTCAAATAAGCTCATATGTTTCAAATTAAGCCAGAAAACAAGACTTATGAAATTTAAGTCAAAATTAGATAAGTCAATAAGCTTAACTTTTTATTTTTATTTTTTTAAAGCGGTGTTTGTTTAAGCTTATTTGATAGGTTTACGAGCTTATTAAAAGCCTATATTTCAGGCTTATAAACTCATAAAGTTCTTAAGCTCGAGCTAATACACAAAAACCTTCAAATAAGCTTAGAATGACACTCCCAAATCAAGCTCATCAACTCTTGCAGAAATATTTACATGATATCAACTATGTAAGCATGTGGCTAACAAAAATTGGCATTGCTTAGTTACATAGTTAATAATAGAACGTCACAATATTTACAAGATCCAACCTATCGAAATAGTACAGGTTTAAGATCTTCTCTAAAATACATGGTCGGCCATGTTGTTTCACAATTAAAACAACAAGACTTACACAAGGACCCAACTTTTCTTTTGTTTGTGAGAAAACATAACCGATCATATTTATCCAAACTTGAGAGAATCAGAACACCCATGTATAATATGTGTTTTTGTCTATAGAAGAAAATTTTCAATAATTACATTATGAAGTCGATAACTTTTCTTATAGTTATTATCGTTCCATACTTCCATAGACTACTAATAACAAGTTACAAGTGGTTAAGTTTATAAGTTGCAACTTTAATCATAAGATTGATACATGCATGCATACACATATACATGTTTGAAAAAACCAAATAATGATATAGGGGTGTACTAGAAATTATTGTAAGTAAGTTCTTTAATCGTAAAACTACTGCTCGATCACTCAGATTCTATTTACATGTGTCCTTGAATATCGCAGACGAA
The DNA here is from genome assembly GCA_022545495.1 of Chrysanthemum lavandulifolium. Taxonomy (NCBI): domain Eukaryota; kingdom Viridiplantae; phylum Streptophyta; class Magnoliopsida; order Asterales; family Asteraceae; genus Chrysanthemum; species Chrysanthemum lavandulifolium. Next base: position 320,169,553 of record CM040238.1, read on the forward strand.
ATTACATGTGATAAGAGAATTATACAAAAGGCAAAAAATGAAAAGTTTTCAATATAACTAACCAATTATACAAAAGAAAAACAGCTGAACGAGAGAAACACAACAACCTTATATACATAGCAAAACGAGCGATTTTCTATTTTATTAAATAATTGCATAAAAGGAAAAAACATTACAAAGAGAACCGCATCGATTTTCTATACCGACACCGTCCACACAACAGTTCAACTTGATTACCACACTAGAGTTATATAAAGATCTCACTACTTCTATTTTCCACCTATGTGGGATAAGTTGTCTAAACGTAGTTATCAAATTATGAAGCAGTAATATTATAACCACTAACCAGATACATATCATCACATGTACCTCTATATAACTTGTTTGATTCCAAGGGAAAGAAGAGCAGATAAACTGAAAATCATTCGTACATATAAAAGGAAAAGAATTACGATACAATAACAAAAAATCGTTCAGGTTAAGTTCTTAACAAGCCCAAAAATCGTAAATTAGTTTAATGAACCAAACATATGAAAGTAAATGACGTAGCTAGACTTACATCTATTATGTCAGTTTCGACATGTTAGCTCATTTTATCTATTTAAGTTGTTAACCCATTTAAATAAACAAGTTAGATCAAGATAACACGACACCTGATATTTTTTTGACACCAAATATTTCTTAGACATAAAGATAGGTAATACATGCATAAGTGGCTGTTTCTGTGTCTGCGTATTGAATGAAAATAATGGTGAGAATTATACCAATGGCATCATCTACATTTCGTCCTTTTTCATCGATTCACCGCCTCTTTTGCCACCTTCAATCGCTATTGATGGCAGTTAATTCATTACATTTTGATATATGCATCTCATCATTTCTAATTTTCCTCCAAGGAAAGATAACTACTAAACGTACCCAGGATTGGGTCAAACGTGACAACAGAAGAATGCTTCATGTTGTCTACCGTGTTGGTGACTTAGACAGAACTATATAGTATGTTTCTTGATTATGTTATTGCTAATTCCCATTTCGTTCATTTTGGTATAAAAAAATTGCACATAAATTGTCACTACTATACATCGCCGTCGCTGGGTGATCATCGAGTATGTACAATATATTATTCAGTTATTCAATTCATGCAAGATTAGTTTTATTAAACGGCAAGAGAGATTATATATCAAGAGATGGTAGGAAAATTTCAACTATTATATTATTTTTATTACACAGCCGACAATAGAACGTCACAAAATTTACAAATCCATTCTATCCATAATAGGTCTTGTCTATAGATGAAAATTTTCAACTATTATATTATGAACTTGATGAATCTTCTAATAGTTATTATTATCGTTCCATAGACTAATAACAAGTTATAACTCGTTTATAACTTTGAATAACTTCAATTATAAGATTGATGCATGCATAGTTTGCATACATACGTATACATGTTTGAAAAAACCAAATAAATGTATAGGCCTTTTCAAGCGTCCCTGCAAGTTAGAAACGTAATTATGTTTGAACTAGAGATTAATAATTCCACTCTTTCCTCTCGTTAACCATATCTAAGAACGGAACTAGAAAATAAATTTACAAGACGCATAAAAAAAAAAAAAAAAAAAAAAAAAAAAAAAAGGAACACAATGATTTTGGACCCGAAACAGTTAGGAAATATCAAGGCTTTTTTCAAAATTAACACTATGATGCAATAATCCATGAATATCCCTTCAACACCCACCATGATTCCGTTTATGAACATACATGAATATTTCTGTAAAACGAATTTATATTTTGTTAAGTTATTTCCAATGTAGCATAATGTCATTATTATCATTCGCTTTATAGTTCAAGGAGAAAGACAACAAAATTATATACATATATAAGCAAAAGTGCAAAACTAAAGATTTTCTTTAATTACTAAATAGTTACATAAAAGAAGTAAAAAATCTTACACGGAGTTATATAAAGATGTTGTCACTTTGACTTTCCACCGGTGTGAGACAAGTTGTCTAAACTTGGTTATCAAATTATGTTATACAATAACCACTAACAAGAAACATATCATCACAAGTAACTCTATGTTTCATTTGATTCCAAGGGAATGAAGAACGAATAACCTGAAAAATCATTTGTACATATAAAAGGACAAAAATTACGATTCAGTAACTAAACAATGTTTACCTAGGTTAAGTTCTTAACAGGCCCAAAAATAGTAAATTAGGTTAGAGCTACATGCGCGTACCATTTGGAGCCTGATGCGCGTACCATTTATCAACACCATCGTTAAAAAGATAGAACGTTCACCGTCTACTCGGATATTGCGCGATACGATCCCCGACATGGCCATGCGACATAACACCTAGGCAAGGCATAGCTTGGCACTCCATTCCCCAATGATGTCATGTATAGTAATTAAGAGAATGCTGGTTCAATACTAGAGACTCGATAAAGATGCTGGTTCAGGTTCTTTAAAGAATGCCTAAGGATGAAACTATTGCGGACGAGAGACAATCCTGAGGAGAAATATACCAATGTATTTCTTGGATATGGCATAGAAGATATAAACAAAAGAGGTGATTAGTACGACATTAGTTTATGCACCATCATTTGTTACCACCCCAAACAAAGGAGGAACTCGTGTCTGCGTATTGCGTCAGAGTATAAAGGATTGCACTCCTTTCACATTTTCTAAAATTAAGGGAAAATATTATTAAACACACTTTCGTAGTTAAATAAAAGAAAAAAAAATAAGAATTTATATCAAATTTTGACATGGAGCGCGTTATGAATTTTCTAAAGTAAAGAGAACAACATACCACAACCCATGCCAGAGCATGACACTAATCTTAACACGACAAACTAGTAGACTGTGTGATATATAAATGATAACCATTTTCCTTCTTATGTCTATGTGGGATGGGAGTTAGCATGACTTTCATGACTAAAAAACAATGAATTACCTATCTTTACTATAAGTACCATCCATATGCACATTAAAGATCGTTTATCTCCTAAATTTATTTTTATTATTGATACTAAGCTCCAGGATAACTATTAAGCGGCAATGTAATTAGATGCAAAGATCCTCCATGGAGCTCTCGCACACCAAAATTAATTCTTCCAAAACAATATCGAATCGAGTAATATAACTGTAAAAATCACTACAACAGTTAAGATGCCATATACCATATCACTCTTTTGTAAAGTGCTTCAATTCGTATCTTCACATCAGCAAACATGCTTGGCAAACCCGAAGATGCCATATACCATTGCCCCGCTAATTAGTTAGCTTGAATCGATTTACTATTATTGCTTGTTCCACAATCATAGTTGAAGTAAGACCCATTCCAAAGTTTTGGTTTGAACGCTATTTTTGCTTTGATGAATTTACGTGTATACCCTTCAGCAGTTGCAGTATCACCTATTTGTTAAGCCATAGTAGCTTCAAGTGCAGCAAGCCATAAGCAACCATAATGCGCACTAACAACGTGAATTGTACATGCGTCATATGTTTGATCGGGGAAACCATACTTTTCGATTAAACATTCATCATCCCGGTCAAATTCGTCCATGTAAGACACGACACGACAAACAACACGCCATACCTCGACTCCAAATGACAAATCACTAGTTCCAGCAAAGTCCCGGTAAGCTTGAAGCACAAACTTAGGGTTCAAATCTTTCCATTTACTTGTATCGTGTATGTTGTATGCATTCATTAAATGCCATGTATCATGAGTTCCGAGATAATGTGAAACCGCTTCTTTCACTTTTCGAATTCCATTTTTTCCATCGGCTAAAAGTGATGTTTCTTTGGTCTTCGAACAACACAGCCCTCGCGAATTCCCATCGAATGTTGAGTTCAATCTTCGGAAAGAGTTTAAGAATCATTTAATGTCATGTATCATGAGTTCCCAGGTCATGCGAAACGCTTCTTTCACTTTTCGAATTCCAATTTTTCCATCGGCTAAAAATTTGACTTTTCTTTGGTCTTTGGACAACACTGCCCTCACGAATCCCCGTTGAATGTTGAGTTCGATCTTCGGAAAGAGTTCAAGGTGAGCAAAAAATGCATATAAATGAACATCATTAGCACACCACATGATGTATTCTACACCTTCTAAATATAAAAAGCTACCAACATCAACATAAATTCACAATCATCATTTGGATTTAAAGAACATTTCTAAATGTATTCTACACCTTCTAAATATAAAAGGTTATTTAAAGTTGCATGAATGCACAAGAAGGGAACTTAATGACACCTTTATAAACACATGACACTAATGTGAACACAATGAACCAGTAGCCAGTGTGGCATATAAGACCATTTCTCTTCGATCTTTTATCTATGTGGCATGAAAGTTATCACGGCATTCATGACAATAAGGTACTATCCATATGCACATTAAAGATCGTTTATCTTCTAAACTTACTTTGGTCATTGATACAAAATTCCTCCATGGAGTACTCTATGACCGAATAGCCAATGTTTTTAAACTGAAATTCACCAATTGGCTTAGTATTTTTCTAAATCATTATTGTCAACAACTTTTCTTCTTACTTGGAAAGATAAAGATCACAAATTAGTTAAAAAAGAAAAATCAGCAACTAAACGCACCCTTTGAGTTCTTGTTAAGAATAATCTACATAGTTAAAAAAAACAAAAAAGATTATCTCATAAGAATTTCATAATTTAGAGTGCTTGTTGAAGAAGATTTATAAAGTTATAATGAAAGGTTAAGACTTCATACAAAAAAATTAGACACTTTTTTTGTAGAAAAATGTTTTGTCCAGTATTTTCTAAAATTAAGTGAAAATATTAGTAAAAGTAGTTTTGTAATTAAAATAAAAGAAATTAAGAATTAGTATCAAATTTTCAGTTGGGTTACTAAGTTGGTTCCGAAATGTTTAGGGGCGGAACTCACCAAGTAACCCATACGAAAGCATGACACTAACTCTAAAACAATAAACTAGTAGACAATGTGATATATAAACGATAATCATTTTCCTTGTTTTTTCTGTGGGATTGGTGTTAAGCTTTCATGACAAAAACAATGAAGTACCCACCTTTTCTCTCGAGTCATGCTTGTGTTTTATTCTAATAAGTAGCATCTATATGCACATTAAATATCGTTTATCTTTTGGATTTACTTTGATTACTGATGCTAAGCTCCATCACTAAGCAATGACGTAATTAGATACAAATAGTACAAGAAGTACTCTATTTCCCACAACAAAGTTCATTCTTCCAAACAATAATAAATCAAGTAATACATAACTCTGAAATCACTGCAACACTTAAGATCGTATATAAACATTATTGACAAGATTAAAAACATTGATTTGAATTAAAAAGAACAAGATGCATTAAGAGACAAGTCATCGATTAAGGTCAAGAATTTCAAGTATTGTAGCAAAAAGCAATCATCATAATAATAGAAATTGAAAGATTTTGGTCAATTATCATCATCTTAACTAGGATATGTCATATGTGCATTTCAATGGAAGTCGCGTCATCATCTTAACTAAATGAGGATACATTACATTAAGAACTTAATGAATCTTTGATTCTTTTTGTTTTTATCGTTCCATAGAAAATAACGTGTTACAATTGGTTTAAAACAATAAGTAACTTCAGTTTACTTATAAACTTGATACATGCATGCATCATACGCATACATGTTTGGAAAAACCAAACAATTATATAGGGGCGGACTAAAGATTATTTAAAGTAAGCTTTGAAGACAACTTCATAATGAGTAGCATGTCTAAAATGGAGTTAATATAACTAAGATATCGTGTATCAAAATGAGGCATTTATAAAGTAAAAACAATCGGAGAGAATCCCACAAAGCTTGGGAAGGGAAAATTTGATGGTTTTATATGCTGGTCTTGGTATTAGTTTTTCAGAACATCTTGATCCGATTTTATTCTAACTCCTGCTTGCTCCTTAAATGGGTACCAAAAAATTTGACTTTGTACACAAATCTTTTTGCTCTAGATTTGGGCTTCTCTTCAAAAGAGTTTCCAAAATTCGAATTAATCTTTTTGCTATAGATTTGGGTTTCTCTTCAAAAGAGTTTCCAAAATTCGAATTATGTACCAATATATATTAGAAACAGATGTAAACTTTTTAGTCAAGTTATTAAAAACTCGTTTTTGTGCAATAAAGATTTGCTTCGAGTGATCGTGTGATAACATTTTGTTATTATTCATTCACGATATTATATGAGTGAACCTATTGCGGAATCTAATTAGTTAAAATAAAAGTAAAGGTTTCATCAGATTACAGTTCGCTCTAAAAATAAAATAGATTTGATTCGATACAAAAAAGATAAAAAATAAAAAAAGATAAATAATTTTCTAATTTTTCTTCATAATCATTCGAAAAGAGTTTTATTTTAAAACGAAATTACACGACCCAGTTCTTATCATTCGTTTATAAGTTTAGTTGAAAAATGATCCGAGAATGCATTCGCTGATTGCAAACTTTTTAGTCAAGTTATTAAAAAATCGTTTTTGTGCAATAAAGATTTGCTAGCATTAGCCGTTTTACCCTAAGAAATGGATGAAGAATTTGTTTTGATGGAACCGCGGTAAACAAGAGTCTCATGTCTCGACCTTTTACTGTTATATTTTAATTATCATTTAACAAGAGTTTGTCTTTTGCTTCCACCTTTTCTTGCTTGTATTTAATGTTAATTTTATATATTGTAATATGATTATATTAGTAATCGTGTGACCGTCTCCTTAAACAAATTGAGGAGGTGCATATAAGAAAAACTAAGCAAGACTATGACAAATAATGTTTTTGGACTCGATGCATTTAAGAAAAATCGAGGCTCCTTATAAAAATTTAACACTATGACGCAAAAATCAAGGCCAAATTTGAGCATGTGCAGGGTGCTCAACAAGACATGGTCCCATTTGTTTTTAGGACCTCTGATTTTCAAATATCAAGATTCATATAAACTCAATTTTGAATAATTAAAACCTATTAACTGATTTTTAGAATGGAGAATATATTGTAATTAAATAGTTATCAGTGACGGCACAAGGGAATATATTGTAACTAAATAGTTATCAGTGACGGCACAAGGGTGGGTCCTGAAGATTGCAGGAACATCTATGGATTTTTGCGACACAATATTATTTCTCGTATAAATTAAAAAAGATTAAAATGCAGATGGTCTTAAAATGATATGTTGTAGTCATATTTAGTTTGTCGCGAATACATCGGATCATATTTAGTTATGATTTCGTTTCTCAAGGTATTTCCTCGGCCCCTAAGGGTGTCCATAAATTTATTTATTAGTTACACAAAAGGAACATATTTAGTTATGATCTCGTCACATAGTTACACAGAAGGAAAAAATAAATGCATTGATTAATCCATCATTCTTTGATGTTTTAAGCAATAGGGAATTGAACATGGTCACCAAACTTGAAATTATATAAATATCTTATTACTTTTGTTTTCTATCTATGTGGTGGGACAAATTGTTTAAACTTAGTTATCAAATTATGTTATACAATAACCACTAACCAGATACATATTATCACAAGAAATTAATACTTATCGGGCTGAAATGAACCCAACGTGAATACAAGCCCAAAAGATATAAATTAGAAAGAGTACCCGAAAAAAATCATAACAAATAAACTCAACAAACAAACTTTCACTTATGAAAGAACATACATATCATCCAAACTTACTATTTGTTTTCTTCCACATTTTTGCTTAATACATCACAAAGACCTTGAACTTATATACACTTTATAAATATAAATCAACCTTAACAATATTTCTTTAGTAAACTAGAAACATATGATATTAAACGAGGTAGCTAGACTTATATCTCGTGTCAGTTTCATAATTTTTCATCAATTGCGTCTTTTTTATTCACTGCATCTTTTGCCACTTTCAATCCCAATCACACGCAGTTTAAAGCGTTGCTTATCGCCCATGGTATACTTTAAACATTCGAGTAACTTCGATTATATATATTTGCCTTTTTAAAAAAATAATAAAAATAAATAAAAAAAACTTTAAAAAAAGTTATATTTAAAACTGACACATGTTTGAAAAATCAAATAATTATATTGCGTGGAGTAAAGATTTTGTAACTAAAGTTCTTTAGACGTAAAATTGCCATTGTCATTCGCATATTGGCAACAGTGTTTAGCAGTTAACCAAAGTTGATGTACAAACACAACAAACTTATATACATATGCAAAACCAGAGGTTTCCTATTTAATAGAGTAATTACATAAAAGGGTAAAAACAGAATTCTATTTATAGACTAATTACATAAAAGGGTAAAAACATAAACAAGGAGAAACGTATCAATCTTTGACACGCAACTTCTTGAGTAAGCTTAACATAATTAGCACTGTTGGAGTTATATAAAGATATTATTAGATTTACTTTCTATCTATGTGGGATAAGTTGTTTCAACTAAATTATCGAATTATGTTATACAATAACCACTAACCTGATACATATTATCACAAGTACTCTATAACTTGTTTGATTCCAAGGAAAAGAAGAATGAGTAAACTGAAAGCCATTTGTACATATAAAAGGAAAAAAATTACGATACAATAACAAAACATCATTTGAGGATAAGTTCTTAAGAGGCCCAAAAATTGTAAATTAGTTTGAGGATTTAACCTAAACATGCCCAAAAGATGTAAATTCAACTAGAAAATGATAGTAAACGAGGTAGCTAGACTTATATCTAAACTTTCATGTCAATTTCAACGTGTTAACTCATTTAACCATCGACCCGATAACCCATTTAAATAAACTAGTTACAATATATATTTTATGTATAAACGGGTTAGAGCTAACATCGTACCATTTGGAACCATACATTATTTAAAAAAATTGTTACGTAATACATATGTGGATATTTCTGTGTCCGTGTATTTGAATGAAAGTGGTGAGAATTATACCAATGGGCAATGGCATCATCTACAATTCGTCCTTTTTCACCAATGGCATATTCTCGATTCGCTGCATCTTTTGCCACCTTTAATCACTATCAGTGGCCGTTTAAATCGTTACATATCTCCCATGGTATATATCATGATAAATGCATCTCATTATTAATAAATGCATCTCATTATTGAGGAAATGAAATGTGATTGCACCTTGTTGCATTTTATCCATCTGATGTGTATTTCTACATTGATATTTCGAATTACAAAGAACAAGATGCATGAATAGACTAGTAATGTCAGGATTTTTAAGCAATGTAGCAATTATATAGAAAAGTAATCATAGAAATGATAGAAATCGAATGCTTTTGATCATGGTGTTTACTTTTTTTCTCGTACGTTGTTGGTTTGTATGCTTCTCTAGTCAAGCTGCAGCCACAACCTTCCGGTTTTAAGACTTGTAAGTTTTTTTATTTATTTATTTATTTTTTATTTTTTTTTGAACGGTGGATATTATAAATAAGACTAGCAAGGAGCTGAAAAATTACAAAGGATAAATTAACCGACCGTTGCAGCTAATATATATTTTCCCTCTAGAAGTAAAGCCAAGAAAAGAAAAAAGACGGATATTGTCACAAAGTGACATAATGCCATAATTATCAATCGCCTTACAAGAAAGATTATACATGCATACTGGTATAAAGTTTTTACACGTTGTTTATCAATTAATTAAACAGTTATTATACATAAGGAAAAGAGAAGTTTTCTATTTAATTAGACATTAAACAATTACATAAAAGAAAATCAGATGAAGTAGAAACACGACAAGTTATACATAACCAAAACGAGAGACTTTCTATTAATTAAATAGTTACAATAAAAAAATCAAACAAAGATAAACACATCAATCGATGATATGTGGTGCCTCCGTTTGATTCAATCTACACATCACACTACAGTTATATAAACACACATTACCCCTACTTTGAATCTATGTGGGACAAATTGTTTGAACTTATAGTTATCAAATTATATTACTCCAGCAACTAACCAGATACATTTCATCACAAGTAAAAAGGAAATTATGGTACAATAACAAAACATCGTTTAGGCTAAGTTCTAAGCACGCCCAAAAGTCAACAAGCAAGCGTGCATATATAAGAGCAAGAGGTATGGGATCCGTTGTTTGTCGCCGAATCCTATGTGGCGCTTAGCCACTTTGTTTATTGGGTTAATCCCAATCGACCCAACCCAGCGACCCAGTCAACACCCAGACGACCCGGTCAACCAAGAAGTCAAACAAGAAAGTCAACTACAAGCGGTTTTGACGATTCTGAATAATCGCTACTTGGCGATTACAACACAACCGACTTATCATTGGTTCTTTTGAACCAACATGTCGCTCATTGTACCGTTTCAAAGTGTATAAATAGATAGCACATCTGTAACAAATATTCATGACTGATATAATAAGAAAAGTTTCTTGATTCAAATCGTTTATTTGTTATTTGGTATATCGTTGATTAAAGATCCGTAAAACTGGGCCAACAATTGGTATCAGAGCCACAATCATCATATACCAACCCATTCATTTTAGTTTCAGAATCAACAACAGTTTCGAAAGAAATTTCTGTAAAATAATCCGAACACAAAATCAAAAGATATCATCTTTTGTGTTCCATATACGTTTGTCGCATCAAGGGAACAATCACATAAGTGACTGCTCATACCCGGCAACAAATCTTTCATTCGCAATTTTTTTCGTCAAACCGACTTTTATCCACAAAGGATAAGAAACGAATCAAAATCGTTTAAATATTGATTCAAAACAAAAAACTAAAACCAAGTCATCAATTTAGGGCGAAATTAAAGATTCAAAATTAGAACAAACACACTGTTCGAATCAAGAATCAAGCCGGAAGGATCAATTGAAACCCAATTGATTCATTTGCATACTCAATCATAATACTTCTCACGGATCATAAAAAACCCCCAAATTAATCCGAAACCCTAGATTTCAGATTAAAGGGTTAACAGTGCTCATAACAAGAACACCACACCGGAGACAGTAACAGGACGGTCAAAACCACAGCCATCAAAAAAAAAGAGGCCGGTAAAACCATCATTGATATTGGAGTTGGAAGAGAGAAGATAAAAGGTCATCTTCTGAAGAGAGAGACGGAGAGACTGAATACACACAGTATCTCAAAAGAAATAATAAGAAACGCGTGGGTTTTGTTATCTCGAAAAAAGGAGATAACAATATTAATAAGAAGGACGCGTGTAAAGATAAGGGCCGGATATTTATTTGTTTAGGCATCGGGTTAAACCATCAACCCCTCCAGGTTTCAAAGTTTTCAAAACCACTTTTATTTTACATTATATATTTTGATATATACATTTTTAGATTGATAAGTTATTTTAAAACATTATTAAAATCTTATCATATTTTGTTTAGTATATCTAACCTAGTTTTATACTACTTAGAATCTTGACCAGAATAATTTGTAAGGAGTAATTAACCTTAGGTTATTCAGTTTAAATTTTATAATCTCCGAGGATAGTTTAAAAATTGTTAAAACTATACCTAGCAAAGTTTTACACCCATTTGAGGAAGATAAAACATTAAGAGCTCTGTTTAAGAAAAGAATTTTTATATATACACTTTGTGTTAAAATTCTTTATTGGAGATTTATTTGTCATTTTAAAAATATGACGAACGACAGTGGTAAAAAGGAACCTAGTACTAACATTTCGAGTAGTACACCCCAATTTCAATGCCCAATCCTAAAGCCCGCGAATTACTCATTATGGGCAATTCGAATACAAATCATTCTCGAAGCGAGTGGTTTATGGGAAACAATAGAGCCGACTGAATCGACTCAACCCAATAAGACAAAAGAGAAAACCGCTATTGCTTTCCTTTATCAAGCCTTACCCGAGGAACAATTACTTCAAATAACAAAGCACAAAACCGCGAAGGACATTTGGAATGCTTTGAAAATTAGACACGTTGGCGAAAAAGGAGTCCAACAAGCAAGACTTCAAACACTCAATCGATTTTGAGATGTTACAAATGAAGGAAGACGAGACAATTGACACCTTTGCTACAAAACTTACAACTCGTAAACAAAGCCGCTAGTCTAGGACACACCATAGAAGATGAAACCTTAGTACGGAAACTACTAAACTGCACCGATAGGTATCCGCAAATAGTCGCATCTATAGAACAATATTCCGACCTAAGTGAAATGACTATGGAAGAAGCAATTGGAAGACTTAAGACCTATGAAGAAAGGATTAAGTTTAAGAAGGATAAACAAGTGAACAATCAAGAGACTTTGATGTTCACACGACATAGAGGACAAGGAAAACCTTTTAGAGAATATGGTCGGGAAGATTTAACCGCCTCGAGGCCGAGAACAAGACAAGAACAATTATCAATCTAAAAGGAAGAACGAGAGTCTTTTGAAGAAGATACAAGAGACAAATCTCAAGTCACATGCTACGAGATGTCACAAACTTGGACATTATGCATATGAATGTCAAAATAAACGCAAGAATCAAGTCGAGAACATTCCAATTTTATTGAAGAAGACTTAGAGCCAACATTACTTATGGCGACTATAAGCGAAGAGAAATGATACAATGTAAAACCGCAGGTGAGTGCATAAACAGCAGAGAGTGCTAAGGCAAGAGAGTGCTAAAACCGCAGAGAATGCGAAGCAATGAGAGAGTGCTAAGACAGTGAAAAGTGCTAAAACCGCAGAGAATGCGAAACCGCAGAGTGTGCAGAACCGCAGAGAATGCAGAACAAGCAGAGAGTGCTAAAACCGCAGAGTGAGAAACCGCAGAGAGTGAAACCGCAGATTGCGAAACCGCAGAGAATGCGTAAGAAAAGGTGGAAATAACCGGATCAACATGGACATAATGAAGATCACGGAAGAAGGTGGAAATAATCAAGGAAAATTGATCTACACGGACATAAGGATGATCACAAAAATTAAAAGCTCGGATGGTGGATTTAACCGTGTCGAATCAAGAAGACTTAAAGACCTACGCCACGATGATTGTGATTAAGGGGAGAATATTGGGTTAATCCCAATCGACCCAACCCAGCGACCCAGTCAACACCCAGACGACCCGGTCAACCAAGAAGTCAAACAAGAAAGTCAACTACAAGCGCTTTTGGCGATTCTGAATAAGCTGCTACTTGGCAGTTACAACACAACCGACTTATCTGTTGGTTCTTTTGAACCAACATGTCGCTTCATTGTACCGTTTCAAAGTGTATAAATAGATAGCACATCTGTAACAAATATTCATGACTGATATAATAAGAAAAGTTTCTTGATTCAAATCGTTTATTTGTTATTTGGTATATCGTTGATTAAAGATCCGTAAAACTGGGCCAACATTGTTTCAGCCTTAGCCATGATACCATGATGCAATGCCACTTCCCATTTCGCCGTTACAACAACGAAGAAACGGACAAAAGAATATATGTGTTTGTGTTTGTGTTATTTATGTGTTTGTGAGGGTGGGTGGGGCCCAAATGAAGAAAAGTGAGTAAGTTGTGAATGGGGGGTATTTTTAAGTGAGTGTGTTGGAATGATGTAGAAGTGATGTGGCACACGTGAGGCCCAAATGAAGAGAAGTGGGTAACTCATGATACCCCTTGCTCTAAGGGAACATAAATATCATAACAAAAAGAACACAACCAAAGTTTCTTTTCTATATTGTTTTTCTTACTAATTTGCTTTATACATTCCTAAAGATATTGAATTTATAAATAAACTTTATAGTATAAATCAACCTTATTATTATTTCTTTACTAAACTAGAGAAACATATATATAATATCAAACGAGGTAGCTAGACTTATATCTAAACTTAATATTTCACGTCTAACCAGTGTAACCCGTCAATCCATCTAGATAAACAAGTTACAATTATATATTTTCAGGTTATGTATAAGCGGGTTAGAGCATGACATGTACTTTGGAACTAAACCTTTCTTAGACAAAAAGATACGTAATACATAAGTTGGTGTTTCTGTGTCTGTGTATGTGATTTTTGAATGGAAATGCAGAGCATTATACCAATGGCGTCATGTACTTTACATCCTTTTTCATCAATTGTATCTTCTCGATTTGTTGCATCTTTTAATTTGCCACCTTCAATCCCTATCGCAGTTTAATGCGTTACATATTGTCCATGGTATATTTTGATATATGTATCTCAACATTTGAAATTTCCTCATGTTATTTAGGATATATCGATCGTCCACGGTATATTTTAACCATTCTTTAAGGTTAAAAGTGCCGTTATCACTCAAATTCTATTTCCAAGTGTCCGTGCAAGTTGTAGACGAAATTACATGTGATAAGAGAATTATAAAAAAGGCAAAGAAAGAAAAGTTTTCAATTTTATCAAACAATTATACAAAAGAGAAACAGTTCAAGGAGAAACAAAACAAATTAAACTTATATACAATAGGCAAAACGAGAGATATATATATATATATATATATATATATATATATATATATATATATATATATATATATATATATATATATATATATATATATATATAATAATAGAAATTAGACCCTCTCTTTATTAAATTTTAAGATTTCTAAATATAGAATTTAAGCAAATACATATATTAATGCTTTATGTACAATTAATTTATGCGCAACCATTTATATTAAACATATACAATTAATACTCATCTTAAATCACCCCCTTACTCAAAAACACAACCATTTTATCACATGGTACAATCTAATTAAGCTACTAACAATCTATTATTAAAATCCAATAAGCCAAACACTTAAAACACGAGCATAAAAACACAACATACGCAACTTAAAAGACCATCATTGTTACTCAAATATAAAATTTTTACAATTTATAGAGTTGTTGTAGCGAAAAACATAAAATTAAAATATATTCATCCCCGCAAATTTTATTACGAGGTACCCGCCGCCGCATCGCGCGAGTACCTGCTAGTATTTTATTAAATAATTGCATCAAAGGAAAAAGCCTTGCAAAGAGCGCTATGTACATTTTTTATACACAATACTCTTGCACGCTTCAACTAGACTTCCAAACTTCGAGTTATATAAAGATCTCATTACTTTTACTTTCTATCTATGTGGGATAAGTTGTTTTAACTAAATTATCTAATTATGTTATACCATAATCACTAACCACATGCATATCATCACAGGTAGGGGTGCAAACAAGCCGAGCTTTTATCAAGCAACTCGATCTTGAGCTCGAGCTTGGCTTGATCGAGTCGAGCTTTTATCGAGCTCAAGCCCAATATATTGGCTCAAAACATATAATGAGTCGAGCTCGAGCTTTTGATGGCTCGACTCGAGCTTTAAGTAAATAAGGGTTAATTTGAATATTAACCTAATTATAAATAAGTATTCAAGTTATGGAAATCATTTTGCTCAAGTATTCAAGATCTATGAAGCTTATGACGTCTCGCGAATAATATTTTGTTGAACTATTTTAGACATTCGAACCTTAACTAGTATTTACTGACTATGTTTTATTTTAATGTTAGACTTGTTTCATCTTCTTGACTTTTGGCTCTTGCCTCTTGAATGTGTGGCATCAGATGACAATTGTCACATTTTGTCCAATTTAGATATGATTCATTGGTTCAGGTGTATGTCTCTTTTGTATTGTCTTTATATGATTTTATTCATTGGGTATTGCATTGTATTTGTTCTTCTTTTCGAGTCTCAAGTCTCAACTCCTTAATCAACCTGTTCAGGAGTTGGAATAGGGGTGTAAATGTGTAATCATGTATTCATATACATATATTTGAGCTTTTCAAGCAAAGCTCGAGCTTTCCTCGAAACTGAATCGAGCCGAACTCAAGCCTAGATGGTTAAAGCTTGACGAGCTATCGAGCCGTGCTTGAGCCTAGTTTTTTTTTCGAGCCGAGTTCCAGCCTTGTCAAGCTCGGGCTTGGCTCGGCTTGGTTACACCCCTAATCACAGGTACTCTATAAGTTGTTTGATTCTAATGCAAAGAAAAACATATACATTCGTTTATGTAAAAAGAAATTTACGATACAATAACAATATGAGATTTATGACAGCCAACGTTTGGGGTATAGTATTAAACACATATATATTTTAAAGTTAGCAATTATATATAAGGGGGAATTTCATATATATCCCTCATTTGGTTCAAAATTTCATATATATCCAACCTAACTTGAAATTTTCATATATATCTCTCATTTGGTTCAAAAATTTCATATATATCCAACCTAACTTGAAAATTTCATATATATTCAATCTAAAACTTAAAATTTTCATATATGTCCAAATACCCAATTTATATTTAATTAAAATTTTAAAATACATATTTATTATCATTTAATGTTAAATGACCATTAAAACTTTTTTTTTTAATTCACGTGTATATTTCTTATTTCTATATAAACAATCTCTCAAATCACTATATTAGTACACATGGGTTACGAATATAATTATAATCCCTAATAAATAATTTCAGTACACAAACACATGTATACTTCATTGCTCCATATACAATATATAAATCATAAAAGTATGTTTATATATTGTATTTGGAGCAATGAAGTATAATATTCGCAATAATAATCGTCAAGCAAGTATAATAAAAGCATGTTTATTACGGATCATAATAATATTCAAACCCATGTGTACTAATATAGTGATTTGAGAGATTGTTTATATGGAAATAAGAAAGTTTCAGCCGTAACGCAACGACACGTTTCGTAATTACACATCTACTAATATATTTTGTTAAGGGTCAAAGCTATTAACATACTTTCAAATTTCACTCGATCTAGCTAATATGACCATTGGTAGTAGGTTACCAGTCACCTTGGCGAAAAATTTGCATGATTAGTCCTTTAGGACTAACGACCGTTAGCAAGATGATAACGACCGTTAAAAAAATATATATATATATATATATACTTTTAAAAAATTTAATTTTTTAAAAAATTTCAAAAATTTTACGTTTTTTAATTTAAAATTTTTACGTTTTTTATAAAAAAATCTACGTTTTAAAAAAAAAAAAAAAAAAATTTTACGTTTTTTTTTAAAATTTTCGTTTTTTTTAATAAAAATTTTACGTTTTTAAAAAAATTTACGTTTTTTTTTTTTTTTTTTTTTTAATTTTACGTTTTTTTTAAAAAATTACATTTTTAAAATTTTTAAAAATTACATTTTTAAAAAATTTTAAAAAATTAATTTTTTTTATATTTTTATGTTTTTTTTATATAAAAGTTTACGTTTTTTTTTTTTTTTTTTTTTTTTTAGCAGTCGTTATCATCTAGCTAACGGTCGTTAGACCTAGAGGACTAATGCTCAAATTTTTCGCCAAGGTAACTTCTGGTAACTTACTAACAACAGTCATATTAGCTAGATCGAGTGAAATTTGAAAGTATGTTAGCTAGCTTTGACCTTAACAAAATATATTAGTAGATGTGACTGAAAAGTACGTTGCGTCTTTTACACCGGTTCTCAAGATCCGAAAAGGAAGAAAAGAAAGATCCGGAAAGAAACCTGAAAAAATTCGTGTTCTCAAGATGTGAAAAGGAAGAAGGAAAAGATCCGGAAAGAAGATGAAGGAAGTTGAAGTGTAATTTTTTGTTATAATTGGTTCCGCCCAGTTTTGGGAAGAAGAGGGAAGAAAAGAAGTGATTCTCTTCCTCTTCACTTCTCTTCTCTTCTTTTATGAAAATAACTTAAGAACACAGCGTTAGCTTTCACCCAAATAAGAAATATACACGTGTATTAAAAAAAATGTTTAATGGTCGTTTAACATTAAATGATAATAACTATGCATTTTAAAATTTTAATTAAATATAAATTGGGTATTTGGACATATATGAAAATTTTAAGTTTTAGATTGGATATATATGAAATTTTCAAGTTAGGTTGGATATATATGAAATTTTTGAAACAAATGAGGGATATATATGAAATTTTCAAGTTAGGTTGGATATATATGAAATTTTGAACCAAATGAGAGATATATATACCGTATATATAATAACAACCAACGACCACCGATTGACTTGTGACCCGAAGCGATCCTCTTTCAAGATATCTTTTCTTGAAGGTGTTTGTTTAAGATAATTTTTTGCTTATGAGTTTTTATCATTTTAGCTTATATATTATTAGTTTCATGTTTTTTTTTTCTTCTTATTTTTTGAATTATCGACTTATCTAAACTTGTTATATCGGAGTATAAGCTCATATGTTTCAAATTAAGCCTGAAAGAAGAGTCTTATAAAATTTAAGCCAAAATCAGATAAGTTAATAAGCTTAAACAATTTTTTTTTAAAAGCAGTGTTTGTTTAAGCTTATTTGATATGTTTAAGAGTTTATTATAAGCTCAATTTTCAAGCTTACGAACTCATAAAGTTCTTAAGCACTCCCAAATCAAGCTCATCAACTCTTGCAAATAAATTTACATGATATTAACTTTGTAGCTAACTAAAGATACATTGTCGGTCATGTTCTTTCACAAATAAAACATCGTGACATATACAAGGACCGAACTTTTCATTTGTTTGTGAGAAAACAAGACCGTTCATGTTTATCCAAAATTGAGATGATCTCAAACATCATGTATAATATGTGTTTTGTCTATAGAAGGAAAATTTCAACTATTCCGTTATGAAGTCGATGAAACTAGTTAGGATCAAATAAGAAGAAAAATTAAAAAGAGAAGGATAAGACGAAACCACAACCACACATTTAAGATGCATCTATTAAAATAAATGCATCTCCCCATGAAAATCTCTTCCTTATTTGAAATGTGTGGCTAAAATTTTTTCTTATTCTACTTATTTTAGTTTTTCTTTTTACCGGATCGCTTCTTAAAACAAGTTACATGTATTTAAGTTAATAACTTTAAATAACTTTAATTATAAGATTGATACATGCATACATATACATGTTTGAAAAAAACCAAGTAATGATATAGGGGTGGACCAAAGATTATTGTAAGTTCTTTATGGTTAAAACTATTGCCGTTATCAATCAAATTCTATTTCCAAGTGTCCGCGCAAGTTGTAGACAAAATTACATGTGATAAGAGAATTATACAAAAGGCAGAGAAAGGGAAGTTATCAATTTAATTAAGAAATTACATAAAAGAAAAAAAGTTGAAGTAGAAACGCAACGAACTTATATACATAGGCAAAACGAGAGATTTTCTTATTAAATAGTTGGCATAAAAGGAAAAAACTGCGAAGATAACCGCATCGATTTTTTATATCGACATAGTTTTTAAGATTTCCAACTAATACTCATTTTATGCGCAACCATTTATATTAAACATATACAATTAATACTCATTTTAAATCACCCCCTTACTCAAAAACACAACCATTTTATCACATGGTACAATCTAATCAAGCTACTAATAATCTATTATTAAAATCCAATAACTCAAACACTTAAAACACGAGCATAAAAACACAACCTACGCAACTTAAAAAACCAGTATTGTTAAAATTACTCAAATATAAAATTCTTACAATTTATAGAGTTCTTGTAACGAAAAACATAAAATTAAAATATATTCATTGTCAAAATTTTATTATGATACACGCACGCATCGCATACGGATACCTGCTAGTATTTTATTAAATAATTGCATCAAAGAAAAAGCCTTGCAAAGAGCGCTATGTACATTTTTTATACACAATACTCTTGCACGAAAAACATATAGAGTTGTTGTAACGAAAAACATAAAATTAAAATATATTCATCGCCGCAAATTTTATTACAGTCTGACCGCACGATCGCGCTACGATACCGCTAGTATTTTATTAAATTATTGCATCAAAGGAAAAAGCCTTGCAAAGAGCGCTATGAAATTTTATTACATGGTATCCGCCGCCGCATCGCGCGGGTACCTACTAGTATTTTATTAAATAATTACATCAAAGGAAAAAGCCTTGGAAAGAGCGCTATGTACATTTTTTAGACACAATACTCTTGCACGCTTCAACTAGACTTCCAAACTTCGAGTTATATAAAGATCTCATTACTTTTACTTTCATCTATGTGAGATAAGTTGTTTTAACTAAATTATCTAATTGTGTTATACCATAATCACTAACCACATGCATATCATCACAGGTACTCTATAAGTTGTTTGATTCTAAGGCAAAGAAAAACATATACATTCGTTTATGTAAAAAGAAATTTACGATACAATAACAATATGAGATTTATGACAACCAACGTAGGGGGTATAGTATTAAACACATATATATTTTAAAGTTAGCAATTATATATAATAACAACCAACGACCACCGATTGACTTGTGACCCGAAGCGATCCTCTTTCAAGATATCTTTTCTTGAAGGTGTTTGTTTAAGATTATTTTTTGCTTATGAGTTTATATCATTTTAGCTTATATATTATTAGTTACATGTTTGTTTTTTCTTCTTATTTTTTGAATTATCGACTTATCTAAACTTGTTATATCAGAGTATAAGCTCATATGTTTCAAATTAAGCCTGAAAGAAGAGTCTTATAAAATTTAAGCCAAAATCAGATAAGTTAATAAGCTTAAACAATTTTTTTAAATCGGTGTTTGTTTAAGCTTATTTGATATGTTTAAGAGTTTATTATAAGCTCAATTTTCAAGCTTACGAACTCATAAAGTTCTTAAGCACTCCCAAATCAAGCTCATCAACTCTTGCAAATAAATTTACATGATATTAACTTTGTAGCTAACTAAAGATACATTGTCGGTCATGTTCTTTCACAAATAAAACATCAGGACATATACAAGGACCGAACTTTTCTTTTGTTTGTGAGAAAACATGACCGTTCATGTTTATCCAAAATTGAGATGATCTCAAACATCATGTATAATATGTGTTTTGTCTATAGAAGGAAAATTTCAACTATTCCGTTATGAAGTCGATAAAACTAGTTAGGATCAAATAAGAAGAAAAATTAAAAAAAGAAGGATAAGACGAAACCACAAAAACACATTTCAGATGCATCTATTAAAATAAATGCATCTCCCCATGAAAATCTCTCTTTTATTTGAAATGTGTGGCTAAATTTTTTTCTTATTCTACTTATTTTAGTTTTTCTTTTTACCAGATCCCTTCCTAGAAACAAGTTACATGTATTTAAGTTAATAACTTTAAATAACTTTAATTATAAGATTGATACATGCATACATATACATGTTTGAAAAAAACCAAATAATGATATAGGGGTGGACCAAAGATTATTGTAAGTTCTTTATGCTTAAAACTATTTCCGTTATCAATCAAATTCTATTTCCAAGTGTCCGCGCAAGTTGTAGACAAAATTACATGTGATAAGAGAATTATACAAAAGGCAGAGAAAGAGAAGTTATCAATTTAATTAAGAAATTACATAAAAGAAAAAAAGTTGAAGTAGAAACGCAACAAACTTATATACATAGGCAAAACGAGAGATTTTCTTATTAAATAGTTGGCATAAAAGGAAAAAACTATGAAGAGAACCGCATCGATTTTTTATATCGACATAGTTCTCAAGTAATTTAACTTGGTTACCACACTTAGAGTTATATAAAGATTTCACTCCTTCTTTCCACCTATGTTGGACAAGTTGTTTAGACTTAGTTATCAAATTATGTTCTACAATAAGCTCTAACCCAATATATATCATCACAAGTACTCTATCTATAACTTGTTTGATTCCAAGGCAAAGAAGAATAGATAATCTGAGAATCATTCCTACATATAAAAGGAAAAAAATACGATACAACAACAAAACATCGTTTAGCTAGGTTAAGTTCTTAACAGGCCCAAAACCGTAAATTAGTTTTAGCAAATTAATAGTAATGGGGCTGGAATGAACCAAACATGAATACAAGCCCAAAATATGTAAATTAAACTAGAAACATATGATAGCATGGTTGTTAAAGATCCGGATCTTATGATCTTACCTACGATATTATAAAGTGAAAACGAGGTAGCTAGACTTATATCTAATTAACATAATATTTCATGTCAGCTTCGACGTGTTAACTTATCTATGTAAGCGGTTAACCCATTTAGATAAATGAGTTACTATCATATACGGGTTATTTATAAACAAGTTAGATCGAGCTAACACGATACCAAATATTTTTTTGACACCTAATGAAACAAAACGTTCTTAGACAGAAAGATAGGTAATACATAAGTGGTTGTTTTTGTGTCTGTGTACTGAATGAAAATTGTGAGAATTATACTAATGTCACCATCTACATTTCGTATAGATTCGCTGCTATCTTTTGACACCTTCAATCCCTATTGTTGGCAGTTTAAATCATTACTTATCACCGATAGTATATTTGATATATGCATCTCGTCATCATTTGTAATTTTCCCCCGGAGAAGCATAACTACTAAAGAAAGTGCATTGGATTGCATCAATCTAGCGTGACAACAGAAGAATGCTTCATGTTGTATACCATGTTGGTGACTTAGACAAAACTATATATTATGTATGTTTTTAATTACAGTATCGTTAATTTCCTATGTTTTGTTCATTTTAATATCAATACTCGAACTCATTAAAGATGTGGGTTCAGTTTCTATAAAGAATGCCTAGGGTTGAAACTATTGCGGACGAGAGACAATCCTGTGGGGAAGTATACCAATGTATTTCTTGGATATAGCGCAGAAGATTCTCACTTTGTTATTGAACTAACATACAGTACGCCATCCTACAACTTACCGTTTACAAGGGTAAACTCTATGCTAGTAGAGATAGCAATATACGTATAAATGTTTCAACTATATATTACAAGTTAGGAGTGAGGATCAAATGAGAAATATAATTAAGATGAGAAGAATGAGAAACAACCACAACCACCAATGTTAGATGCATTCACAAAAATAGATACATCTCCCAATTATTTCTCTTTTCTTATTTGAATTTTGTGGCTAGAATTATTTTCCACTCTTCTCATTTAAATAAATCTTCTCACTAGATCCATTCCCGGTTAAGGATCCAGTGAGAAGAAAACTTAAAATGAGAAGAATTAGAAATAACTATAATCGTATATTTGAGATGCATCGACTTGAATTAGATGCATCTCTATTCATTTAGATGCATCACAATTAGTTTCAAAAGTGATTGAAGTGAAAACGATGCGAATTAGTATTAGCAACAAATTTGACCCGCAGAGGACGAAAAATACATAGGATTCGTATAACTTGATGAAATGGATCTAATATATGTATACGTATCTAATTTTTTGCTAGAAAATATATTACGATGCATCTAAAATATTAGGGATGCATCTAATTCAAATTGATGCATCTCTAATGTAAAGTTATATTTATTTCTAATCCTTCTTATTTTAAGGATCTTTCTTATTTAAAGATTCTTCTCATTTGATCCTTAGTCTTACAAGTTATTAGTGGTTTAAAACTTTAAAGAAGTTCAATTATAAGATTGATACATGCATGCATACATACGTATACATGTTAAACCAAATAAATGTATAGGGGTAGACAAAAGATTATGTAAGTTCTTTAAGCATAAAATGGCCGTCGTCACACAAATTCCATCTTCAATTGTTACACAACAAACTTACATACATAGGGGGAAAAAAGGCATAAAATTGTGACATGTAACCCTTCATACATACGTCAAAGGAGAGGTTTTCTATTTAATTAATTAGTTGTTTAAAAGAAAAAAATTGCACAAGGAGAAACACATCATATTTAGATATGAATCCCTATGCCAAAATTCAAGTTAATCTTCACACTTGAGATATATAAAGATGTCATTACATTTACTTTCTATCTATGTGGGACAACTTGTTTGAATTTAGTTATCAAATTATGTTAGGCAATAACCACTAACTAGAAACATATCATCACAAGTACTCAATAACTTAATCATCTAATAATATCACGTCTCACCATAGCTTCAGAATGATCTTAGCGTATCATGTAGTTGATGGAAACTAGAATACGAGGCACTGGCTACACAATAGAACATTTTTTCCATTCTATTAAGTACTTCTTTTAGGACAAATCGATTCAATAAAATTTGAAACTCTGAAACTGAATAAAAAGAATGCCGCAAAAGAATTAATCATCAATAAATTTAGTATTTTGGCTTAGAGCATTCGGGTGCCATCTGTCCCTTAAAACGCTTAAAATGACCAGTACAGTAGTTGTAGATCATGTGGTTATCTCGTACCCATTTAAGTCGACCCTGTTAACTCACTGTCAGTTGCTTGTAAACCTTAAATGTCCACCAGTTGGCCTTTGTTGAAATGGCACATTGGCTAATACTAACAGGCCCGTTCCACTTACAAGCTCTAGCCCGGAACCTACGGTAATAAGCCACAAAAGGTGCAGCGGTCCAGTCGATTTTGACTAGGCCACCTCTTGTAGCCCAGTTATCGGCATTCCATAAACTAGAGTAGACTCGCATCCCTTGTTGGTTTGGGTATGCGATCCCTTCACTTTGGTAGTTTTTAAAGATTCGAATCGGGATACTATCAACATACCATCTACAATACAGTAGCACGATAATTAGATAATTAACAATTGTTTAGTACGCAGAGTAATGGTGCTTTGAGTTGGTTCACTTACACAGCTTCAGTAGGATTCCAATGAATGGTGTAGTTATGATAATCCGAAGTTGGGTCAAACCATAACTGAAATTGTTGCTCTCGGTTGCCTTGACCTTGGGTGAATATGCTTGTGTGCACCCTGTATGGTTCTCCTGTTGAGTTCCCTAAGAACTCAAAGTCGATCTCGTCATGCTTAGCACCGGTAGAAGACATTTGTCACAATCCATCGTTTAAACATATTTTGAACTATGCTTCTAAGAACATTTATGATTGTACTTACGTAATATGCTGTTACGGTACCAACAGAGTTCCCATGAACCACTTGATTAGCATTTCGAGCCTCCCAAATAAGAACGCCCTCTTGGATTGTGTTCCGGATCCTGCAATTAATTATTTCATTTGTTGTTTTATAATCTGGAAGCAAATCTTATAATATGTAATTAATATAAATTATGTCAATATGTATAACTAGTAGGTAATATGAGAGATTTTCTATTTAATTAAATAGTTGCACAAAAGAAAAAAATTGCACAAAGAGAGACGCATACATTTTTTATATGTAACCTTTCCTTGTGGAATTCAACTTCTTATCACATTTGAAGTTATATAAAGATCTCATTACTTTTACTTACTATCTATGTGGGACAAGTTGTTTAAACTTACTTATCAAATTATGTTACGCAATAACCACTAACAAAAAACATATCATCACAAGTACTAAATAAATTGTTTGATACCAAGGCAAAGAAGAACATATAAATTTGTTCATGTAAAAAGAAATTCACGATACAATAACAAAACATCATTTAAGGTTAAGTTTAAACCAGGCCCAAAATCGAAAATTAGTATGAAGAAATTAATACTTATCGGGCTGGAATGAACCCAATGTGAATACAAGCCCAAAAGATATAAATTGGAAAAAAGTACTCGTAAGTCGTAAAACAAAATGTGTAAAAAAAAACAAAATAAATAAAAATAAAAAATAAAAAATTTAACAAAAAAACGCAACAAACAATCTGTCACTTATGAAAGAAGATACATATCATAACAAACATAACACAATCACAGTTACTATTTTTTTTCTTCCTCATTTCCTTAATACATCACAAAGATAATAAAAATCAACCTTAACAATATTTCCTTACTAACCTAGAAACATATGATATTGAACGAGGTAGCTAGACTTATATCTCATGTCAGTTTCGTCCTTTTTCATCAATTGCATCTTTTCGATTCACTGCATCTTTAGCCTCCTTCAATCCCTATCGCTTGCAGTTTAATTCATTACCTATAGCCCTTAGTATATTTGATATATGCATCTCATCATTTGTAATTTTCCCCCAAGGAAGCATAACCACTAAAGAAAGTGCCTTGGATTGGGTCAAACGTGACCACAGAAGAATGCTTCATATTGTATACCGTGTTGGATGAGTTAGACAGAACTATAAAGCATGTTTTTAATTACAGTATTGTTAATTTCCCATGTTTTCTTTCATTTTAGTATCAATACTAGAGCTCATTAAAGATGCGGGTTCAGGTTCTATAAAGAGTGCCTAGGGATGAAACTATTGCGGTTTCTTGGAAATGGCGAATAAGATATAAATAAAGGAGGTATTAGTACGTCATTGGTTTATGCACTATCAATTGTTAGCACCCAAACAAGTTTTATAATAAACCAAGTATAGTTATATAACAGATATATAATTAAACAACCCTGAGTTGAACAATTTGGATCTCTTATGTTGACAACACTTCGGTTATAATGTCTTGAGAGATTAGTGGTGATTCTGCTTTAAAGGTATTTTAGTACGAGATTCGATTGGTTATATTGGTGAATCGTGGGTAATCTCATGTTTTTCCAAACTGATAGCGAGGAACTGATGTTTGCGTATTGCGTCGAGTATAAAGGATTGCACTCCTTTCAACCAATAATTTCTTAAATTAAGAGAAAGTATTACTAGAAATACTTTGTAAAATAAGAGAAAAAAAAAATCATATCAAATTTTGACGGAGGTTGTAATGTTGTTCTTTTCAAGTAAAGAGAACAACATAATACAACCTATGCCAAAGCATCACACTAAAAATTTCTTTTTTTGTCCATGTGGGATGGAAGTTAGCATGTCTTTCATAACAAAAAACAATAATGTACCTAGCTTTTTTCTCAACTCATGTTTGTCATTTATTCTAATAAGTACCATCCATATGCACATTAAGGATCGTTTATCTCATAATTTTTTTTTGATTATTGATACTAAGCTCCATGATAATTATTAAGCGACGATGTAATTAGATGCAAAGATCCTCCATGGAGCTCTCTATCACGCACACCAAAATTAACTCTTCCAAACAATATCGAGTCGAGTAATATAGAAATGTAAAATCACTACCGAAGTTAAGATGCCGAGTACCATAGATCCATTCCATAGTTTTGCTTCAAACACTATTTTTGCTTTGATGAATTTATGTTTATACCCTTCGGCAGTTGCAGTATCGCCTAATTGTGAAGCCATTGTTGCACTAGCTTGAAGTGCAACAAAGCCATAAGCAACCACAATACGCACTAACCACATGAACTGTCCAGGCGTTATATGTTGATCGGGAAACCATCATTTTTAATTAAACAGTCATCATCCCGTTCAATATGAGGTTTATAACAATTTGGTTGTATGTAAGTATGTAATGTACGGGGTATTAAACTCATATTTTAAAGTTTACTATTATATGTAATAGCTCGTTGCATTGTACCAATGTTAAATCTTGTTCGTATAACGTTTATAAGCATATGTGAAAATATTAAATTAAAATTACTAAATAAGTTGTTGATATATGTACATCTCATGTTAATTTATATGATTGTGAGTATTACGATCAGGTGTATCAAAATAATGATGATAAATGTTAAGTTTTTAAAATTATTAAAAGTTACGGTAATTGAGAATTTTACATTGAAGGCTATAAAATTAAGTTTAAGATTATAATTATGAAATTTAAGACTTGAACGTAAATTAAAATCTTTTTTCTCACAACTTAAACACGTGTTTCAATGATTTCTGATAGAAAATAAAATTTTTAAATGGAAAAAGATTAGTTAATTTTTTTTATTTTTTTTTAAATATTAACTTTCTTGTAATAACATTTTTTTTAATTATTTATTATTATTATTTTTTTAATACATGAAAGATGACTAAAAATGGTTTTATAATCTAATCAATTAATCCGACGTGGCTCGATCTTGAAAATCGGGAAGTTCAAATCAATAAGGTCCATTCCGGACCAAGTACTCGTATCCCATTGTGTGAACTCCCGGAATGGCTTGAACCATCCAGTAAACCTATAGATGAACCCATTTAACCAAATGAACCTTATGATACGAAATATGGCTCTCTTCAAGTAAATAATCATGCACTTCGTCACTCCATATCCAACGTGGCCTGATCTTGAAAATCGGTAGGTTCAAATCAATAAGGTCCATTCCGAACAGGACCAAATGCAGCTTATGAACTCCCTTGAACCATCCAGTAAACCCAGATGTATCTATTTGACCAAATGAGCCTTGAACCATCCAGTAAACCCATTAAGATACACTAAGATTGCACTGCCATATGTTGCGGCGGCAGACTCAAATAAAATTTTCCGCAAATCATGTATTATAGTTTATTATGTTCTTTTTATATTAAAATTTCGCTTTAGCCGCGCTGCGTGCCTATTTGGCCAATGCCCGTCGGCTCGAAGCTCGTTGGCCGCACAGTTCGGGCTTAAGTTCCATTTTGCCCGCTGACCGTTTGGGCTTTAATATCTCAGATTATGTGCTTTATTATTTGTATTAGTGACATTTAATGCAGGGGTTCCTGCGCGCATACGGATACCAAATAAAATTTTCCGTGAATCATGTATTTTAGTTTATTATATTATTTTGATAATAAATTTACGGATTTCAAGAATTTCGTTTAGCTCGTGCCGTTCGGGCTCGAGCCCGTTTGGCTGCGTGCCCACTCGGGCTCGGCCTCGTTAGCCCGTGCAGATTCGGGCTCGGGCCCATTGGACCGTTGTCTGCTTCAAGCGAATATTTGTATAACGTTCTTTATTATTTAGACGGTGACATTTTAATGCGTGAATTATGTTTTAGTTGGTTGTACAATATGTTTGATAATTTGTATTTTATGTAAGGGTGTTTTAATAATTAATTGTATTTATTGACCGTTAATTAATTAACTATATTAAATATCTTGACCACATTAAGAGTGCTTTGTATTTTGTATATTAAGCTTTAAGACTTGTAAGTTTTAAAATTAAGATTGATGAGAAAGATCATTAATAGTGTATTATGTATTGTACAATAGGCTTTGTATTTTGTATGTCTTAATTTTAATACCATAAGCCCATAAGGAGAGAGATTCATTCATCTATTATAACTAGTATAGATTAAGATGTTATATCATAGTATAAAGCTCATATGTTTTAAATTAAGCCGAATAAATCAGACTTATGAAATTTAAGCCGAAATTAGATAAGTCAATAAGCGTAAACTAACAATTTTTTAAAATGGTGTTTGTTTAAGTTTTATTGATAGGTTTACGAACTAATAAAAAGTTCATTTTTCAGGCTTACAAACTCGTAAAATTCTTGAGCCCAAGCTAAAACACATAAACCTTCATATAAGATTAAAAAAGTACTCCCAAATCAAGCTCATCAACTCTTGCAAATATATTTACATGATATTAACTATTTAGCTAACAAAAATGAGGCATCACTCACTCACATAGTCGATAATAGAATGTCACAATATTTCAAAATCCACTCTATCCATATACAAGATTATTATCCTCTTAACAAACATTCCTAATCATGTTTAGCCACACTTGAGAGGATCTCGACCCTATATATATAATATATGTGTTTTGTCTCTAGAAAGAAAATTTTAACTATTACGTTATAAAGTCGATGAATTTTCTTATAGTTATTATCATTCCATAGACTAATAAGAAGTTACATGTAATTAAGTTTATAACTTTAAATAATTTCAATCATAAGATTGATACATACATATATACATGTTTGAAACAACCAAATAACTCTATAGGGACAGACGAAAGATTATGTAACTAAGTTCTTGAACCGTAATCATGCCGTTATCACTCATTTAAATTCTATTTTAGAGACGAAATTACTTTCGATAAGAGATTAAGTGATTCCATCATTTCTCCTCGTTTACCATACGTAAGTCGGAACCATAAAACAAATTGACGAGGTGAATATAAGAAAAACCACTTTTCAATAAAGACAAAGGAAACAACCGATGCATTGAAGAAAAATTGAGGTGATTCACAAAAATTAACACTCTGATGTAAAAATTTATAAGTGTCCCGTGACTCAAACCATGATTCCGTCTGTGATTATATGCGAATATTCCTATAAAACAAATTAGTATTGTCATATTATTTCCAAAGTGGCATAATACCATAATTATCATTCACCTTACAAGAAAGATTATACATGCATACTGGTATAAATTTTTACACGTCGTGTATCGACTAATTAAACAATTATACATAAGAAAAAGAGAAGTTTTCTATTTAATTAGACATTAAACAATTACTTAAAAGGAGTTGAAGTACCTTTCAAAAAAAAAAAGGAGTTGAAGTAGAAACACAACAAGCTTATAATATACATAACCAAAACGAGAGTTTTTCTATTAATTTAGTGACGTTAAACAAATGAAACAAAGAGAAAACACATCATTGATGAGGTGCATCTCACGTGTTCCATTTTATATAGTCATCACACTTGGAGTTATATAAAAATCTTTTTACTCTTACTTTTTAACTATATGGGACAAGTTGTTTAAACTTAGTTATCAAATTATGTTATACCATAAGCAACTAACCAGATACATATCATCACAAGTAAAAAGAATATTACGATACAATAACAAAACATCCTCTAGGCTAAGTTCTAAACGGGCCCAAAAGTCAACAAGCAAGCTTTTATTCATAAAAGAACATAAATATCATAACAGATAGAACACGATCAAAGTTTCTTTTCTTTTTTCCTAATTTGCTTAATACATTCATAAAGATCTTGAATTTTTATATAAACTTTATAGTATAAATCAACCTTAATATTATGTCTTTATTAAACTAGAAACATATGATATCAAACGAGGTAGCTAGACTTGTATGTAATCTTAATATATTACGTCTAATAGTGTAACCCGCCGACCCATTTAAATAGACTAGCTAGTTACAGTTATATACTTTCTGGTGTGCAGAGGAGGTTTTTGCGCACCGCATCCACGTGTCAGTTTCTTGTTAGCCTTGGTGGTAAATAAAGATTTGTGACGCACAAATTTTGTGTTTAGAACGCCAAGGTATAAGGCTACTCACACCGGTAAGGTCGCAGACTCGGTCGACCAATGTTTGAACGAAATTACATGCATGGGGTGTATGTAAGTAAGTTCTTTAAGCGTAAAACTACTGCCGTTATCAAGTTGTGAACGAAATTACATGTGATAAGAGAATTATACAAAAAGCAAAGAAAGAGAAGTTTTCAATTTAATTAAACAATTATACAAAAGAAAAACAGTTCAAGGTTTAACACAACAATAATTAAATAGTTGCATAAAAGAAAAAAGCACGGGAAGGACTTCGTGTAAATTTTTATACACGATACTCTTACATGAAAGCAGTTGAGGAACTACCCGGGGAGGAGTTAGGAACAGGAACAAGGAGAAGCGAGAACCACTTAAATGGCTTCAACTTGTCCTCCACACTTGGAGTTATATAAAGATATCATTACTTTTACTTTCTATCTATGTGAGACAAGGTGTCGAAACTTAGTTATCAAATTATGTTATACCATAACTGCTACCCAGATACATGTCATCACAAGTACTCTATAACTTGTTCGATTCCAAAGCAAAGAAGAACACATAAATTCGTTCATATAAAAAGAAATTTACGATACAATTACAAAACATCATTTAAGGTTAAGCTCAAAACAGGCCCAAAATCGAAAACTAGTCTGAAGAAATTAATACTTATCAGGCTAGAATGAACCCAATGTGAATAAAAGCCCAAAAGATATAGATTAGAAAAAGTACTCGAAAAAAAAATCATAACAAATAAACTCAACAAACAAACTTTCACTTATGAAAGAACATACATATCATCAAACTTACTATTTGTTTTCTTCCTCATTTTTGCTTAATACACCACAAAGACCTTGAACTTATATACACTTTATAAATACAAATCAACCTTAACAATATATCTTTATTAAACTAGAAACATATGATATTAAAGGAGGTAGCTAGACTTATATCTCGTGTCATTTATAATTTTTCATCAATTCGTCTTTTGATTCACCGCATCTTTTGCCACTTTCAATCCTTATCACACGCAGCTTTAAATCGTTGCTTTTCGCGATGATATACTTTAAACATTCGAGTAACTTTGATTATATATATTTGCCGTCCTAAAAAATAATAAATAGAAATAGAAATAAAACTTTAAAAAAATCGTTATGTTTAAAATCGACATGTTTGAAAATCAAATAATTATATTGCGCGGACTAAAGATTATGTAACTAAGGTTCTTTAGACGTAAAATTGCCATTGTCATTTGCATATTGGCAGGAGTGTTTAGCAGTTAACCAAAGTTGATGTACATACATAGCAAAACAAGAGGTTTTCTATATAACAGAATAATTACATAGAAGGGTAAAAACAGAATTCTATTTATATACTGATTACATAAAAGGGTAAAAACATAAACAAGGAGAAACGTATCAATCTTTGACACGCACCTTCTTGAGTAAGTTTAATATAATTAGCACAGCTTGGGAGTTATATAAAGATCTTATTAGATTTACTTTCTATCCATGTGGGATAAGTTGTTTCAACTAAATTATCAAATTATGTTATACAATAACCTGATACATATCATCACAAGTACTCTATAACTTGTTTGATTCCAAGGAAAAGAAGAACGAGTAAACTGAAAACCATTCGTACATATAAAAGGAAAAAAATTACGATACAATAACAAAACATCATTTGAGGTTAAGTTCTTAAGAGGCCCAAAAATTGTAAATTAGCTTGAGGACTTAACCTAAACATGCCCAAAAGATGTAAATTCAACTAGAAACATATGATAGTAATTAGTAAACAACGTAGCTAGACGTATATCTAACCTTTCATGTCAGTTTCAATTTGTTAACTCATTTAACCATAGTAACCCGATAACCCATTTAAATAAACGAGTTACAATATATATCTTATGTATAAACGGGTTCGAGCTAACATTATACCATTTAGAACCATACACTACTTAAAAAATTTGTTACGTAATACATAAGTGGATGTTTATGTGTCTGTGTATTTGAATGAAAGTGGTGAGAATTATACCAATGGCATCATCTGCATTTCGTCCTTTTTCATCAATGGCATCTTCTCGATTTGCTGTATCTTTTGCCACCTTTAATCCCAATCAACGGCCGTTTAATTCGTTACATATCTCCCAAGGTATATATCATGATAAATGCATCTCCTTATTAATAAATGCATCTCATTATTGAGGAAATGAAATGTGATTGCACCTTGTTGCATTTTATCCATCTGATGTGTATTTCTTCATTGATATTTCGAATTACAAAGAACAAGATGCATGAATAGACTAGTAATGTCAAGATTTTTAAGCAATGTAGCAAGTATATAGAAAAGTAATAATAGTAATGATAGAAATCGAATGCTTTTGATCATGGTGTTTACTTTCTATCTCGTACGTTGTTGTTTTGTATGCTTCTCCAGTCAAGCTGCAGCCACAACCTTCCGGTTTTAAGGCTTGTAAGTTTTTTTTTTTTTTTTTTTGAACGGCGGATATTATAAATAAGACTAACAAGGAGCTAAAAAATTATAAAGGATAAATTAACCAACCGTTGCAGCTAATATATTTTTTCCCTCTAGAAGTAAGCCAATAGAAAGAAAAAAGACGGATATTGTAATTAATGCCATAATTATCGTTCGCCTTACAAGAAAGATTATACATGCATAGTGGTATAAAATTTTTACACGTTGTTTATCAATTAATTAAACAGTTATTATACATAAGGAAAAGAGAAGTTTTCTATTTAATTAGACATTAAATAATTACATAAAAGAAAATTAGATGAAGTAGAAACATGACAAGTTATACATAACCAAAACGAGAGACTTTCTATAAATTAAATAGTTACATTAGAAAAATCAAACAAAGAGAAACACATCAATCGATGATATGTGGTTACTCCGTTTAACTTAATCTAGACATCACACTAGAGTTATATAAACACACATTACTCCTACTTTGTATCTATGTGGGACAAATTGTTTGAACTTATAGTGTAGTTATCGAATTATATTATTCCAGCAACTAACCAGATACATTCATCACAAGTAATAAGGAAATTACGATACAATAACAAAACATCGTCTAGGCTAGGTTCTAAACATGCCCAAAATTCAACAAGCAAGCTTTTTTTTATAAGAGAACATAAATATCATAACAAACAGAACACAATCGAGTTTCTTTTCTGTATTTCATTTCTTCCTAATTTGCTTAATACATTCATAAAGATCTTGAATTTATTTTATAATATTAATCAACCTTAATATTATTTCTTTACTAAACTAGAGAAACATATGATATCAAACGAGGTAGCTAGACTTATACTACCTCCGTCCCAAAATTATAGTCCCTGTTTGACTTTTTTAGTCTTTCTTTTTCAACTTTGACCTTAAATATTTTTGCTTATGTTATACAATAGTTGATGAAAATTATACCAAATGAAAATACATTAAAAACCCAATCCATTCATATATTTTGCATCAAGTATTATATAACACAAACAAAGATACCAAAGGTCAAAGTTATTAAAGAAAGACCAAAAAAGTCAAATGGGGACTATAATTTTGGGACGGAAGGAGTATGTAAACTTAATAGACTAGTCATGAACGTCAAGACCTTTTATGCAAGGGGGAATTGCGTATATATCATTCCAAAGACCTATAATTGCGTATATATCCAAGCAAAACTCAAAATTGCGTATATATCCTTCACAAGCATTAAAATTGTCATATATATCCAAATTAATATTTTATGTATTTTTTTAATCTCAAAAATACATTATAATCAATATTGTAATCGAAAATGTCTATTATACCCTTTTTCATATTTATACAAATATCTCCTAAGATTCAACTAATTTACAAACCCCAATACAACAAATCTATATTATTTTGATTTTTAAATCGTATACCCATCCATAAGACGATGGTATTGTTTATTGACATTTACCCTTTAATATGCGTGTCCCCGCCTTAGCTTCATCCTTTTTTTACCTATCCACTGGTTCCATAGGTACAATATTTCCACTGATTTGGCTTGTAAACACAAGTGACATGTAGGAAGATAAACATATTTTATGATGTCAGTACATCAAAATTAAGATCTCTTCTTTTCCAATTTTAACAAGTGACCTTGACTTAAAAATTATAGGATATGCATTACGCAGACATAAATGACCACAACTCTTGCAAACATATCAGTGTCATTTTTATAAGATCAAAAGCCATTTTGCCAATCCATCTCGATTTTATTTCTCGATCACGCTCCATAATATAAACTTGATTATAGTAACAGTGACCACCTTTTCTTGTTCTAGGTCATTGTAGATCCACCCCACCTCACAAAGGAATGATTCTGGAACAGTACCAGCCCATCACCAAAAGTACAATGAAAAACATAACCGAGCCAAACGCCCAGTACCAGCAAACAAAGGACTCAAATTACAGTGGAACCACATTGGCCATTATCAAACTAAAGAGATATAAGCTCCACTTGATATTGAAAATTATCAAATACCATAATGGGAACATATATCAGAAAGGAAAAGGATAGTAGCCAACCAAACACGACCTATGTGTATTACTAAATTCAAAAATATACCATTTGAGCTACTGTCCCATATCTTGCAAAATGTAAACATATATCTGAAGGGAGAAGAACATTAACCCACCAAACAGGACCATGCAATGTGTATGAATAAATTCGAGCATGGTTGCAGAAACCACAAATCTTGTAGACTAAAACCTTGCAGAAACCACAGTAACCACAGAATATGGAATCACAAGCCATTCTTATACTAGTAAAATTCATTACTTACCCATTTGAACATTATACAACGAAAGAAATTAAAATTGACTACAACATTACAAACAAAAGATGCTCATGTAACAAAAACTTGACAAAATATGGCATTCCCACTCATATAAATCTAACTCGATATTAGGGTTTACCGTTGTAGTTGTAGAAGGTGATGTACGTGGAGAAGAAAAAGCTGCTAAATGCGTTATTAAGTTATTAACTGATAATGATTACAGATAGTATGAATAACACAAAAGGTATTATAGACATTTTAGATTACAATATTGATTATAATGTCTTTTTGGGATTAAAAAATGAATAAAATATTAATTTGGATATATATGACAATTTTAATGTTTGTGAAGGATATATACGCAATTTTAAGTTTTGATTGGATATATACGCAATTAGAGGTCTTTGTAAGGACATATACGCAATTCTCCCTTTATGCAATGTAGCAAATATATAGAAAACTTATCATCGTAATGATAAAATCGAAAGCTTTTGGTCATGGTATTTATTTTTTATCTCATACGTTGTTGTTTTGTACGTTTCTCGAGTCAAAACCGCAGCCACAAGTTAGAAACGTAATTACATTTGATCAGAGATTAAGTAATTCCACACTTTCCTCTCGTTAACCATATCTAAGGACGTAACTAGAAAATAAATTGACAATACGCATATAAAAAAAAAACAAGATAAGAACAAGAAACACGATGATTTTGGACACAAAACATTTACTCTAGAAAATATCCATGAGTATCCCTTTATAATGCCATTATTATCATTCGCTTTACAGTTCAAGGAGAAACACTACAAACTTATATACATATATTAGCAAAACTAAAGATTTTCTTTAATTACTACTAAATAGTAACACAAAAGTAAAAGAAAAAAATCAAACATGAGAAACACATCAATCATTAAATTATAATGTGTTCAGTGTGATTTTTAATGTTTTCTTTGCACCTGGAGTTATATAAAGATGTTGTCACTTTGACTTTCCACCGGTGTGGGACAAGTTGTCTAAACATGGTTATCAAATTATGTTATACTATAACCACTAACAAGAAACATATCATCAAAAGTACTCTATGTTTCATTTGATTCCAAGGGAATGAAGAACGGATAAACTGAAAAATCATTCGTACATAAAAAGGAAAAAATTACGATTCAATAACAATACAATGTCCAGCTAAGTTAAGTTCTTAACAGGGCCCAAAAATTGTAAATTAGGTTGAGGAACCGAACATTAATACAAGCCCAAAAGATGTAAATTAAACTAGAAACATAGGATAGTAAACGAGGTAGCTAGTCTTATATCTAAACTTAATATTTCATGTCATTCTCCACATGTTAACTACTTAACTCATTTCACGAGTGTCACCCTCCAACCTATATAATAAACGAGTTACAATATATATATCTAAGATACATATAAACGGGTTAGAGCTACATGCGCGTACCATTTGGAGCCTCATGCGCGTACCATTTAACAACTCCGTCGTTAAAAGGATAGAACGTTCACCGTCTACTCGGATATTGCACAATACGATCCCCGACATGGCCATGCCACATAACACCTAGGCAAGGCATAGCTTGGCACTCCATTCCCCAATAATGTCATGGATAGTAATTAAGAGAATGCTGGTTCAATACTAGAGACTCGATAAAGATGCTCGTTCTGGTTCTTTAAAGAATGCCTAAGGATGAAACTATTGCGGACGAGAGACAATCCTGAGGAGAAATATACCAATGTATTTCTTGGATATGGCACAGAAGATATAAACAAAAGAGATGATTAGTACGACATTAGTTTATGCACCATCAATTGCTACCACCCCAAACAAAGGAGGAACTCGTTGTGCGTATTGCGTCAGAGTATAAAGGATTGCACTCGTTTCACATTTTCTAAAATTAAGAGAAAATATTATTAAAAACACTTTCGTAGTTAAATAAAAGAAAAAAAAAATAAGAATTTATATCAAATTTTGACATGGAGGGCGTTATGACTTTTCTAAATTAAAGAGAACAACATAACACAACCCATGCCAAAGCATGACGCTAATCTTAACACAACAAACTAGTAGACTGTGTGATATATAAATGATAACCATTTTCCTTCTTTTGTCTATGTGGGATGGGAGTTAGCATGACATTCATGACTAAAAAACAATGAAGTGCCTATCTTTACTGTGAACTCATGCTTGTGTTTTATTCTAATAAGTACCATCCATATGCACAATAAAGATCGTTTATCTCCTAAATTTATTTTTATTATTGATACTAAGCTCCATGATAACTATTAAGCGGCAATGTAATTAGATGCAAAGATCCTCCATGAAGCTCTCGCGCACCAAAATTAATTCTTCCAAAACAATATCGAATCAAGTAATATAACTGTAAAAAATCACCACAACAGTTAAGATGCCGTATACCATATCACTCTTATGTAAAGTGCTTCAATTCGTATCTTCACATCAGCAAACATGCTTGGCAAACCCGAAGATGCCATATACCATTGCCCCGTTAATTGGTTAGCTTGAATCGATTTACTACTGTTGCTTGTTCCACTATCATAGTTAAAGTAAGATCCATTCCATAGTTTTGGTTTGAACGCTATTTTTGCTTTGATGAATTTGCGTGTATACCCTTCGACAGTTGCAGTATCGCCTAATTGTTAAGCCATTGTTGCAGTAGCTTGAAGTGCAGCAAGCCATAAGCAACCATAATACGCACTAAGAACGTGAACTGTCCACGCATGACGCGTCATATGTTTGATCGGGGAAACCATACTTTTCGATTGAACATTCATCATCCCGGTCAAATTGGTCCATGTAAGCCACAACACGACAAACAGTAGGCCATACCTCTACTCCAAATGACAAATCACTAGTTGCAGCGAAGTCCTGGTAAACTTGAAGCACAAATTTAGGGTTCAAATCTTTCCATTTACTTGTATCGTGTATGTTGTATGCATTCATTTAATGCCATGTATCATGAGTTCCGAGATCATGTGAAACCGCTTCTTTCACTTTTCGAATTTCATTTTTCCATCGGCTAAAAGTGACGTTTCTTTGGTCTTTGAACAACACAACCCTCACGAATTCCCATTGAATGTTGAGTTCAATATTCAGAAAAAGTTTAAGAATCATTTAATGCCATGTATCATGAGTTCCGAAATTCATGCGAAACCGCTTCTTTCACTTTTTGAATTCCATTTTTTCCATCGGCTAAAAGTAACGTTTCTTTGGTCTTCGAACAACACATCTGATACGACCCGAATAGATAGTATCGATAGTATGCACCACTTCAAGCGGGCGCGAGCTCCTTAAGAATTAGGGTTTAAGAGAAGAGATTGATTTGATTGAAAAACTGTAACTTTTTATTAATAATGATTCGGTATATATACCGAATAAACCCTAACTTGCAACATAAGTTGAGTACAAGATAAAAGCCCAAAACATTGACACATTCCTAATTAGACTCGACACATTCCTAAACACAGAAAATAGATAAAGATAGATACTAGCCCATGACATAATCACTATGCCAAACCGGACTAGACTTGGACCTTTTGGGCCGGCCATTCTTTGAAGATGCGGATGTAACATTCCCTTCCCCTTCGGAAACCACCTTGTCCTCAAGGTCATAAGATGGATAAGCGGCCTGGAAGTCAGATAACCATTCCCAAGTAGCTTCCTCAGGCGAGCTTCCAAGCCATTGAACTAACACTTGACGCATCGACTGTCCATTATGCAAAACATCCCGCGTTGCACAAATAGCGAGTGGTTGCTCCACTGGCCGACCTTCGTGCTCTTCCTCAGGTAACTCCACAACCCTTTCGTCATCTCTTCCTGTAAACGGTTTGAGAAGCGACACATGAAAGACCGGATGTATTCTACTAGTAGATGGAAGGTCTAAACGATACGCCACTTTCCCAATGCGTTCCATAACTTCAAACGGACCATAATATCGCTTTGCTAATTTATTGGAAAGCCGCCTTGCTAACGAAACCTGACGATATGGTTGTAACTTAACGAGAACCTTGTCACCGATATTAAACTCCACGTCGCGACGACCACGGTTAGCCTGCATTTCCATTCTGTTTCGAGCAGCCAACAAATTATCCCGAAGTTGTCTTAACAACACATTACGTTCAACCAACAACTCATCAATAGCAGCTACTTTGGAAGAACCCGCTGGATACGGAATTATAGAAGGAGGAACACGTCCATATAAAGCTTGATACGGCGACATCTTGATGCTACTGTGGAAACTGGTGTTGTAACTGTATTCAGCCCAAGTCAGCAATCGTACCCAATGATGAGGTCGATCCGATACCATAGCGCGTAA
Source organism: Chrysanthemum lavandulifolium (assembly GCA_022545495.1). Classification (NCBI taxonomy): domain Eukaryota; kingdom Viridiplantae; phylum Streptophyta; class Magnoliopsida; order Asterales; family Asteraceae; genus Chrysanthemum; species Chrysanthemum lavandulifolium. Next base: position 320,209,667 of record CM040238.1, read on the forward strand.
ATATTGTTCAAGTCCTCGATTAACCACCTCCGTTTGTCCATCAGATTGCGGATGATATGCTGAGCTATGGTTTAGCTTGGTTCCACTTGCCACAAACAACTGTTTCCAAAAATTACTCACAAAAATTGGGTCGCGATCCGAAACAATGGTTTTAGGGAACCCATGCAACTTAACGACGATATCGGTAAATAATTCAGCTACCTTGGATGCATTAAAGCTGGTAGGCAAGGCGCCGAAGTGCGCATACTTAGTTAAATGGTCGACCACCACCAATATTACCGTCATTCCCTTCGAAACGGGTAATCCCGTAATAAAGTCCATGGAAATGTCTTCCCACACTACGGATGGAATTGGCAATGGCTGTAATAGCCCGCCTGATGCTTGGGTCGAGTACTTGATTTGTTGACACACCACACAGTTTTTGATGAATTCTTCAACCGCCTTACGCATTCCCTTCCAGTAGAACAATGTAGCCAACCCTACAAGCATTTTCTTTGACCCTCCATGACCCGCACTAGGCGTAACATGAAATTCTAGTAGCAAAAGTTCTTTCAACTTGGAGTCCTTTCCAATAAAATACCTCCCTCTAAACAATAGCAACCCCTGCTCACGTCGAAATCCTTCTAAGACTTCACCTTGATCCAACCGCCTATGAATCTGAAGAAGCTCTTCCAATGTTTCGTTTTCCCGTTTCAAATCTTCCATCAACCCTACAATAGGCCGACTCAAAGCCATAAAGGTTGCTGAGACGTCCTCGTCCCCATCAAAAATACGGGATAATGCGTCTGCTACTGAATTTGAGGCCCCAGTTTTATACTCAATTTGGAAATCAAAACCCATAAGTTTCCTTACATACTTTTGTTGAAGAGGTGTTTGAATTACCTGTTGCATGAGTTCTTTAATACTCCTGTGATCGGTACGAATTGTAAACCGTCGCCCAATCAAATATTGACACCACTTATACACGGCTTCGACAATTGCAAAGAGTTCTTTTTGATAGGTAGCGGCAACCCTCATACGGGGTCCTAGTTTGCAACTAAAGTAACCGAGTGGCTGACCCTTTTGAAGTAACACGGCTCCAATACCCGATGCTGAAGCGTCGGCCTCAACCACGAAAGTCTCCTCGAAATTTGGTAAAGCTAAAATCGGAGCCTGAGTTAGCTTATTTTTAAGTTCCTTAAATGCCTGATCTTCCAAGTCACCCCATTTGAAACCATTCTTCTGCAGTAGACTAGTCAAAGGTGTAGCCACAGTAGCATAGTCCTTGACAAACCGTCGGTAATACCCGGAAAGCCCAAGAAATCCCCGTACCTGACGTTGTGTCGTGGGCGTGGGCCACTCAACAACAGCCGACACCTTTCTCGGGTCCACTTCAACACCCCGGCCAGAGATAATGTGTCCCAAATATTCGAGTGATGTCGCACCAAATACACACTTAACTTTCTTCACATAGAATTGATTATCCTGTAAACACTTAAATACACATTGAAGATGTTCTAAATGTGCCGCAAAAGAAGTACTATAAACCAATATGTCATCAAAAAATACAATCACAAATTTGCGTAAGTAAGGAGAGAACAACCGATTCATTGTTGCCTGAAAAGTGGACGGTGCATTGGTAAGTCCAAACGGCATTACCAAGAACTCATAGTGTCCATCATGAGTACGAAAAGCCGTCTTGTACACATCCCGATCATGCACCCGAATTTGATGGTAACCTGCCCGTAAATCGAGTTTTGTAAAAATCACGGCACCACCCAACTCGTCAAACATCTCATCAGCCGTTGGAATTGGAAATTTATCCTTGACAGTGGCTTCATTTAACGCCCGATAATCCACACAAAAACGATAGCTTCCATCTTTCTTTTTAACGAGTAATACTGGCGACGAAAAAGGACTATGACTCACGCGAATGATTCCTTGGTCTAACATCTCACTAACCAACTTTTCCATCTCTCCTTTTTGATAGTGTGGATAACGATAGGGTCGGACATTAATAGGTTTTGTATTAGGATATAAAGGGATACGATGATCAACACTACGATACGGAGGTAAAGTGGTGGGAACCTGAAAAAGTGACTCGAACCTGACTAATAGTTGTTCAATCTCTGGATGTGGAACACTCTCAGACTCAGATGAGCTTTCCTCTCCCTCCATACCCCGAGTTAAGTTATATAGTTCGTATACACCGTAGATATCCTCAGTCTCCAACAAGGCACGCATGTGGTGCAAGCTAATTCGTTTCATGCGTAGGCCTTCCTCACCACGCAATGTATAAACCTGGTCCGACCATGTAAACTCCATGGTTTGTTGAGAATAATCGTGGGTCACTTTACCCAACTGTTGCAACCACTGTATACCCAAAACGATATCCGGCCCTTTCATAGGAAGTACATATAAGTCCACGTTCGCGCGGAAGCCTTGAATGTTAATCGAAACTTGGCCACACATATTCTCACACAAAAGAGTTGCACCACTACCAATATAAACCTTAAAGGGTTTTGTACCTGTGACAGGTAAATGCATTCGCTCGGCGACCTCAGGTTGTACGAAGTTGTGAGTACTTCCATTATCGATAAGGATGTGCACCTTGCCTGCCCCTATTGTACCCCATAACTGTAGTGAACGCGGGCTGCCGTGCCCCACCAAAGAATTCAATATTGAGATATCCCCACTCTCGATCGCATCCTCCGACCCGACATCCGTTACCTGCTCCTCAACATCCTCTTCATTAGCCATAATCAAAAGAAATTTCCCCAGACATTTATGCCCGCGTACCCATTTGTTATCACAATTAAAACATAACCCTTTACTCAGTCGATCCTGACGTTCGGCTGGCGATATCCACTTAATAGGAAGTGGTGCCTTCCCAGAAGTGACACTTGCACCAGAAGGTGTTGGCAACAAAGGAGATTTAGGGTTTTCAAGACGGGTTGCGCCAAAACTAGATGTCGTCTTGGTGAGGGTGTGCGGTACACTGGTTGGTATCGACCTGCTGGTACCTTGGTCATCCAAACGAGCTTCTGTAACTCGTGCTAAAGAGAATGCATCACCAAGAGAGGTTGGTTTTGACACCAACAGTTCACGCTGCAACATGGGCTTAAGACCAGATATATAGAATGAAATCAACAAGCTTTCGGATACCTCCGTGACACGATTCATTAACTTCTCAAAATCACTTTGATACTGGGCTACAGTACCTTTTTGTAACAGCTTTGATAGTGCCCCTTGAGGATCTTCATACTTGCACGGGCCAAATCGATTTCTAACACTCTCCAAAAATCCATCCCATGTCATGATTAGCTGATTACGTGTCATCCAACGAAACCACTCCGCTGCGTCGCCTTCTAAATTAAAACCCACCACACGAAGTCGTTGATCGACCGGTGTGCTCAAAAGTGTAAAGTACTCATTGATCGAGAAAATCCAACTATCGGGATCAGCCCCCGAAAATTTTGGCACGTCCAGCCTCATGGAGCGAGGTAGTTGACTAGCAAGACTGTCGCCTCCAGAACGTCCCGGCTGAATCATAGCTTTGGTGGCCTGCAATTCCAATTGCAAAGCCGCAATAGCTGTAGCTTGATCTTTCAACAACAATCGAATTTCGTCCATGATGAAAGCACCAGTTGATACGACCCGAATAGATAGTATCGATAGTATGCACCACTTCAAGCGGGCGCGAGCTCCTTAAGAATTAGGGTTTAAGAGAAGAGATTGATTTGATTGAAAAACTGTAACTTTTTATTAATAATGATTCGGTATATATACCGAATAAACCCTAACTTGCAACATAAGTTGAGTACAAGATAAAAGCCCAAAACATTGACACATTCCTAATTAGACTCGACACATTCCTAAACACAGAAAATAGATAAAGATAGATACTAGCCCATGACATAATCACTATGCCAAACCGGACTAGACTTGGACCTTTTGGGCCGGCCATTCTTTGAAGATGCGGATGTAACATTCCCTTCCTTCGAAACCACCTTGTCCTCAAGGTCATAAGATGGATAAGCGGCACGAAGTCGATAACCATTCCCAAGTAGCTTCCTCAAAGAGCTTCCAAGCCATTGAACTAACACTTGACGATCGATCGTCCATTATGCAAAACATCCCGCTTGCACAAATAGCGAGTGGTTGCTCCACCGCCGACCTTCGTGCTCTTCCTCGTAACTCCACAACCCTTTCGTCATCTCTTCCTGTAAACGGTTTGAGAAGCGACACATGAAAGACCGGATGTATTCTACTAGTAGATGGAAGGTCTAAACGATCGCCACTTTCCCAATGCGCTCCATAACTTCAAACGGACCATAATATCGCTTTGCTAATTTATTGAAAGCCGCCTTGCTAACGAAACCCGACGATATGGTTGTAACTTAACGAGAACCTTGTCACCGATATTAAACTCCACGTCGCGACGACCACGGTTAGCCCGCATTTCCATTCTGCTTTGAGACCAACAAATTATCCCGTTGTCTTAACAACACATTACGTTCAACCAACAACTCATCAATAGCAGCTACTTTGGAAGAACCCACGGATACGGAATTATAGAAGGAGGAACACGTCCATATAAAGCTTGATACGGCGACATCTTGATGCTACTGTGGAACCGGTGTTGTAATCAGATTCACCAAGTCGTGAATCGTACCCAATGATGAGGTCGATCCGATACCATAGCGCGTAATATTGTTCAAGTCCTCGATTAACCACCTCCGTTTGTCCATCAGATTGCGGATGATATGCTTTGAGCTATGGTTTAGCTTGGTTCCACTTGCCACAAACAACTGTTTCCAAAAATTACTCACAAAAATTGGGTCGCGATCCGAAACAATGGTTTTAGGGAACCCATGCAACTTAACGACGATATCGGTAAATAATTCAGCTACCTTGGATGCATTAAAGCTGGTAGGCAAGGCGCCGAAGTGCGCATACTTAGTTAAATGGTCGACCACCACCAATATTACCGTCATTCCCTTCGAAACGGGTAATCCCGTAATAAAGTCCATGGAAATGTCTTCCCACACTACGGATGGAATTGGCAATGGCTGTAATAGCCCGCCTGATGCTTGGGTCGAGTACTTGATTTGTTGACACACCACACAGTTTTTGATGAATTCTTCAACCGCCTTACGCATTCCCTTCCAGTAGAACAATGTAGCCAACCCTACAAGCATTTTCTTTGACCCTCCATGACCCGCACTAGGCGTAACATGAAATTCTAGTAGCAAAAGTTCTTTCAACTTGGAGTCCTTTCCAATAAAATACCTCCCTCTAAACAATAGCAACCCCTGCTCACGTCGAAATCCTTCTAAGACTTCACCTTGATCCAACCGCCTATGAATCAAGAAGCTCTTCCAATGTTTCGCTTTTCCGCTTCAAATCTTCCATCAACCCTACAATAGGCCGACTCAAAGCCATAAAGGTTCTTTGAGACGCCCTCGTCCCCATCAAAATACGGATAATGCGTCTCACATCGAATTTGAGGCCCCGCTTTATACTCAATTTGGAAATCAAAACCCATAAGTTTCCTTACATACTTTTGTTGAAGAGGTGTTTGAATTACATTGCATGAGTTCTTTAATACTCCCGTGATCGGTGCAATTGTAAACCGTCGCCCAATCAAATATTGACGCCACTTATACACGGCTTCGACAATTGCAAAGAGTTCTTTTTGATAGGTAGCGGCAACCCTCATACGGGGTCCTAGTTTGCAACTAAAGTAACCGAGTGGCTGACCCTTTTGAAGTAACACGGCTCCAATACCCGATGCTGAAGCGTCGGCCTCAACCACGAAAGTCTCCTCGAAATTTGGTAAAGCTAAAATCGGAGCCTGAGTTAGCTTATTTTTAAGTTCCTTAAATGCCTGATCTTCCAAGTCACCCCATTTGAAACCATTCTTCTGCAGTAGACTAGTCAAAGGTGTAGCCACAGTAGCATAGTCCTTGACAAACCGTCGGTAATACCCGGAAAGCCCAAGAAATCCCCGTACCTGACGTTGTGTCGTGGGCGTGGGCCACTCAACAACAGCCGACACCTTTCTCGGGTCCACTTCAACACCCCGGCCAGAGATAATGTGTCCCAAATATTCGAGTGATGTCGCACCAAATACACACTTAACTTTCTTCACATAGAATTGATTATCCTCAGAAACACTTAAATACACATTGAAGATGTTCTAAATGTGCCGCAAAAGAAGTACTATAAACCAATATGTCATCAAAAAATACAATCACAAATTTGCGTAAGTAAGGAGAGAACAACCGATTCATTGTTGCCTGAAAAGTGGACGGTGCATTGGTAAGTCCAAACGGCATTACCAAGAACTCATAGTGTCCATCATGAGTACGAAAAGCCGTCTTGTACACATCCCGATCATGCACCCGAATTTGATGGTAACCTGCCCGTAAATCGAGTTTTGTAAAAATCACGGCACCACCCAACTCGTCAAACATCTCATCAGCCGTTGGAATTGGAAATTTATCCTTGACAGTGGCTTCATTTAACGCCCGATAATCCACACAAAAACGATAGCTTCCATCTTTCTTTTTAACGAGTAATACTGGCGACGAAAAAGGACTATGACTCACGCGAATGATTCCTTGGTCTAACATCTCACTAACCAACTTTTCCATCTCTCCTTTTGATAGTGTGGATAACGATAGGTCGGACATTAATAGGTTTTGTATTAGGATATAAAGGGATACGATGATCAACACTACGATACGGAGGTAAAGTGGTGGGAACCCAAAAGTGACTCGAACCCGACTAATAGTTGTTCAATCTCGGATGTGGAACACTCTCAGACTCAGATGAGCTTTCCTCTCCCTCCATACCCCGAGTTAAGTTATATAGTTCGTATACACCGTAGATATCCTCACTCTCCAACAAGGCACGCATGTGGTGCAAGCTAATTCGTTTCATGCGTAGGCCTTCCTCACCACGCAATGTATAAACCTGGTCCGACCATGTAAACTCCATGGTTTGTTGAGAATAATCGTGGGTCACTTTACCCAACTGTTGCAACCATCAGATACCCAAAACGATATCCGCCCTTTCATAGGAAGTACATATAAGTCCACGTCGCGGAAGCCTTGAATGTTAATCGAAACTTGGCCACATATTCTCACACAAAGAGTTGCACCACTACCAATATAAACCTTAAAGGGTTTTGTACCTGTGACAGGTAAATGCATTCGCTCGGCGACCTCAGGTTGTACGAAGTTGTGAGTACTTCCATTATCGATAAGGATGTGCACCTTGCCTGCCCCTATTGTACCCCATAACTGTAGTGAACGCGGGCTGCCGTGCCCCACCAAAGAATTCAATATTGAGATATCCCCACTCTCGATCGCATCCTCCGACCCGACATCCGTTACCTGCTCCTCAACATCCTCTTCATTAGCCATAATCAAAAGAAATTTCCCCAGACATTTATGCCCGCGTACCCATTTGTTATCACAATTAAAACATAACCCTTTACTCACCGATCCCGACGTTCGGTGGCGATATCCACTTAATAGGAAGTGGTGCCTTCCCGGTGACACTTGCACCGTAAGGTGTTGGCAACAAAGGAGATTTAGGGTTTTCAAGACGGGTTGCGCCAAAACTAGATGTCGCCTCTTGGTGAGGGTGTGCGGTACATCGGTTGGTATCGACCGGGTACCTTGGTCATCCAAACGAGCTTCTGTAACTCGTGCTAAAGAGAATGCATCACCAAGAGAGGTTGGTTTTGACACCAACAGTTCACGCTGCAACATGGGCTTAAGACCAGATATATAGAATGAAATCAACAAGCTTTCGGATACCTCCGTGACACGATTCATTAACTTCTCAAAATCACTTTGATACTGGGCTACAGTACCTTTTTGTAACAGCTTTGATAGTGCCCCTTGAGGATCTTCATACTTGCACGGGCCAAATCGATTTCTAACACTCTCCAAAAATCCATCCCATGTCATGATTAGTCGACACGTGTCATCCAACGAAACCACTCCATTGCGTCGCCTTCTAAATTAAAACCCACCACACGAAGTCGTTGATCGACCGGTGTGCTCAAAAGTGTAAAGTACTCATTGATCGAGAAAATCCAACTATCGGGATCAGCCCGAAAATTTTGGCACGCCCAAATTTCATGGAGCGAGGTAGTTGACTAGCAAGACCGCCGCCTCGTAACGTCCCTACTGAATCATAGCTTTGGTGGCCTGCAATTCCAATTGCAAAGCCGCAATAGCTGTAGCTTGATCTTTCAACAACAATCGAATTTCGTCCATGATGAAAGCACCAGTTGATACGACCCGAATAGATAGTATCGATAGTATGCACCACTTCAAGCGGGCGCGAGCTCCTTAAGAATTAGGGTTTAAGAGAAGAGATTGATTTGATTGAAAAACTGTAACTTTTTATTAATAATGATTCGGTATATATACCGAATAAACCCTAACTTGCAACATAAGTTGAGTACAAGATAAAAGCCCAAAACATTGACACATTCCTAATTAGACTCGACACATTCCTAAACACAGAAAATAGATAAAGATAGATACTAGCCCATGACATAATCACTATGCCAAACCGGACTAGACTTGGACCTTTTGGGCCGGCCATTCTTTGAAGATGCGGATGTAACAACATCCCTCGGGAATTCCCATTGAATGTTGAGTTCAATATTATAAAAAGAGTTTAAGAAGAGCAAAAGATGCATAAAAATGAACATCATTAGCACACCACATGTCACATGATGTATTCTACACCTTCTATAAATAAAAAGCTACCAACATAATCACAATCATCATTTGGATTTAAAGAACACTTCTAAATGTATCCTGCACCTTCTAAATATAAAAGGTTATTTAAAGTTGCTTGAATGCATAAGAATGGAACTTAGTGACACCTTTATGAACGCATGACACTAAAGTGAACACAATGAACCAGTAGACAGTGTGGCATATAAGACCATTTATATTCTTTTATCTATGTGGGATGAAAGTTATCACGAGATTCATGACAATAAGGTACTACACATATGCACGTTAAAGATAATTTATCTTCTAAACTTACTTTTGTTATTGTTACTAAAGCTCCATGACAATCAATAATCGATGATGTAATTAGATACAATGATCCTCTATGGAGTACTCTACTACTGATTAGCCAATGTTTCTTAAACTAAAATTAAACAATTGGCTAAGTATTTTTCTAAATTATTATTTATTGTCAACAACTTTTCTTCTTACTTGGAAAGCTAAAGATCAAAAAATAGTTAAAAAAAAAAAATCAGCAACTAAACGCACCCTTTGAGTTCTTGTAAAGAATAATCTATATATTGTTAAAACAAAACCAAAAGATTACGTCATATAAATTTCATAATTTAGAGTGCTTGTTGAAGAAGATTTATACAGTTATAATGCATAAAAGACTTCTTATAAAAAAAATTTCTTAAACAAAATGAGACGTAATACATAAGTGGATGTTTATGTGTCTATGTATTTGAATGAAAATGGTAAGAATTATACCAACGGGCGGGAATCATCCACAATTCGTCCTTTTTCATCAATTGCATCTTCTTGATTCGCTGCATCTCTTGCCACCTTAAATCCCTATCATAGGTGCGCAGTTTGAATTGCTGCATAGCACCCATGGTACATTTTAAAACTAACACATGTTTGAAGAAAAAAAATAATTATAGTGGGCGGACTAGAGATTATGCATGTAGGTAAGTTCTTTAAGCGTAAAATTGCCGTCATCATCTAAACTCCGTTTCCAAGAATTCCACCTTTTCCTCTCCTTACCATACGTGAATAGTTTGCTACAAATTTGTTTGTTTTCCCTTTAAACAGATTTGTATTGGGATCAGAATCCTGGCATAATGCCATTGTCATTCGCATATTGCCAGGAATGTTTACCAGTTGACCAAAGTTGAAGTACAAACACAACAAACTTATATACATATGCAAAACAAGAGGTTTTCTATTTAATCAAATAATTACACAAAAGATCACAAGCAAAATGCGAGAATTTCTATCAATTAAATAAAATGTAAAAACAAAGACAAAAAAAATGTATCAATCTTTGATACGTGTCTCTGCGATCTATTCAACATAGTTGGCACAGTCGGAGTTATATGTGGGATAATTTTTCTAAACTAAGTTATCAAGTTATGTTATACATACCATCCCAAGTACACTATATAACTTGTTTGATTCCAAGGCAAAGAAGAACTGATAAACTGAAAACCATTCGTACATGTAAAAGGAAAAAAATTACGATACACTAACAAAACATCTGTTTAGGTTAAGCTCTTAACAGGCCCAAAAATCTTAAATTAGTTTGAGGAAATTAATAGTAGTAACGCGGCTGGAATGAACCAAACATGCCCAAAAGATGTAAATTACACTAGGAACATATGATAGTAAACGAGGTAGCTAGACTTATATCTAAACTCAATATTATGTCAGCATTGACGTGTTAACTCATTTTATCTATGTAAGCTGTTAATCCGTTTCGATAAACGAATTCTATCTTATATGGGTTATGTATAAATGGGTTAGATCAAGATTACAAGACACCTGCTATTTTTTTTACACGTGATACAGGCATAAGTGGTTGCTTGTGTCTATGTATTGAATGAAAATGGTGAGAATTATACCAATGGAATCATCTACGTTTAGTCCTTTTTCATCAATGGCATCTTCCCGATTCGCTGCATCTACTGCCACCTTCAATTCCTATCGCTGGCAGTTTAGATCTTTACCTATCTCCCATAGTATTTTTGATATATGCATCACATTGTTTGTAATTTTCCGAAGGAAGCATAACTACTAAAGAAAGTGCCTTGGATTGGGTCAAACATGACACCTACTGTGTTGGTGAATTAGACAGAACTATAAATTATGTTTTTAATTATAGTATTGTTAATTTCCCATGTTTTCGTTCAGTTTAGTATCAATACTAGAACTCATTAAAGATGCGGGTTCAGGTTCTATAAAGAATGCCTAGGGATGAAACTATTGTAGACGAGAGACAATCCTGAAGAGAAGTATACTAATGCATTTCCTGGATATGGCGCATAAGATATAAACAAAGGAGGTATTAGTATGACGTTAGTTTATGCATTATGATAAACCAAGTATAGTTATAAAAAACATATTATTAAACTATTCTGAATCGAACAAATTGGATCTGCTTATGTTGACAACTCTTCAGTTATAATGTCCTGAGAGTTCAGTGGTGATTTTGGTTTACGGTTTTTTAGTAACGAATTCGATTGCTTATACTGGTGAATCGTGGGTAATCTCATGTTTTTGCATACTTATAGCAAGGAACTTGTGTCTACATATTGCGTCCTAGTATAAAGGATTGCACTCCTTTCATCCAAGATTTTCTGAAATTAAGAGAAAATGTTACTAAAATTCTTTTGTGGTAAAATTTAGAAAAAAAATATATAAGAATTCATATCAAATTTTAGCATGAATTGCAATATTATTCTTGTAAAGTAAAAAGAACAACATAAACAACTCATGCCAAAGCATGACACTAGTTCTAACGCAACAAAATGGTAGACTGCGTGATTATAAATGATAACATTTTTTCTCCTTTTGTTCATGTGGGATGTAAGTTAGCATGGCTTTCATGACAAAAAAACCATAAGGTTCCTAGCTTTTCTCTCGACTCATGCTTGTGTTTTATTATAATAAGTACCATCCATATGCACATTAAAAATCGTTTATCTCATAAATTTATTTTGATTATTGATACTAAGCTCCATGATAATTATTTTTTTTTTGAACGGCGATATAATATTAAAAACAAATCACTAGCAAAGAGCTAGACTTACATCACAATAAGGTAAGGGTTTTTAAGCGACGATGTAATTATTAAGCGACGATGTAATTAGATGCAAAGATCCTCCATGGAGCTCTCTATCACGCACACCAAAATAAATTCTTCCAAACAATATCGAATCGAGTAATATAGAACTGTAAAATCACTACAGAAGTTAAGATGCCATGTACCATATATATAGAACTGTGAAATCACTACGGAAGTTAAGTAGTGTTTATTTAAGCTTATTTGGCAGGTTTATGAGCTTATTATAAGCTTATTTTTCAAGCATGTGAACTCATAAAGTTCTTAAGCCCGAGCTAAAACACATAAACCTTCAGATAAGCTTAGAAAAGCACTCCCAAATCAAGCTCATCAACTCTTTCAAATACATTTAAATGATATTAACTATGTAGCTAACAAAAATGAGGCATCACTCACTTACATAGTCGATAGTAAAACATCAAAATATCTAAGCCACTCTATTATATTCATATACAGGATTATGATCCTCTGAAAAAAAATGATCGGTTATATTTATTCAAACGTGAGAGGATCTCAACCTTATATATAGTATGTGTTTTGTTTATAGAAAAAATTTCAACTACGTATTACGTTATGAAGTCAATGAATCTTCTTATAGTTATTATCATTCCATAGACTAATAACAAATTACTTGAAGTTAAGTTTATAACTTTAAATAACTTCAATTATAAATACATGTTTGAAAAAAAAAAACCAAATAACTCTATAGGGGCAGACTAAAGATTATGTAAGTAAGTTTTTTAACCATAAAATTGCCGTCATCACTCATTTAAATTCCATTTTCGAGACGAAATTACTTTCAGTAAGAAATAAAGTGATTCCATCATTTCTCCTCGTTGACCATACGTAAGTCGGAACCAGAAAAAAAAATGACGAGATGCATATAAGAAAAACTATTCCATAATAAAGAAAAAGGAAACAACCCGATGCATTAAGAAAAAATTAAGGTTGTTTACAAAAATTAACACTATGACATAGAAATTTATAAGTGTCCCGTGACCCAAACAACCATGATTGATGATTCCATCCCTGATCATATGAGAATAATCCTCTAAAACAAATTAATATTGTGTTATATTATTTCCAATGTGGTATAAAGTTTTTACAGTGTTTATAATTATTTAAACAATTATACATAAGAAAAAGAGAAGATTTCAATTTAATTAAACATTAAACAATTACGTAAAAGACAACACTTGAAGTAGAAACACAACAAGCTCATATATGGCCGTCTCATGGATTTATGAAATTTTTTAGGGCCGTAGACGAAATCACATAATGAGGCTTTTCGAGAAGGAATGTTATATATAAAGTGTCACCGTTTTTAATATATAATGCAATTATTTATCTAAACTCTCTAACATATTAATCATTTAAGATATTTTCTTATCTAAATATTTTTTTTCTTCGTGAAAAATATATATACACATGCATATAATTATTAACGGAACAAATTTTGAAGCCCCAAAAGATTTTAGGGTCCTGAACAGTCATTCATCTTACACACCTTCAAATACGACCCTGCTGCTTATATACATAACCAAAACGAGAGATTTTCTATAAATTAAATAGTGACGTTAAATTAAAAAAAAATGAAATGAAGAGAAAACACATCAATCGATGATGTGTAATCTCCCACAAATTCACTAATATAGCATCACATGCATATAATCATTTATCTAAACTCTCTAACATATTAATCATTTAAGATATTTTCTTATCTAAATATGTTTTTTCTTCGTGAAAAATATATATACACATGCATATAATTATTAACGGAACAAATTTTGAAGCCCCAAAAGATTTTAGGGTCCTGAACAGTCATTCATCTTACACACCTTCAAATACGACCCTGCTACTTATATACATAACCAAAACGAGAGATTTTCTATAAATTAAATAGTGACGTTAAATTAAAAAAATGAAATGAAGAGAAAACACACCAATCAATGATGTGTAATCTCCCACAAATTCACTAATATAGCATCACACCTGAAGTTATGTAAAGATCTTATTACTTCTACTTTCTATCTATGTGGGACAAGTTGTTTAAGCTTAGTTATCAAATTGTGTTATACCATAAGCACTAACTAGATACATATCATCACAAGTATAAAAAAAGAAAGTAACGATACAATAACAAAACATTGTTTAGGCTAAGTTCTAAACAGGCCAAAGCTTTTATTCATAAAAGAACATAAATACCATAACAGATAGAACACGATCAGAGTTTCTTTTCTTTTGTCCTAATTTGCTTAATACATTCATAATGATCTTGAATTTATATATAAACTTTCTAGTATAAATCAACCTTAGTATTAGTTCCTTATTAAACTAGACACATATGATATCAAAGGAGGTACCTAGACCTATATCTAATATTAAAATATAATGTCTACCGGTGCAGAGACGAAGCCAGAAATTTATATTAAAGGGGGCTCAAAACATTTTTTTTTTTTTTTGTAATAACATACAATTTTTTGATTAGTTGATAAATGAACAAAATAGACAAACATTAACTTAAATTGCAATAAAGATGGAGAACTGAAGAAGATAAAAATATTGTTGTTCATTAGATATTAGCCATTGACAAAGGTTAGAGTGATGACTCTATAAAATATACTTTAAAAGACATTGATATTGGTAAGTATTAACTATTTAACTAAAACGAAAATAAGTAAAAACATAATCATTTAGTCAATTTTTTGAGCAAAAGCAACTTACTTTAACCAAAGTTAAAATTGCTTTTTCCAAATTAAATTACTACTTTACTACTTCACCGAACAAAAGCAACTTACTTTGACATTTTTTAAAATGTATTTTATTGTTATATTCAAGAAAGTACATTCATCTTGTGTATCTTCTTCACGTTGGTTCCACCTGTAAATATTCATGATGTCTGGCCAGATTTATTTTTTCGTTTTGCTACCTTTTTTCTTTTCTTATGGCTACAAGGTGGACTAGTTGGGTTGGTTGGCGGGGGCCGAGCACCCTCCTGTCCTCCTACTGGCTCAGTCCATGTAACAGTGTAACCTGTCAACACATATAAATAAAGTAGTTACAATTATATACTTTATGGTACGCAGAGAGGGTTTTTTGCGCTGCATCCACGTGTCAGTTTTTTATTAGCCTTGGTGGTAAATAAAGATTTGTGGCGTGCAAATTTTGTGTTTAGAACGCAAAGGTATAAGGCCTAGTGCACTAGATATAGAAAAAATGCAATATGTATGTCTTAGTTTGCATTTTAATAAATTATAGGTGGCAAACAGGCGGGTAGGGCAAGACGGCTAGAATAAGAGACGCTTAAACGCAAGACGCAAACCAAGACACGTTATACAAATCGCTTAATAAAAGACCAAAAAGACGAAATAAATTCCTTAAACGTGATATCTTATTTATATTAGAAAAAACTTAAATATATTTTGTAAAAATATTTTTTAAAACGATCGTAATGTTCTATAATCGAGAAAAAAATGTCTGTTAGTTTCATTTAAATTTTCATAAATGCTATATGTGCCCATTTCAAAAAAAAGGAAATAAATGTCCCAAATCTTTAAAACGCTTCCATTTAACCCATCTTTTTGTTTTTGGACACATATTGACACCTCTACATTTTATCAATTGACATTTAATTTAACCAAACACTCCGTATCAGACATGGCCCAATCTTGGAAATCGGGAGGTCCAAATCTACAACGTCCTTTCGGAACCTTTGTGTGAACTCCAAGCAAGGCTTGAACCATCCCCTACAAATAAACCCCTCCTGACCAAATGAACCTTATGATCCGAAATTTGACCCTTCATGTAATCACTGTGATCTCACGTGGAGCATCCAACCCGTAACTTGACCCGGATCCAGGCTTTGACCTGAAATCGTAAAATAAGAGCCAACGGTCACCGCCGATTGACTTGTAACCCCAAGCGATCCTCTTTCAAAGATATCTTTTTCAAAAGGTGTTTGTTTAAGATTATTTTTTGCTTACGAGTTTGCTTCAGAGTATAAGCTCAAATAAGCTCAGATGTTTCAAATTAAGCTAGAAAAATTAGACTTAAGAAATTTAAGCTGAAATCAGATAAGTCAATAAGCTTAAACATTTTTTTAAAGCAGTGTTTGTTTAAGCTTATTTGATATGTTTATGAGTTTATTATAAGCTCATTTTCAAGCTTACGGACTCGTAAAGTTCTTCAGCCCCAGCTAAAACACATAAACATTCAAATAAGTTTATTATAAGCTCATCAACTATTGCAGAAATATTTACATGATATCAACTATTTAGCTAACAAAATAGGCATCACTTAGTTATATCGCCGATAATAGAGCGTCACAATATTTACAAGATCCAACCTATCGATATAGTACAGGTTTAAGATCCTCTCTTAATACATGGTCAGCCAAGTTGTTCCACAATTAAAACAACATGACCTACATAAGGACCCAACTTTTCTTTTGTTTGTGAGAAAACATAACCTGTCATGTTTATCCAAACTTGAGAGAATCTCATTCCCCATGTATAATCTGTATTTTGTCTATTGAAGGAAAACTCCAACAATTACGTTATGAAGTCGATGAATCTTCTTATAGTTATTATTGTTCCATAGACTAATTACAAGTTACAAGTAGTTAAATTTATAAATTTAAATAACTCTAATTATAAGATTGATACATGCATGCATATACATGTTTTAAAAAAACCAAATAATAATATAGGGATGGACCAAAGATTATTGTAAGTAAGTTCTTTAATCGTAATACTACTGCTTGATCACTCAGATTCTGTTTCCATGTGTCCTTGAAAGTTGTAGACGAAATTATATGTATAAGAGAATTATACAAATGGCAGAGAAAGAGAAGTTTTCAATTTAATTAAGAAATTACATAAAAGAAAAAAGTTGAAGTAGAAACGCAACGAACTTATATACATAGAGAAAACGAGAGATTTTTTTATTAAATTGTTGGCATAAAAGGAAAAAACTACGAAGAGAACCGCATCGATTTTTTTATATTGACATAGTTCTCAAGTAATTTAACTTGGTAACCACACTTAGAGTTATAAAAAGATTTCATTGCTTCTACTTTCCACCTATGTGGGACAAGTTGTTTAGACTTAGTTATCAAATTTTGTTATACAATAAGCTCTGAGATGTAGACAGTCCTTACCCCTACTGTCACACTCCCAAATTACTGCTTTGCGTGGAATGGAATTCTCGGGGTTGATCATCATAGCATCACGCATTCTGATTATATTGAACGACCTAAAGTGTCACTTGGAAAACACATCGTTTGATTTAATAAAACATTCAGAGTTTACAAAATATAGGTCCCAAATGAAAATCATCATGTGCGGAAATAAGTTTGATACAAGCCAAACGATTTTTTTTAAAGTGCATAAATTCCCATGTGAGACTTGTCGTCACCACGACTCTATGATAAGTCCACACGCATGCCATGAAGTGTATGCCTTAGATACCTGAGATAAAACATGCTAAAAAGTGTCAACACAAAGGTTGAGTGAGTTAATAGAGTTTGAGTTGTCATGAAAACCTTTAAAGAATGTTCATGCAGCAAAGGCATTGCAAATCCACTCAGTTCCAAGTTCCGCCCATACAAAACTTGCAACTTGTGTGTTTACAACCCATTGCCAAAATATGTATAGTTTATGTTCAAGCGCATGATGTCAAATGAATCCACATAATAGTACATAACTTAATGTATCAATATTCAATTGATATAACACATATGAGTGTTGTTTCAAATAGTTCCAAGAGCATTAGTTCATGATTGTACCAAGTCCGCTAGTACATGATTATACCAAGACCGCTAGTCCAATGATTATACCAAGACCACTAGTTCAATGATTATACCAAGACCGCCAGTTCAATGATTATACCAAGACCGCTAGTTCAAAATTATACCAAGTCCATTAGACCGTGATCATACCAAGTCAATTAGCCCAATGATTTATGATATAGAAACTCTAAGTATAGCAATATTGTTACTTTGTATGACTAAACATTCAGTTCAGTTAAACATGTAGTTGCAAATAATCATGATTGTCATAAAAGTAGTTGAACATGTATCTCCCCCAAAAGTAGTATAAAACAATTGAAAATGGGGCTATGGAAACTCACCTGATGCAATGATTATGATGACAAAAATGGATACACTGAAATGAGGTGCAATTCTCTAGCTGCAACCTATTATGAATGATATGTTCTAATGTAAGTCATGAACAACGTTGTGCATGCAAACTCATGTGATATCCATACCACTTGTGCATTCTTGAAAATAAAGTTTATCGTCGAAATATATGTTTACGACATATCGTCGTGTTATAAACTACTTTACAAGTACTTGCGTTGAAACAACATCCTACGATAGTCGTTTAGTGATTTATCAAGAAATTATAGTTTTTCGTCGCAAAACAATATAGTTTGCCAATTCATGAAAGTGACTAAATGGCCTCGAAAAGCTAGTCGTAAAATAGTGAATATCGAGTGTTAGGAAACAAACTCAATGGTTTTGGAAAGCTTGTTGCATTATCTCAAAGTCTTAGCTTTTAAATTTTGATCATAGAGGGCTCGTTCATGGAGAAAAACATAGGTGAAGTAGGGTACTTGGACTAAAAATATTGTTTAAGGTTAGTTTTTGGCAAAGTTTGAGTGACCGCATTTTATTCGTTACAACTCCGTTTGACGAACGGTTGAACATTTTGGAAAATAGGCTAGGTGAACTTACTTTTACTAGAAGACATCGTTTTCTAAAAAGTATTCTATCAATGTTAAAAACGACTCCCAACATGGTCACTAGCGACAACTAGTTTGGCTATTAAAAAATATATAAGTGTTTATACTTATATAAAATAGTTACGTTAACCTCATTTAAACACGTGTAGTTTAGTCGTTATAAGTCCGTTTTCTACGTTTTATATGTCCTTAGCTTCGTGTTAAAGTATACTAATATATTTATGACAAATCGACTCATTTAGATAACGTTTAAAACTCATTTTTGACCCTTAAAAATCTGGACAGCATGCTGTTTTTCCGGAAAATATAGTTTTCGTCGTTAAACTTGAAAATGGCATAACTTCTTCGTTATAAATCCGTTTTAACCCGTTCAAGCGACCACGTTTTTGTTTTAAAGTATATTATCTGAATATCTAGCCCAAAATAATTTACAAACTGTCGAAATTTCCAGATTTCACAAAAATGATCAGACCACTATTTAATGTTGTCGAAAATGGTTTTTCTAGCGTAATACTTGTTTCAATCACTTCAAATCAACACCAAATCTATTCTAAACCTACCATACACCTTCTTAGGGTGTCATGAGTTCCTAAACATCATTAAAAAATAATATGTTTCAAGGGATTAATTATAGGATGATATATACCAATTATAAGTACTAAAAACAATAAAAGTGGTATAGATACACATGAAACTTGCATGTTTTCTTGCAAAAATGATGAAATAACATAAATATGAATATGAAAGAGTTATGAAGATCATGAAATGCTTACTTGAATTATTTAAGAGTTTTTGAGCTAGAAACTTAATTAATCTATAGGTTTTTATTTCAAAACCTTAACATAGATCACTAATAGAACTTGATAAACACTAGATCTTGAAAAAAATTTGGTTTCCTCTTGGTGTTCTTGAGTTGGCTTTTCACCATTTCCACTTGGTGTTCTTGAAAAAAATGTGGCCGGTTATGGGGTGGAAATGGGGAGGGTTGAGTAGTTTTGATAATTGAATGTATTATTTATTAAGTATAGTGTGTAATTTGTATGTATAATTAAGTATTCAGGATAGCGTTAGCTAAAAATAAATTTTAACGGAGCAAAATAAAATATATCGAAGTTGTAAAAATTATAAAAATACATTTCTTACAAAAATTGAGTGAAATAATAATTATCGAGTTGAATTTACGAAAACCGTCGTAAATATATATACATAACAATTTATGTACAAAATAAATTTAAAACATCGGGTAAACTAATAATATAATTTTTATTGTCTTAAAATGAATATAAAAATATATTAGGATAATTTTTGAAAATTTCGGATCAAATATTTAAAATAAATGATTATGCGATATCGTTTACTTAATAGAAAAAATATACGTTTAATGTAATATGCAAAACCATGCATAAACTAACATGTTGATGATGTTACTAATGATATGTAGACTAACTCTAGTCTATAATGTCCTCAATGATTTTTCATGAATTCGCAGCTAAACCCTTACGGTTACACGAATTTGATACTCAAAAAATTATGAATAGTGAATCATGAATAGTAAAATTTTGAAATACGTTCTCAGAATATCATATAGACTTATAAAATGATGAATAGTAACCGATGAATAGTAAATTCTCGAGATAAATAGTGAAATTTTCAAAGTTTGTAAAATGACCTGAAATTACGAGTTGTCACACCTACCGAAGGTAGAGAGGCTGTTTTCATTTCTATTAAAGGTAGTAAATGACCTCCGGCCTTTTAAAGGGTGAGAATCGAACCCTTAACCTCTAAGGTAACTCCCAATACCTCTTCCACGAGTTATAGGTCTCAATACCATCTTCCACAATGCATAGAAAAGTTTGAGATATAGACAGTCATACTCCTACCTGTTTATTTCATATTTATTTAACCCATTTAACCTTCTCTAATTTTCTAACTTTTATTCAATACTATATAAATTTAACTTTCACTTTAATATTATTAACAAAAAATTTACTTTTTGAAATTTATCTTCTTTCAACTTTCTATATTGTATTCAAGGTGTGTTAGTTGTGAGCATTATAGCTAGAGTTGCTAGTATAATTTACGACGTCTTATGTTTAAAAAGAGAAATTTACACGTATAAATTTTGTGTACCCTAACGAGAATCATCATGCAGGAGCACGCGGGCAACAAAAATCCTTGTTATTATCATCCGCCTTACAAGCAAAATTATACATGCATATTGGTATAAAGTTTTTACAGGGTGCTTATCAGTTAAATAAACAATTATACATTAAGAAAAAGAGAGAATTTTCTATAAAATTAAAAAATTACATAAAAGAAAAACAGTGGAAGTAGAAACACAACAAACTTATAACATAACCAAAACGAGATTTTCGATTTATCAAAGAGTTACGTAAAAGAAAAAATTCACACTAATGGAAACACACAAATCATTGATATGCGTAAACTACTGTAGAATTTATTATAGTTACCACACTTGGAATTATATAAAGATCTCACTGCTTCTACTTTCCTTCTATGTGGGATAAGTTGTCTAAATTTAGTTATCAAACTATGCAATACTATAACCACTAATCAGATACATATCATCACAAGTACTCTATAACTTGTTTGACTACAAGGCAAAGAAGAATGGATAAAATGAAAATCGATCATTCGTACACATAAAAGGAAAATTACGATGCAAGTGCAAATCATCGTTTAGGTTAAAGTTCAAAACAGGCCCAAAAGTCAACAAACAAACTTTTATTTATGAAAGAATATAAATATTATACCAAATAGAACACAATCAAAGTTTCTATTTAGATTTTCTTCCTCAATTGCTTAATACATTCGATCATAAAGACCTTGAATTTAATTATAAACACTCTTAAACTATAAACATATGATATTAAACTAGGTAGACAGACTTATATCTAAACTAATTATTTCATGTCACTCTCGACATGTTAACTACTTAACTCATTTAACGAGTGTAACCCGCCATCCCATTTAAATAAACGAATTAAAATGTATATCTAGATTACGTGCCATTTGGAGCCTAATAAGACGCAAGTGGTCCATCTGTTTGTCAGTCAAAGGACGAACAACACTGTGGACTACTATGACATGGCAAGACCCACGTGTAAAAAACGGAAACACTCTTTCGACCAATATACCTTTATAACCATCGGTCGTTGCAAATGACCGAACGTGAACCGCCTACTCGGATATTGCAGTATATGGTCCCCAAGTGGCCATGCCATGTAACACTTAGGCTAGGCATAACTCTGGCGCTCCATTCTCTTATGATGCCACATACAGTAATTAAGGTAGTATAAATAGAACCACTTTGGTTGATTCACTAAAGACACAACATTTACTAGCTGTTATTAGGGGTGTCAATCGGGTCAACCCGAATTGACCCGAGCTCTAAACAAGGTCGGGTTCGGGTATCTTTTTTAGCCTTGACCCGACCCGAACCCGACCCGAACTCGATTAACCCAGCTCAACAACACTTTTACAATGTAAAAAACTCGGGTTGACCCCTAACCCGAATTGACCCGACTCGATTGACCTGACCCGAGTTGACCCGAACCCGAATTGACCCGACCCGAGCTGACCCGAGTTCTAAACAAGGTCGGGTTTGGGTATGTTTTTTTAAGGCTTGACCCGATTTGACCCGACCGGGTCAACCCGAATAACACCTCTAGCTGTTACTACGCATTTACTCTCCACATTAATTACCACCCCCTCGCCTATAATCTAATCTTACTCTGACACTGTAGCTTGGCCTCGAGACAAAACCTGAGGCGAGGCTAACACGTATTTTCTTACTGAGACATGTACCTTAGAGGCGTCCAAAGGACCCGCCACGTCACAAGCACGAGAAGCATGTTTCTTTGTCTAGTGAATGTGAATGAAATGGTGAGAATTATAGAAATGGCGTCATCTACGTTTCATCACAAGCATCTTCTCGATTTGTCGCATCTTTTGCCACCTTCGATCCATATCGCAGGGAGTTTAAATCATTGCATATCGCCCATGGTATATATTAAGACTATGACTTCATTATAAGATTAACACATGTTTGAAAAATCATATAATTATATTAGGGCTGACTAAAGTTTATGCAAGTAACTTCTTGAAGCATAGAATTGGTGGAATTAAATAACATGACATTTAAATAAATAACCACAGAACATCAAAGTATTCAAGCGGAAGCGTATAGGATTTATTAATGAATAATTAATTAACATAAAAGAATATGCGTACCTTTTCTTGATTCTAGCCAAACAAGAATCAAATCCACAAACTAGCAATTGGAAGAACCCTAATTTGATTTAATTAGGATTATGTGAATTACCCCTTACCGCTTTGTAATTCAATCCAAGAATAATAACAATATTGTGTTATTACCACGTTCTTGTACACACGTACTAAAACAAATTAAAGTAATGCTAGTTTTATTAAACCAAATAACTTGTTTTGGAAAAAGGTTGAGGATCGACACCATAAAGGAGGTGGCCGATGGGTTTGAGCACAAAACACACACACACTTTTTAGGGTTTTAGCTTATGAGTACAAGAGATGCAAAACACAAGACCCCTAGCCTTGTATATATACTAAACTAAATTTGGTGGACAAGTTAGAGTTTGATATGGGTTGGGTTTGGGTTCCCTATGGCCGAACGGTTCTAAGCCTCACCAAGGGATCCGGAACCTTCCCAAACTTTGCATTCTAGTCCTTTTTCAAATACATTTAATGCCCGTTAGTCCATTACATTAATTACTTAACGTCCGTTAGTTATTTCGTTTAATAAATAAATAAATACAACATTTATATTTAATTATTTAACTTTAATTCTCATACGTAAAGTGTGCAATCCCGTGATCTTGAGTTCGATCCTAACTCACGTCTACTAATTTATATTCATAAAACTAACAAGAATTGCCGTCATTACGCAAACTCCATTTCCGAGAGTCCCTATAAGTTGGAGACGAAATTACATCTGATAAGAGATTGAGTGATTCCACCTTTTCCCCTCGTTTATGATACGTGTTACGTTATTTCCAAAGTGGCATAATGCCATTGTCATTGAGTGTTTACCAATTGACCAAGTTAAAGTACAAACACAACCAACTTATATACATAAGCAAAACAAGAGGTATTCTATTTAATCAAATAATTACAATAAGGTACAAAAGAATTTTGACACATTACCAATCCAAATAGTTAATGTAACTTGCAAAGTTGGAGTTATATATGAATCTTATTACATTTACTTTCTACCTATGTGGGATAAGTTGTCTAAACTTAGTTATCAAATTATGTTACACAATAAGCACTATTCTATAATTATATCATCACAGGTATTCTATAACTTGTTTGATTCCAAGGGGAAGAAGAACGGATAAACTGAAAATCATTTGTAGTTTCATACATGTAAAAGAAAAAAATTACGATACAATAACAAAACATGTTTAGGTTAAGTTTTTAACAGGCTCAAAAATCGCAAATTAGCCTGAAGAAATTATTAGGTATCGGGCTCGAATGAACCCAAGATAAACAAAACCCCAAAAGATGTAAATTAGAAAAAGTACTCGTAAACCATACAAAAACATCTTGATAAAAAGAACTCAACAAACAAATTTTTCTTTATGAAAGAACATAAATATCATAATATTTACCGGGGGTAAAACCCTTTACCCAAAAAAAAAAAACATAAATATCATAACAAACAGAACACTGTCAAAGTTTCTACAATTTTTTTCCCTTAAGTACATATGAAAAGAGAACATATAGCTTGACACCAATCTCCACGGCCTAAAATGGGTATCGATCTAGTTGCTGGTTGTAAGAGCAAGAGACCAAAAGAACTGCTCCTCGATCCGATGACATGTACCTTAAACTTCTCGTCAAGTTGTATAGGTTTTTGTTAAGGAGGACAGGAAGAAAGTTCAATGCTCTGATATTGAAGAGGTTGTTTATGAGCAAAGTTAACAAGCTTTTTATTTCTTTGTCTCGTTTGGTTCGTTATATATCTGGTATAAAGTTTTTACACGTATTATTTCCAAAGTGGCATAATGCCATAATTATCATTCGCCTTACAAGAAAGATTATACATGCATACTGGTATGAAGTTTTTACACGTTTTTTTTTTTTTTTTTTTTTTTTTTTTTTTTTTAGGAAATTCATTCAAACTAAGACAACAGAACAAATACAAACGAAGGCATCCACTAAATTAACAAGATGCTTAAGCATAGTAGACCCGAAAAGAAGAAAAGAAAAAAAAAATACAAATGAACTTCGACTAAACCAAAAACTAAGCTAAGCCAAGCACTACAATTGAGGACCATCACACATGATACAAAGGGACCACACTCAAAAGATGTCAAAACACTTACTATATGTTGCAGTAGATGAATGGAAAAAGCATACAGTGGTAACCATAACAACAACCAAGCCCAGACTAGAATCACAAGCTGCAACTGAACACATGATCTTAACCAACATCAATACTGCTCCACACGACCAATATGCAGACTGAATTACCGAGCACCTAGCCAATTAATGCAGCCGACATTTTATTGGGTCATATAACCATAGCTGCCAATCCATCCCGCTTCTCTTATTCGACCTTCTCAAATGTTTTTACACGTTGTTTATCGACTAATTAAACAATTATACATAAGAAAGAGAGAAGTTTTCTAGTATTTAATTAGACATTAAACAATTACTTAAAAGAAAAACGTACAGTTGAAGTAGAAACAAAACAAGCTTATATACATAACCAAAACGAGAGTTTTTCTACTAATTTAGTGACGTTAAAAAAATGAAACAAAGAGAAAACACATCAATGATGAGGTGCTTGCTCACATGTTTCATTTAATATAGTCATCACACTTGGAGTTATATAAAAATCTTTTTACTCCTACTATCTATCTATGTGGGACAAGTTGTTTAAACTTAGTTATCAAATTATGTTATACCATAAGCAACTAACCAGATACATATGATCACAAGTAAAAAGAATATTACTCCCTCCGTCCCAAATTATTTTTCAAAGTCTTTTTATATAAACTTTGACCTTAATTATTTTTTTTAGTGTTATATAATATTTGACGCAAAATATATAAATAGACTTGTGTTTTAAATGTTTTTTCATTGGTATACTTTTCATCAAGTATTATATAACACGAAAAAAAATAATTAAGGTCAAAATAAGAAAGAATAGACTTTGAAAATATCAAAATGGACTTATAATTTGAGACGGAGGGAATACAAGACAACAACAAAACATCCTCTAGGCTAAGTTCTAAACGGGCCCAAAAGTCAACAAGCGCTTTTATTCATAAAAGAACATAAATATCATAACAGATAGAACACGAACAAAGTTTCTTTTCTTTTTTCCTAATTTGCTTAATACATTCATAAAGATCTTGAATTTTTATATAAACTTTATAGTATAAATCAACCTTAATATTATTTCATTATTAAACTAGAAACATATGATATCAAACGAGGTAGCTAAACGTATATGTAATCTTAATATATTACGTCTAATAGTGTAACCCGCCGACCCATTTAAATAGACTAGCTAGTTACAATTATATACTTTCTGGGGTGCAGAGGAGGTTTTTGCGCACCGCATCCACGTGTTAGTTTCTTATTAACCTTGGTGGTAAATAATGATTTGTGATGCGCAAATTTTGTGTTTAGAACGGCAAGGTATAAGGCTACTCACACCAGTAAGGTCGTCGACCCGGTCGACCAATGTTTGAACGAAATTACATGCATGGGGTGTATGTAAGTAAGTTCTTTAAGCGTAAAACTACTGCCGTTATCAAGTTGTGAACGAAATTACATGTGATAAGAGAATTATACAAAAGGCAAAGAAAGAGAAGTTTTCAATTTAATTAAACAATTATACAAAAGAAAAACAGTTCAAGGATTAACACAACAATAATTAAATAGTTGCATAAAAGAAAAAATCACGTGAAGGACTTCGTATAAATTTTTATACACGATGCTCTTACATGCTTCAACTTGGCCTCCACACTTGGAGTTATATAAAGATATCATTACTTTTACTTTCTATCTATGTGAGGCAAGGTGTCGAAACTTAGTTATCAAATTATGTTATACCATAACTGCTAACCAGATACATGTCATCACAAGTACTCTATAACTTGTTCGATTCCAAAGCAAAGAAGAACACATAAATTCGTTCATATAAAAAGAAATTTACGATACAATTACAAAACATCATTTAAGGTTAAGCTCAAAACAGGCCCAAAATCGAAAACTAGTCTGAAGAAATTAATACTTATCAGGCTAGAATGAACCCAATGTGAATACAAGCCCAAAAGATATAGATTAGAAAAAGTACTCAGAAAAAAAATCATAACAAATAAACTCAACAAACAAACTTTCACTTATGAAAGAACATACATATCATCAAACTTACTATTTGTTTTCTTCCTCATTTTTGCTTAATACACCACAAAGACCTTGAACTTATATACACTTTATAAATACAAATCAACCTTAACAATATATCTTTATTAAACTAGAAACATATGATATTATAGGAGATAGCTAGACTTATATCTCGTGTCAGTTTCATAATTTTTCATCAATTGCGTCTTTTTGATTCACTGCATCTTTTGCCACTTTCAATCCTTATCACACGCAGTTTAAATCGTTGCTTTTCGCCGATGATATACTTTAAACATTCGAGTAACTTTGATTATATATATATTTGCCGTCCTAAAAAAATAATAAAAATAAATAGAAATAAAAACTTTAAAAAAAATAGTTATGTTTAAAACTGAAACATGTTTGAAAAATCAAATAATTATATTGCGCGGACTAAAGATTATGTAACTAAGGTTCTTTAGACGTAAAATTGCCATTGTCATTTGCATATTGGCAGGAGTGTTTAGCAGTTAACCAAAGTTGATGTACATACATAGCAAAACAAGAGGTTTTCTATATAACAGAATAATTACATAGAAGGGTAAAAACAGAATTCTATTTATATACTAATTACATAAAAGGGTAAAAACATAAACAAGGAGAAACGTATTCATCTTTGACACGCACCTTCTTGAGTAAGTTTAATATAATTAGCACAGCTGGGAGTTATATAAAGATCTTATTAGATTTACTTTCTATCCATGTGGGATAAGTTGTTTCAACTAAATTATCAAATTATGTTATGCAATAACCTGATACATATCATCACAAGTACTCTATAACTTGTTTGATTCCAAGGAAAAGAAGAACGAGTAAACTGAAAACCATTCGTACATATAAAAGGAAAAAATTACGATATAACAAAACATCATTTGAGGTTAAGTTCTTAAGAGGCCCAAAAATTGTAAATTAGCTTGAGGACTTAACCTAAACATGCCCAAAAGATGTAAATTCAACTAGAAACATATGATAGTAATTAGTAAACAACGTAGCTGGACGTACATCTAACCTTTCATGTCAGTTTCAATTTGTTAACTCATTTAACCATCGTAACCCGATAACCCATTTAAATAAATGAGTTACAATATATATCTTATGTATAAACGGGTTCGAGCTAACATTCTACCATTTAGAACCATACACTACTTAAAAAATTTGATACGTAATACATAAGTGGATGTTTATGTGTCTGTGTATTTGAATGAAAGTGGTGAGAATTATACCAATGGCATCATCTGCATTTCGTCCTTTTTCATCAATGGCATCTTCTCGATTTGCTGTATCTTTTGCCACCTTTAATCCCAATCAACGGCCGTTTAATTCGTTACATATCTCCCAAGGTATATATCATGATAAATGCATCTCCTTATTAATAAATGCATCTCATTATTGAGGAAATGAAATGTGATTGCACCTTGTTGCATTTTATCCATCTGATGTGTATTTCTTCATTGATATTTCGAATTACAAAGAACAAGATGCATGAATAGACTAGTAATGTCAAGATTTTTAAGCAATGTAGCAAGTATATAGAAAAGTGTCACAATACTCAATTTTTGGTCATTTCTCAAACTCTACATTCATCATACTAGTCATGCATGGGTTTTGCATTTCACATTAAACGCATAATTTCATATTAAATAAACGTTATCGCGTAATAAATTATTTTGAACATTTGATCCGTTACTTCCAAAAATTTATCACAATATATTTTTATACTCATATTAAGTTTATAAAAATATTATTATTAGTTTACCCATGTTTTAAATTTATTTCGTATATAAATTGTTATGTTTATATAAATTACTTACGGTTTTCTTAAATTCAACCCGATAAATATTTATTCACTCAAATCTTTCAAGAAATGTATTTTTATAATTTTTATGACCTCAATATATTTTATCTTGACCGTGAAAATTTATTTTTATCTAACGCTACATTAAATATTCAAATGAGTACACAATTTAACACAAGTTTCCAAGTAACTTACATTTTATTATACTTATACATTTAATTACTACAAAATACTACTTGATCTTTTCTTTCTTTAAGATAAGTCGACAAGAGGGGGGGATGACTCATTGATATTGTTAAATATCTTCTATTGTATATGTATTATACTCTTATAACCAAAAACACACAAACAAATATCTCAAGTGTGAAGACCAAAAGCATTTTCTTCTTTCTTTCTTCTCCAAGTGAACCGCCATCCAAGGAGGATCAAGGTGATTATCAAATATTTTCAAGACAAGTATTTTACACTCTAGTTACACTCTTTGTATAGGTTTTGAAATAAAACCTTGGGTGATTAGGATTAACCCTTTTGTTCTCATAAACCTCATCAAGTATTCTTGTAAGCATCTCATGTTTATTTTTCATCTTTCATATTCATTTCATATTCATTTCATCATATTGAGCAAAAACATGCAAGTCATATGATGTTGTACCACTTTTTCATTGATTTTCAAGAGTTATGATTATATAAGTCATCCTATAATTATTCCATGTTATATATTACTTTTGGTGATGCCTAGGAACCCATGACACCCTAAGAAGGTGTATGGTAGGATTAGAATAGCTCGAGTTGTTTTGAATGGGTTAGAATAGGTTTGTGAGAAAACTCATTTCGACACGCTTTAAATAGGGTCATCCATATTTTTAATTCGGGAAAATCGACATGGGTATAATATTTTGGGCTAGATATTTAGAAAATACACTTTAAAACGAAACGTGGCGCTTGAACGGATTAAAACGGAGCTATAACGAAGAAGATATGAATTTTCAAGTTTGACGATGAAAACTATTAATTTCGTAAATTTCAAGATGAAAATGTCACTCTTACGAGTCAAAAATGAGTCTTAAGCTTTATAAATTGTGTCGACTTATTAAAAATATATTAGTATACTTTGACACGAATCTA
Organism: Chrysanthemum lavandulifolium; assembly: GCA_022545495.1. NCBI lineage: Eukaryota > Viridiplantae > Streptophyta > Magnoliopsida > Asterales > Asteraceae > Chrysanthemum > Chrysanthemum lavandulifolium. The sequence continues at coordinate 320,239,662 of CM040238.1, forward strand.
AGGATGTAGAAAACGTAGAAAACGGACTTGTAACGATTAAATTACACGCGATAAACCAAGTTGCCGTAACTTTATTCTATTAGTAAAATTAATATATTCTCTATTAAAAACATACTACGGCAACTAAAGGACCATGTTGGCGGACGTTTTTAACAATGATGTAGAACTTTTTATAACGTGATGTCTTCTAGTAAAAGTAAGTTCGCCTAGCATATTTTCCAAAATGTCCAACCGTTTGTTGAGCGGAGTTGTAACGAATAACATATAGTCACTCAAACTTGGCCGAAAACCATCCTATAAACTATACTTTTGGGCTAAAGTACCATACTTAACCTATATTTTTCTTTGTGATCGAGACCTCTAGGATGTATACTTAGATGCTAAAACTTTGAGATGATGATACAAGCTTTCCAAAATTGTTGAGTTCGTTTCCTAACACTCGGTGTGCACCATTTTGCGACTATCATAGGAGGTTGTTTCAACATAACTACATGTAGGGTATTTTTATATACGACGAGATGTCATAAACATATATTTTGACGATAAACATTATTTTCAAAACGTACAAGTGGTATGGATATCATATGGAGTTGCATGCACGACATTGTATCACGCATTCACGACAACATATCATAACTCAAGTCATAACATTCATTTGGGTCGCGGATAGTTTCCGAGCCTCATTTTAGTGCACTTCATTTTGTTAGCATATCAATCATACCAGGTGAGTTCATACCCCACTTTTACTCGTTTAAATTCTTACAAACTATTTGGGGAGATACATGCTTAAATACTTGTTTTACTCTTGCGAATACTCAAACCATTTATACAATTGTGTTACACTATACTTTATACTCTTCGGACAATATGTGTGGTTTATTGCGATATGTGCCTTAATGTGCTAAACTTGTTTTCAATTATGCATCAACATACATACATTAGCAATGGTTAACTCCTGCGGGGAGCCGCGGAGAGGTATTGATACTACTATCGGTCGACGCCCACCCTTGGGTCCTTGATGACGTGACACAGGGTGAATATAATCTGTTATTCAATGAAACTCAACAAACAATTTAGACTTGTCAAGAGGCTCATTGGTCGTGATTCTTTGCATTAAGTACATGTATATATCGTATGCACCTATGTCCTACTTACAAACAAGATTGACAATTCCATATTTTGGCAATGGGTTGTAAACACACAGTTGCAAGTTTTGTATGGGAACTTGGGCCGAGTGGATTTACAAGGCCTTTGTTGCATCAACATTCTTTATAGACTTTTTCAAATCATTTTCAACAAACTTATGAACTCACCAACCTTTGTGTTGACACTTTTTAGCATGTTTATCTCAGGTCATAAGGCGATAGCATTTCATGGAGCTTTTGGGTCACATGGCATACATTGGAGTCTTGTGCTTTTAACAATTACCATTCGATATGTTTTGTAAACCTTTATGTATTATCAAACTTTGGAATCTCATGTGTTGTAAACTTAAACTTATTTAATCGAATGGTAAACTCTTTAAAACGTCTCATTATAGAGGTCGGTTTCTTTATCCATACTTTGTGCTATGATGTCATACCCCAATGACACTATCGTTCCGCTGCGATATTTTGGGGGTGTGACAAAAAGTAATAATAGTAATGATAGAAATCGAATGCTTTTGATCATGGTGTTTACTTTCTATCTCGTACGTTGTTGTTTTGTATGCTTCTCCAGTCAAGCTGCAACCACAACCTTCCGGTTTTAAGGCTTGTAAGTTTTTTTTTTTTTTTTTTTTTTTTTTTTTTGAACGGCGGATATTATAAATAAGACTAGCAAGGAGCTAAAAATTATAAAGGATAAATTAACCAACCGTTGCAGCTAATATATTTTTTCCCTCTAGAAGTAAGCCAATAGAAAGAAAAAAGACGGATATTGTAATTAATGCCATAATTATCGTTCGCCTTACAAGAAAGATTATACATGCATACTGGTATAAAATTTTTACACATTGTTTATCAATTAATTATTGTACATAAGGAAAAGAGAAGTTTTCTATTTAATTAGACATTAAATAATTACATAAAAGAAAATCAGATGAAGTAGAAACACGACAAGTTATACATAACCAAAACGAGAGACTTTCTATAAATTAAATAGTTACATTAGAAAAATCAAACAAAGAGAAACACATCAATCGATGATATGTGGTTGCTCCGTTTGATTTAATCTAGACATCACACTAGAGTTATATAAACACACATTACTCCTACTTTGTATCTATGCGGGACAAATTGTTTGAACTTAAACTGTAGTTATCGAATTATACTCCAGCAACTAACCAGATACATTTCATCACAAGTAAAAATGAAATTACAGTACAATAACAAAACATTGTTTAGGCTAAGTTCTAAACACGCCCAAAAGTCAACAAGCAAGCGTGCATATATAAGAGAACATAAATATCATAACAAACAGAACACAACCAAAGTTTCTTTTCTATATTTTATTTCTTACTAATTTGCTTTATACATTCATAAAGATCTTGAATTTATATATAAACTTTATATAGTATAAATCAACCTTAATATTATTTCTTTACTAAAGTAGAGAAACATATGATATCAAACGATGTAGCTAGACTTATATCTAAACTTAATATTTCATGTCTAACCGGTGTAACCCGCCAATCCATCTAGATAAACAAGTTACAATTATATATTTTCAGGTTATGCATAAGCGGGTTAGAGCAACATGTACCATTTAAAAGATACGTAACACATAAGCAGGTGTTTCCGTGTCTATGTTTGTGATTTGTGAATGGAAATGGTGAGCATTATGCCAATGGCGTCATGTACCTTACGTCCTTTTTCATCGATTGCATTTTCTCGATTTGTTGGATCTTTTAATTTGCCACCTTCAATCTCTATCGCAGTTTAATTCATTACATATCGTCCATGGTATATTTTGATATATGTATCTCAACATTTGAAATTTCCTCATGTTATTGAGGATATGTCGTCCATGGTATATTTTAACCATTCTTTAAGGTTAAAAGTGCCGTTATCACTCAAATTCTATTTTCAAGTGTCCGTGCAAGTTGTAGACGAAATTACATGTGATAAGAGAATTATACAAAATGCAAAGAAAGAGAAGTTTTCAATTTTATAACAGGCAAAACGAAAGATTTTATATTTTATTAAATAGTTGCATTAAAGGAAAAAGCTTGCAAAGAGTGTTGTGTACATTTTTTACACAATACTCTTGCAAACTTCAACTAGACGTCCAAACTTCGAGTTATAAAAAGATCTCACTACTTTTACTTTTATCTATGTGGGATAAGTTGTTTAAGCTTACTTATCAAATTATGTTACACAATAACCACTAACAAGAAACACAGAGGGGGCTCGGATGGGTGTGCAACGGGTGCCGTCGCACAGGGCCTCCACTTAAACGGGGCCACATTTTTATTACGTTTGCATATAAGTGCGCATATTATCAAACATATATGATTCATATAGTTCAAGTTTATATGAAATTTCACTTTAGGTTACCAGTGTAATAGGGCCAATTTATTGTTATTGCCTAGGGCCACCAAAAAGTACGAGACGGCCCTGAAGAAACATATCACCACAAGTACTCAATAACTTGTTTGATTAATTGATTCCAAGGTAAAGAAGAACATATAAATTCGTTCATGTAAAAAGAAATTTACCATACAATAACACAACATAGCATTTAAAGTTTAAGGTCAATACAGGCCTAAAAAACGAAAACTACTCTGACTAAATTAATAGTTATCGGGCTGGAATGAACCCAATAAGAATACAAGCCCAAATAATGTAAATTAGAAAAAGTACTCGTAAAACAAAAATGTAAAATAAAAAAAAAAGAAAAGAAAAAGAAAAGAAAAAGAAAGGGATCCTAACAAACATAACGCAATTAAAGTTGCTAACAAACATAACGCAATTAAAGTTGCTATTATTTTTGTTTTCTTCCTCATTTTTGCTGAATACATCACAAAGGCCTTGAACTTATAATATAAATCAACCTTTAACAATGTTTCCTTATTACACTAGAAACACATGATATTAAATGAGGTAGCTAGACTTATATCTAAACTTAATATTTCATGTCAGTCTCCTCATGTTAACTCATTTAACGATTGTAACCTGTCAACCCGTTTAAATAAACGAGTTACAATATATATCTAGCTTACGTATAAACGGGTTAGAATGTTAGAGCTACATGCACCTACCAGTTGGAACCAAACTTTTACTGTACAACAAGATACGTAATACATAAGTGTGTGTTTCTTTGTCTGTGAATGTTCATGAAAATGGTGAGAATTATACCAATAATGTCATCTACGTTTAGTCCCTTTTCATCAATTTGCATCTTCTTGATTATGCTGCATGTTTTGCCACTCTGAATCCCTATCACATGCAGTTTAAATCATTGCATATCGCCCATGGTATATCTTAAGACTTTGAGTAACTTCATAATAAGATTGACACATGTTTGAAAAAACCATATAATTATACTGGGGCGGACTAAAGTTTATGTAAGTAACTTTTGTATGCGTAAAGTTTTCGTCATTACTCAAACTCCATTTCTAAGAGTCCCTGTAAGTTGGAGACGAAGTTACATCTGATAAGAGATCGAGTGATTTACGATACATGTTACGTTATTTCTAAAGTGGCATAATGTCATTGTCATTGAGTGTTTTACCAGTTAACCAAGTTAAAGTACAAACACGAAATTTATATACATAAGCAAAACAAGAGGTTTTCTATTTAATCAAATAATTACAAAAAAAGATAAAAACTGAAAGGAAAAGAAATGTATCAATCTTTGCCACAATACTATTCCAATTACAAATCAGTTAATGTAAGTTGTAAAGTTAGAGTTATATAAGGATCTTATTACATTTACTCTCCACCTATGTGGGATAAGTTGTCTAAACTTAGTTATCAAATTATGTTACACAATAAGCATCCAATACATATCATCACAAGTATTCTATATGTAACTTGTTCGATTCCAAGGGGAAGAAGAACGGATAAACTGAAAATCATTCGTAGTTTCCTACATGTAAAAGGAAAAAGTTAGAATACAATAATAATACATCGTTTAGGTTAAGTTCTTAACAGGCCCGAAAATCGCAAATTATCCTAAAGAACAGTAAAACCTCTATAAATTAATAGTGTTGGGACCGGGATATTTTATTAATTTAGCGAGATATTATTATATCGATAAATTAATAATTTATTAATTTAAAGAGGTTTTACATATGACTTTAAATTTTCAAGTCTAATATATCAGCTAGTTACAATTTATACTCATTAGAGACGAAAAATAAATTTGAAAAACAAGTTCGAATTAATATTTTATAAATACACATTCACACTTTATAAAAATAAAATTAACACTTTTTGTTGTAATACGAGAAGACAACGTATCAACTCTTTAGTGCAATAAGGAGATTTTATGATAAACTCAATATAGATTTGAAGTTAAACAAAAAAACAAGTGACTATGGATTCATTTTTACTAAACAATCTTAGGATTTAGAAGTGTATCTCTTTCTCTCTCTCACACACATATATACATATATATGAAATTTTTAGTGATTATTAATTTATAGTTTCATTGGGACTAATATATATACACTGGGGTTTCAAAAAAATTATTATCTTATTATTTTATCGAATGGAGTCTAAATTTGTACAGGTCCCAAGTTGGGACTGGACAAATTATTAATTTTATCGAGGTTATTAATTTATCGAGTATTAATTTATAGAGGTTTTACTGTATTAGTTATCGGGCTGGAATGAACCCAAAATGAACAAAACCCCAAAAGATGTAAATTAGAAAAAGTACTTGTAAAAAAAAAAAAATGACAAATTTTTATTTATGAAAGTACATAAATATCAAAACAAACCAAACACTGTCAAAGTTTCTACGTTTTTTTTCCCTTAAGTACATATGAAAAGAGAACATATAGCTCGACACCAATCTCCGATTCGATGACATCTACCTTAAACTTCTCATCGATCCAATGACCTAGTTGCTGGCGGTAAGAGCAAGACGACTAAAAGAACTGCTCCTTGATCCGATGACATCTACCTTAAACTTCTCGTCAAGTTGTATAGGTTTTTGGTAAGCACTACACCATTCTGCGCATGTAGTGACAACGGTTTGTTGTCGCTAAAAGTCCAAAAGTTGTCACAACAAGTATATTTGTGACAACATGTTGTCACAACAAGCGTTGCCTCTAAAAGCGCGTCGCTAGAAGTTATTGTGACAACTTTTGCTACCTCTCGTGACAACAGGTTTGACCAAAAGGTTGACTTATTGACTCATATTTTTGTTGTGACAACAGTTATCGTGACAACTTTGTCACTAAAAGATTGGACTTTCGTTGACCGATTTCTATAGTGACGACTTTGTTGTGACAATTGTTGTCACTAGAAGTTTGACTATATTGACCAAGTTTCTTGTGACAACCTTTTAGCGACGAACATTTTAGCCACTATAAAGTTTGACTTGTTGAACCAAACTACAGGTGTCAACTTTTAGTGACAACTCAGAGCGACAACATGTTGTCACTAAAAGTGGCATCTCGTACCAAACAGCTAGGATGTTTTTCCGCTTTCCCGTGTTTTCCGACCACTTTCCAGATTTTTCCACAACCAAATTTTCCAGATTTTCTAATCAACACAACCAATTACAAAAGCAAACTATATTTCATAAATTGTTCAAAGACTACATGGTTTAACGACTTAGTTCGACAACAACATAAATTGTCCAAAACGAGAAGTTGTTCAACACACCAAACTAAAAAAGTTCAAATAAACAGCCTACTAACTTGCGGGCTCGGTTGCATCCTCTTCTTCATCAACATCCATAAACAATGAGGGGTCAAGCACAGGGGGCACAGGGGGCGGTGTCAAATTACAGGTAATGAAATTCAAATACAGTATTTTTAAATTACTTACTCGTGTGGGTGTTAGGAGGAACCCATGGACGGTCGTCGTTTCGGGGACCATTATCCCCACCATGGCCATGAGCCATCATTGCCATCTATAAAAAAAACGGATAACAAATAAAAAATACAAGTGCTCGAACAAACGGCTTATTTTCTGCGTAGAAAAATCAGCACCAAAAAGCTTAAAATTTCAGCAACAAAGCTACCATTTTCAGCAACTAAACGGCTTATTTTCTGGGTAGAAAATCAGCACCAACAAGCTTAAAAATTTCAGCAACAAAGTTGCCATTTCAGCAACCAAATGGCATATTTTCTGAGTAGAAAATTAGCACCAAAAAGCTTAAAATTTCAGCAACAAAGCTGCCATTTTTAGCAACCAAATGGCTTATTTTCTGCGTAGAAAATCAACACCAACAAGTTTAAAAATTTCAGCAACAAAGTTGCCATTTTCAGCAACCAAATGGCGTATTTTCTACGAGAAAATCAAGACCAAAAGCGTAATTTCAAAGAACAAAGTCGCCATTTCAAGAACCAAACGGCTTATTTTCTGCGTAGAAAATCAGCACCAACAAGCTTAAAATTTCAGCAACCAAACGGCTTATTTTTCTGCGTGGAAATTTTAGAACCAAACAGCCTTTAAAGGTACTTTTCTATACAAAATTCAGCAACCAAACAACCAATTATTTTTGTCATAAAATTCAGCACCCAGTATGCCAATTTTCTGCATAAAAATCAGCAACTAAAAGAGGTTTTTTTTCTGCATAAAAATTCACAGGCCAAATTATTCTGCACATCTTAGTAAACAAACACCTTCGTTTTGCTTTTGAACAGAAAACTGAATAAGGAAAATTAACAACACACTACAAGTATCAACAACATATAAGCATCTGTACAAGTGATAATTAATTAAACAGGCAACCCAAAAAATAATCCAATCACCTAGTAAAAAAAACTTATGTGCAAATTCTAATAAAAAAAACTTGATAATCATTCACAAACAATAATCCAATCACCTAGTAACAACTTATGTGCAAATTCTAATAAAAAAAACTTGATAATCATAACAAATTTCAATTAAATAAATGTTTAAAAAAAAAAAAAAAAAAAAAAAGATCTGACGTTTCACGTCACAAATTAGCATCCAAATTCCATTAAAACAATGTTAATACATCATTTCATCACAAAATATGCATAAACAAAATTAAACACATACCTTTTGAAAGATGGAAATAGAGTTAATGAGAAGGTATAAGTGTGGGTAGATGGTGGTGGTGGGTTGACAAAGAAAGCGGTGGCGATGGCGGTGGGTCGAACAATGAAGCAGTGGTGAATCGGCGGTGGCGGTGGTGCAGTCCGGTCGGTGGTGCACGGTGGTACTACACAAAACATGATAATTACACGAACATAAACAATAATTATACACTTTAAACTCTTAAACCAATTTAAACATAATTATACACAAAACATACCTTTGTTTTATAAAGAGAAGAAGAAAGAAAGAGAGGAATAGAAGGAGATGCGGTGCACGGTGGTGCTCGTGTGGTGGTGTTGTGGTGTGGTTCGGCGGGGCCTAGTGTGGTTCGGTGGTGTGAGAGGAAAACAAGGAGGTGTCTGGTGGTGTTGTTGTGAGTAATGAATGAGAGTGTTTTTACAGATCTACTTTATTGGTACCAAAAGGTTAGGCGGGGGTTTTGAGTTTTGGTGAAAGTTTTGGCACGGAACTTTTAGTGACAACATGTGTTGTCACTAAAAGTTTTTCCTTAATTTTTATTTTATTTTTTTATTTTTATTTTTTTTAACTTTATTTTGGTTTAATTATATAACAAATAAATTTAAAAAATACAAAATATTTTAAAAAGGTATTATCCCAAAACTTCCCACCATATCTGCTTTATCCTCACAAGTAAACGAAACAACTTGACAAGCAAACGAAGCTTCAAGATTTGTTATCCTCATTCCCAGTTAATCGACTTTTGATAACTTGCTTTCACTATCACCGGCCAACATCTGTTTGTAGTGTTGAAAATTTACATATTTGAAATACCCTGTTGTTTAAAGGGGTGTTTGGATATGGATATAACAAGCTGATGATTAATGTCAAATACCAAGTGTAAATACATATGAATTACATTAAAAAGCGAATTACATTACAAGCAGATAAAATTTAAAACATTAAAGCGCATTTAATTACATTACGGATAGATAAAAATTTAAAACATTAAAGCGCATTTAATTACATTACAGATTGATAAAGTTTAAACATTAAAGCATATAAACTACTTCAAACTAAGATTGTCCATGTCATTATAAAGGTCGTGAAATAGGGCAGCTGACTGAACTGTGTGGTTCTGGGGATGCATATACATTTCTAGCATTTTCTCAAGTACCATTATCATGTGATTCAATCTGATGCAATTTGAGCACTCTGCATTTCGAGGACTCGATGTTGAAGGTCCTGGAGAGTAAGCTGGAGTTCTTGAGGGTCTTGCGGAAGTTGAAGGTATAGGAGAACTGGTCATTAAAAAGAGTCGTTTCTCCTTCCATAAAAAAAATCACATCCATAATCCTTTGACCTAGGCTGTAAAAGAATAAAAACAGTAATTTTTAACAACTAACAAAAATATTTATATAATAAACAAATGTAAGATAATGGACACTCATAGTATAGTTTACCACAAGTTTTAGGTTGATGTGATTCTCGCAGAAC